>OZ023318.1:53333750-53438750 GCA_964007375.1 Ophion obscuratus | reverse complement strand
ATTTTTTGTTCGGACGTAGCGACCTTCCGGTTATATATATATGGTTTTTCTTTAGATTCTTGCGCGGAGATTTCGAGACGGAGAAAAATACTATTTTTATTAATTTTTAAAATCCTCGTTGAAAAAAAAATAGTGTATTTTAGTGAAGAGTACCCAAACAAACCCAAACAAACCCAAACAATAAGTGAGCATTATGAAGAAAAAAAAACATTTAATTTCATTTTCAGTAGAGTGTAATGAAGATAATGAAATTACGAATACGAAGTACTCCGGAAAAACTTTTTCGTATGTCCCGTTATCGAGAAGACTTTTTTTATGGATTTTATTTAAATGGAATTTAAATTGAATTTCATTATCGAAAAGTTTTTTTTTGGTTCGTATGTCCCGTTGTCGAGAAAACTTTTTTTATGGATTTTATTTATGTGAAATTCAAATTGAACTTCATTATTGGAAAATTTTTTTTTGGCGCTTCGTATTCGAAATTTATCTTCATATTCGAAATTTTCTTCATATTCGAAATTCTATTCGTATTCGAAATTTATCTTCACATTCGAAATTTATCTTCATACTCGAAATTTATCTTCATTCTGCTGAACTCAAAATAGAAATTTATTTATTTTTTTCCAGAATGCTCAATTTCTTTTGACAAATACTTCTCATCACAAAAATGGGAGACATTTTTTTCGCAGACGTCTTGAAAAATTATCGAGAACGTACGATCATTAAGAAGAATCCAACTTTCGGACTTGAGTTTTTTCTATGATGTTGACGAATACGCTATGCACTCTTTGGTCAAATTTGAGCTATAATGATCGTTAAATTGTTTTGTAATAAAATTGCAAAGTCGAGCACTTGGATGTAATAAACCACGTCGTATTATGAAGACGGTCGACCGGAAGTGCGGTACACGGTCTGCCAACAACGATCGCTTAACGTGATTTTAGTCCGTTTTTATGGTAAAACTTTTTGTGAATATAACGGAGACTCCGGAGTCGTTTACGACCTAATTTTTCAGTTTTTATATGTAATTATACAATAAATAAAACATTTACCGGAAATTTGGCACGTTAGAATCGACAATGCGAATATTCAACGCGAGTCAACGTAAATTTAGTTTGTTTGTTGACCCTGAAAATTTACTCGTACCTCCTTAAATATCATTTTTTCTCGGTCGCAAAATCTTCGCGCCAGACCCTTGTAAAACATATGACCCCATTATAATTGTCACCTTGTAACTATATATGAAATGTGACATCGTGAAAATGTGACAAAATGTCACATCGTGAAAAAAAAGGAGTCACGTTTTATTTCGCGCTCGAAGTTTTTTTTTCAGTGCTGATATATATATATATATATATATATATATATATATATATATATATATATATATATATATATATATATATATATATATACACATATATATCGGCACTGAAAAAAACTTCGTGCGCGAAATAAAACGTGACTTTCCTTTTTTCACGATGTCACATTTTGCGTAATAAAAAGCCATAAACGAAAGGAAGCGCAGAGCCCAAGATTGATAATTCGGCCTGCACTGATTATAAAATGGCTAATGTATATATAACAATGTAAACGATAGTATAAGGCATATACGTGTACACACACACACACACAGGCACACAAAAATGCGTATATGTGTATTATATATTTGACAAGAATGAAACGCTCTGTATATTTTTTATAATGATTGTATCGCATTGGTAATGTTAGCCTATTGTCGCACGTGGGTAATTGCTGGATACGCGCAAACGTGACACAAGCATATATATACATATATATAGATAGACACATACATAGACTGTACACTGTATATATATAGAGGATGTTAGGAAGGCCGATGCAAAGCCTTAAGGGGGTGATAGGTCACCTCGTTAGGAACTTAACCTAGGTTACCTTGGTCCAAAGTTTATGGATTTCGAGGTATGGTAAGTATGATTTTTGGAAAATTTCCCAAAATTAGGTACTAACTCGTTTATAATGTCCAGACACAATAATTGGTAACTAAAAAACTTATTTGCGTCTTAGCTTAAGGCCTTAGGCCACAGTAACGGGTACAAAATCATGTGCGAATTTAACCATTTTTTTTTCGTATGAAAAAGTGATTCACTCATAAAATTAATTACACATGTATTTAGTATGAATATCAAGCTGTTAGAAAAAAATATATTTTTTTTTTGCGATGTACAAAATAAGCGACTACTAATATTTTCTTTTGTTATCTTTTTTTTAGGCACTCCGCGGCGTGACACTTGGCATCCACAATTTTTTACCTAGAACAAAAAACAAAAATTCTCGTCGATCTACATTAGAATACCTCGAGAAGTACGTAAGGAATTAAAAAAATATTGTTTTATTCAAAAGTTGTAGGTATTTGAACTTGAGCAATGAATTTTCAGTGAAAAATTTCGTTCTAAGTGCTCATAAAACGAAAAGTTTTCGATCAATCCTAAATTCCGTACGTACTTCTCTGCGAAATGCAATTAGGAACATAACTCTTAAATTTGAAGTAAATCGAGTGAAAATTGTTGAAGTTATTTGTCACGCCAATTGGAAAAAAGCTGTTTCGAGAAGTTTCGAGTAGTCGAGTAGTAGAATAGATTTTGTACATCGAAAAAAAATATATATATTTTTCCTAATAGCTTGATATTCATACTCAATAGATGTGTAATTAATTTTATGAGTGAATCACTTTTTCATACGGAAAAAAATTGTTAAGTTCGCACATGATTTCACACCCGTTATTGTTGCCCAGCCCCCTGACACAGTACTATTCCTATGGCAATAGATTACTCGCGTGTTGTTCGGGATGTTTGATTGCGCTACAGTCCACTTCGTGGCGCTAGTAGTCATCTGCTCGGTTTCCTTTACGCATGCGCGTTCCATGCTCGATATAATAACATTTTCGGAGTACTTGGAGTTTTACGCGTTTTGCAGTTGTGTTGTGACTTGTGGCTTGTGAGTAAAATAAAATCTTCAGAACATTTTTTATGTTAAAAAATCAATCCGCGATCGGTGAAGTGTATTTTTGTTTACCATGACATGCCTTCTGTATTATGTCTAGGTTATAATTATCAAACGACTCTGAGCGGCAATTGATAATTTAAAAATTATTCAAGGGAAATAAATATATTTTTCCTCATATTTATATGTATCGATTTATTTCTTTAAATTTTCATGCTTGTTAAGAAATGGACACCCACGCATACACTTACTTCTCGGTCTCTAACTGCCAAAAAACAAATACATCTCTAGTTACATAATTTCAAACGATTAAAATAATTATATTATAATAATGATTATAATAAACATTTTCTCCGTTGTTTGGTGGGTTCGGCTGGTTCACAGGTTATAGGGCATATATATAGTTATCGAGCAGGTGACTACTAGCGCCACACGTAGCAGCGATTGAAAATAAAAAAGACGGACATTACGCGAGCCATGTATGACCGATGTGTATTCAATCGACAAAGACCAATACAATCATCTGTATCCACACAACTAACTTAATGGGACGTGTTGAATAATTAAAAACTTGTCAAAAAATAAAAATACCTCTTATGCCAATGCTGTTTTTTTAAATAGCATTAACATAAGAGGTGAACGAGTTAGTACCTAATTTTGGAGAATTTTCCAAAAATCATACTTACCATGATAACTCGAAAGTCTTAGACTTTGGACCAAGGTAACCTAGGTTAGATGTGTCCCTAACGAGGTGACTTATCACCCCCTTAAGGCTTTGCATCGACTTTTCTGTATATACACACAGGGTGTCCCGGGAATACCACGTCATAGTTAAGGGGTCGCCGGATTCGATCTATCACTAGAATTTGATATTCTAGTGATAGATTTTGTCCTAGGAAAAACTCCACCGTTTTTTGGACATTTACAGGCGTTCTTTTTCATTTCGTAAAGTCTCGTACCTTGCATAATAATTTTGCAGCGTTTTCAGTTAATTAGGTTATTTGTAATACTTGTTGGTATAAAAATGGTCTTGAATAGTTGCTTTCTCTATGGCATACACAATTCTTCCAAAACATCGTTAGGGAGTTCACAGAATAAAAATTTTCATTACAGTCTCACTTAACTCTTTTTTTCCGGGAAAAAGAGGAATTTTCGTGAAGTTTTCTGAGAAAACGTGTGCAGGTTTGACATTTTTTTCTTATACGTATTTTAAACAATTTTTGTATCAAAAAAATATTTATAAATGTGGTAGATAGAATGGTTTGTGCAGAGCGCTGATTGAAAAAGGTCCTTCTCAGTGACTGCTCGAAAACAATTAATTCGAAATGAAAAAATTCAAACGCATTTAGTTTTTGCACGAAATTATCTAGTGCTTGGACGAAGGATATAATAAAATATTGATTTTTGAAAAGATAACCGCAGGCCAAAGTGAATGTATCGATTTTCGGTGAAAAAAAACGCTCTATTTTTGTTGATAAAACAAAAGCTATAAATCGAAAAAAAAATGCTTCGTTGAAGTGCTTTCTCATATGTAACGAATTTTGTAAAATTTGAAATTAATCGGTGCAATGATTTTTGCGATATCGTGGTCACCGATTTTGAAAAAGTCATTTTGAAAAAAAACGTTTAAGGCGGGATATACGTTACAACGATAAAAAAAATGTTTTTTTTCTTTCTTTAAACGATACAACTATACACGTAGAATATTTTCCTAAAGTTTTTAAGCGAAATTCGAAAAACTTCAAACATTACAGCCCATCAACGCCGCGCCTCCCCGCTCGGATTCGGAGCGGGCGTGAACTTCAAACGTGTTTTTTTCAAAACTGCATTATCGAAATTGACGTGCAGGATTACTCAAAAACTATTAAGACGATTGAGTTGAAACTTGGTAGAAATATTGATAATATTGTATCTTCTACTTGACGAGAATTGTTTTTGAAAAATTGGAAAAAAAACTACTTTTTGAATCCACATTTTACATAAATGTTAATTTTTTTTGTAAACGCGTGCCATTTTCTTAAATTTGCATTTTCTTTATTTTAATTACCGTCTCATAGAAACTATACATGTTCTAACTGAAAAAAAAGTTTGAACTTTTTTGCAAATCAAAGTCTACGGAAAGCTAGACTGTACGCCGATTCGCAACTCCCGCGACGACCTTGCTGAAACACTCTGCCACAGCTCCGTCATTTTGATTATAAATTAATTTTAAAAAATTGTTTTGTACACTTCAAGATACTATTAAAGTATACTTAAAGTTTAATAATTGTAGAATAATTATTTCTTAGTTTTAAAAATCCCTCAATACTGCTTATTTGTTCCTGTCTAAATGTATATCCCGCCTTAAGGCAGGATATACATCTAGACGGGAAAAAATTAAGTAATTTTGACGTTTTTTTAACTAAGAAATAATAATTCCATATTTATCAAACTGCAGGTAAACTTTAATAGTATATTTCGTATACAAACATTTTTTCTTTAATTCATCTATCATCAAAATGGATTTGCAAAAAAATTCAATTTTTTTTTCAGTTAGAACATGTATAATTCCTATTTGACAGTCATTAAAATGAAGAAAATGCAAATTTAGGACAACGGCACGCATTTACAACAACAAAAAGTCAACATTTCACGCATAATTTCTATAAAATTTGGATTAAAAAAGTAGTTTCTATTTCTAATTTTAAAAAACTATTCTCGTCAAATAGAAGGTAGCAATATTTCTACCAAGATTCAACTCAATCGGCTTAATAGTTTTTGAGTAATCTTGCACGCCAAATTCGAAAATGCAGTTTTGAGAAAAATGCGTTTAAAGTTTCCATAGAATTTGAAATTATTTTAGAAACTTCTGGTAGCTAATTACTTAAGTAATCTGTTACAAAGAAATGAAATTATCAATTACAATGGCAATTGTAATTGTTAGTTGTTAATTTAATTACTTTTTGCCCATCTCTGCCTGCCACTCTGCGCTTTCGCTTCTTTCGGTGAGGCACAGCGTTGACGGGTTTGAAGTTTTTCGAATTTCACTTTGAAACTTTGGAAAAATATTCTACATATATAGTTCTATGTTCAAAAAGAAAAAAAAGAAATCGATTTTTTGATCGTTGGAAATGTATATCCCCCCTTAAAGTTCGCGGAACCTACCTACAAACGCTCCCTCAATTTTGAACAGTTTGACGTAAAATCATGAGAGAATATTTTTGAAATGTTACATTTTGAGATTCCGCTAAAAACCAAAATTCGATATTTGAAAAAATGTCAACTAGGTGTAACCCCTTAATGAAAATAATGTCCCTAAGACGTTCTTAAGGGAAAACAACTATACGAGGCTATTTTGACAGCAAAGAGGATTACGTCAATTTGTCAAAAACGCAACAAAAAGATCATGCAAGGTGAGAAATTTTACGAAATTTGAACAGCAAAGGTGTCGAAAAGTTTCAAAAAGGGAGGGTTTTTTTACTGAGGGCAAATTTAGATATTCTGGTAGGTCATGATCCAGTCTAACATCCCCTTAAGGACAAGGTGGTATTTACGGGACACTGTATGTATATATATATAGTATCATTTTGGATACTATATTATTCAATAGTATTAATATATATTATTAACGTCTTAGAATAATATAATCAATTTTATAGAGCAATATAGCATCATCGTACAATAAGATATAAAATAAATTATATTAATCTAATATAATGCTGCAATTATCCAAAGTGATCGAAAACTTTTGATCGGTACTATATGTATGGATATGTGTATATATCTCTCCGTACGCGGATGCGTTTCGCTTATTTTTTTACTTCGCAGTGTGACTTTTCTATTTCTTTCGTATATGAATAATGTCGGCTAGCCTCACGGCATTCAATTATATACCAGCTGTAGGTGCCGCGAGCGCGCACGCTTATATATGGTCCAAACGGGCGATGTATCGTAAAGTTTATGAAAAATACATGAGACGAGAGACCCCACAGTTGATCCCTCGAAATTGCATCTGCCAACTTCCTATGCGCGCATCGTATAACGCTCGCGTGTACATGTGTGCGCGCGAGGAATAATCATAAACGCGTTCCACGTTGCGATCGATGCGCCACGTTGAACGATAAAAAGAAGAATACGAAAAAAACGAGAATATGAAATTAAAAAAAGAAAAAAAACCACTTACTCCTGGAGCAAAACCTTCGAGAACGCGCGCGGCGATGATTGTTCGAAAATATCGATGCTACGGAGGCCGAGAATGTTCGATCATTACGCCATAATTGTCTCACTTGAAGGGTGTCTCGTGTCACTCACGTTTGGAGGAAATCAGATTTTTGGTCGAAAAATTATTTCGAAATCTTTATTTTTCACGTAAAATCATTTATGTTCAATGAAGAATATTGTTCGGATTTATTTGTGTCGGGGAATTTGAAAACAGGGGATTTTATATCGAACTTGTGATCGAATGTATCGACCGAGTCAATCTGCTGTACCGACTTAGCATCGTAAACTCCCGTTCCCTTGAAGTTCGCGTAAGCGCCGCCTCGACGAAGCGCCTTGGCATTACCGCCATATAGTTAGCAGACAACATTCATGAATCTTTATTTTTTTTCACACATCATTTGGGAATGGCTTGGGTAAGTTTAGGAATTAATTATTAAAGTTTAGGAATCAATCATTTATTCGCAATAAACAAATTAAATTTGACATATAGTTAGCAGATGACATGCTCCAATGAAGGTTTATCGTACACCATCCGATTGCAAATAGTTTGGGCAAGACTGCTGTAACGATTTTCTAGTTTGGGAAATTAATTTTCATAATACAATCCAATAATTACATATCGACGATCTGCCTTGTCGCGTAAGCGCACGAAACCGTCAGATCTACCTTACCTGTTATTCACGGAAATAATGCGAAAAAATGATTGGATCCCACATCTTTCTATGCCAACAACTCGGGAATGGTTTGGGCAAGTTTAGGAAATAATTATTAAAGTTTGGGAATCAATAATTTATTCGCAATGAATAAATAAAATTTATCGTATAGTTAGCAGATGACATGATCAAAAGAAGGTTTCGTCGTACACCTTTCGATGGCAAATAGTTTAGACAAGACTCACCTAACGATTTTCTAGTTTGGGAAATTCATTTTCATAGTTAAAATCGAGAATTACTTTTCGACAATCTCCCTTATCACGTAAACATACGCAACCATCTTACCTGTATATAAATTAACGGAAATAATGTGAAAATCCATTGGGATCTTTATGTTTTTATGTCAACAATTTGGAAATGGTGTGAGCAAGTTTAGAAAATAATTTAAAAAATTTTGAAGTCAATAATTTACTTGCATATTTTGAAATCATTAGGTGAGTCTTGCTTAAACTATTTGCAATCGAATAGAGCACGATAAACTTTCATTCGATCTATTCGTCTGCTAACTATACGTTAAATTGAATTTGTTTATTGCGAATAAATTGTTGATTCCTAAACTTGCCCAAACCATTCCCAAATTGTTGGCATAGAAATAAGTGGAATCCAATCATTTCTTCGTATTATTTCTGTGAATATATATACAGGTAAGCAGATCTGACGGTTGCGTGCGCTTACGCGATAAGGCAGGTCGTCGATAGGTAATTATCGATTTTTATTGTGAAAATGAATTTCTCAAACTAGGCAATCGTTACAGCAGTCTTGCCCAAACTATTTGCAATCGAATGGTGTACGACAAACCTTCATTCAAGCATATCATGTGCTAACTATACGTCAAATTTAAATTGTTTATTGCGAATAAATGAATGATTCCTAAACTTTAATAATTATTTCCTAAACTTGCCCAAACCATTCCCAAATGATTGGTGAAAAAAAATTAAGATTCATGAATTTTGTCTGCTAACTATACGCTGGTCTTGGCATTCGCATTTCCGTACGCGCTGTGAAAGCCTGGGGCAGTGTTGCCAGGTTAGGAGATTTCCTCCTAGATTTAGGGAAATTTTACCTGGGTTAGGAGAGAAATAGGGGGAAAAAATTTGTAGGAGATTTTTTAGGAGAATTCTGAAGCGTGAGGGTATTTTTAGGGGATTATAAATTTCCAAGGTTTTTTTCTCGAAACAATTTTTAAAAACAACCACAAGTGCACCAATTCCGAGTGAACGCCACCAAACAAATAAACCCAAACAAACGAAAACAATCATTCGAACTCAACCGATACAAGCTGCGGAGCAAAATGTCGGTCGCAACCCTGGTGGAACTTTCTGGTTACATTTTGTAAGAATTGAACATATTTGTTCAGATTTTTTCCACGATTTGAACGGAAATTGATAAATGTTGTGAAAAATGTGTAAGATATTAACAAAAATTGCCCAGTTATGTAGTTAGATGATCAGGAATTGGAACCAAAAGTCATGATTCCTCAGTAACTGTCAAATAAATCATCATTTTTTAGAGTTTTATATCTAATACTGAAGATTATGTTCGGCAGTTGTTATTTTTTTTTTTTGAAATTTTTTGTTACTTTTCGATAATTATAATGGCATCATAGGATATTTTATTACATTTTCTGTATTTTTATTTCGTAAAATATATCTGATTTCATATATATTTTCCTAAAAAATTATAAATATATCTATCAAATTATCACACATTCTTATACTATTTATCCGATTTAATCAATAATAAGACGTTTTATGAAAGATAGCTATTCCCAAAATATATAGTAAAATGTAATACTATGTTCGACTATATTTAAGGTTGTATTGCATTTTTTTATGTTGTCTGCGATATTATATTATATTATGTAATTTTGTTTTGCACAGAATTGATCAAAATATGAAAATTTCTCATAAAAGTGTTTGAAGTTTTTAAATAATTAGTGACACTTTTTATATTAATTCTGTTAAAATAATACAGTATCTGTCCACTTATATCATTTATTTCTTGACCTATGGTAATAATTTTTGTTATAAATTGTCAATATTTTTTATCAAAAGATGTAATAATCTCTATAAATTTATCATATATTTGATATATTCTGCCAATTTTTATCAATTAAAAGTTCCACCAAGGAATGGTTGAGGAATGCACGTTCGACTCACGCTCAGCGTTGATTGCTGTGACTTTAAGCCGTTGAAGCGTTGCTGTGACTTTAAGCTGTTGAAGCGTTTCAGCTCTGGGAATATTTATAATAACATAAATGACAGCGATGTTGGAACCCTCGATATATTTCCTGACAATTAGGGCCTAAATTTAGCTATTCATTCATCAGTGAATTCTTAATTGCAATAAGTATCAATCTGATGGGGAATGCACTCTGTGCATTCCGCTGTGCATATCGTTTTCACTTTAAAATGCCGCTTCGTCCATCGTGCTGCGGATATTTTTCGATTTTTGGCAGAATTTCAAAGAGGAACCATTGATTTTAGCATATTTTTCCACATCTTTTCAATAAAAAATGGGGGTTTCGGGGAAATTAATAGTGAATTTGTATTCAGGGGGTAAAAATACGTAAAAAGGACTTGGAATGGACCGTCGTCAATGAGTATAAGTTACACTATACAATAGTTCAAAGTATATACTCGGCTAATAAGTAAAAAATTATTAGAACAAACAAATATATAGATAAATATAAAAGCGGGATTATTGTAATATGCAAATTCAAAAAAAAAATTAATCCCCTCCAAGGCTCAAAGACAGATTACCATACCACGATATAAATGTTTTTACCGACCGTACGTTTAACCTAACTACAACGATTATTTCCATTCGAAAAAGTATTCATCTTCATCTATTAGGAGTACAACTTTGCAGTGACCGTTTTACTTAGAGAGCCACTGCGGCCGAAGTAGTGGCCCTAGCTCAATAAAAAAAAGTGGCATTTTAAACTAGAGGCTCTGCCAATATAAACAATTTAAAAAAGCTAACGGATACGTATATGCATTATAAAGTTATTGGCACTCAAACATGGCAACCTACGAGCCGAATTCCCAGCATTTGCGGGAACTGCTCCAAAGACAACAAAGGAAGGGATTTTTGCACCGGATTGTGACTGGAGATGAAAAGTGGGTTTACTACGATAATCCTAAACGTCGAAAATCATGGGGACTGCCTGGTCATATTCCGTTATCGACGCCCAAACCAAATATTCACGGATCCAAAGTGATGCTGTGTATCTGGTGGGACCAGCTGGGCGTTGTGTACTATGAGCTGCTCAAACCATCCGAAACCATCACAGGGGAACTCTACCGACGTCAGTTGATGCGCTTGAGTAAGGCACTCAAAGAGAAACGGCCACAATTCAACGAAAGACATGACAAGGTGATACTGCAGCACATGGAGCCTAGATACCAGGAGGTTCAGCGAGGCCTTTCAACTCGTCCCCAAAACGAGAACAAGAAATGATGGCGCTGGGGTGCTCCGCAATCTATATGTATACAGGGTGTTTCATATTAAGTGACCCATCGGGAACTGGCGGGTTTAGGGGGGTACCCCGAGTAAATCTGCCAAGGCGTTTTTTTTTCCGTCAAATAGTTTTCAAATGAGAGCGATTAGAATTTTGGCGTTCGACCGATTGTTGTAGGACTTGAAGCCTGCCCTTAGCAACGACGCCACTAGAGTGCTGAGTCTGAGCGCGAGACGCATAGCAGGCAGCGAGCAAGGTAGCTAGGCATCTGTCTCGGTTGCCCGGTCAGTTTGACGTTTCTTGTATCGTCTGCTATTATTTTCTGTCATCTTGGGTACGCAAGTTCAGAGCGTGCGTTTGACAGGTAACGCGCGTTCTGAACTTGCACGGCTTGAGGAATGCACCGTTTGACAGATGACGGCACGGATGATTTGACGTTTTGCGTATCATTCGCGTCGGCGTGACAGGCCGACGGATGTGACATTTCTCGCTTCGTCTTCTGCCGCTCCGTGAGTCCGGGCCAAGGCGTGAAGGTTGCCGACATTCCGAAGACTTGTAATTCTACCCGCGAGCGATGATGATAGGAAATAAGATTGTCCAATGCATTTCTAATCTTTATTTTTGAGAGAAATAAAGCACAGAACGGTCAATAATTTGGTGTTTTTCAAATTTGGAGGCAACAAGCGAATGTTTTTCTTTTCTTTTCGTATTGCCGTTATCGTAAAGACTCGAAGCGGACGTTTCCATATCGAATCACGAATAAATTGTTCAATTTTCATAACGACTTCGATCAAATTTTCCATTCGTAGTTGTTGCGGCAGTGATAACAATTATCACGCCCGATGATATTATTCAATGAGAGTTTCTGTTATGATTGTTATCTCAATAAATAAAAATTAACAGATTCGGACCCAACACAATATGTCTGGAGTTTCAAGTACCAAGGTACAGTACGTTTTTTATGTTTAGTTTTTTACAAGGTTTTATTTAACTTGACTTGGTGTTAGATGCGAAACGGAAAATCGATATTACACCCACTTCCCACTTCCCACGGGGCAGTAATACCGGGAATGTCCGATCAAGGCTCCGAGAACCATTCCAAGCACCGATTTTATCTTTGTTAAATAAACAAAACTCCTACCGTCGTTCTCGCGGAATCGATAGACTTCTCGACCCAATCTGTCCGGAAGTAAGATAAAATTGGAGACGAGTTCGGGACAGTAATATCGGGAATGTCCGATCGAGGCTCCGAGAACCATTCCGAGCACCGATTTTATCTTTGTTAAATAAACAATGCTCCTCCCGTCGTTTGCGCAGCATCGTCAGACTCCCTTATCCAATAACGAGTGTATCGAGTAATTGTCGATTGTATCCTATGGATACTGCGCGAATGACTGACACAATTGATTTCATCTCCGTTCGCGATCGGGAACGGGATGAATTCATTTCGTCGCAATATTATCGGAATGGAGATGAAATCGTCCGCGAACTTGTTGTGACCTTGTCGAGTATGTCATATGGATAATGCACGAATCGTTGTCCAAATTGATTTCATCTCCTATCGCGATCGGGAACGAGATGAATTTATCTCGTTACAATATCATCGGAAAGGAGATGAAATCAATGGCGAACTCGTCGTGACGGCTTCGAGTATATCCTACGGACACTAGAAGAATCATTGACAGAATTGATTTCATCTCCGTTCGCGATCGGGAACGAGATGAAATCATCTCTTTGCGATATTATCGGAATGGAGATGAAATCAACCGCAAACTCGTTGTGACCTTGTCGAGTATGTCGTATGGATAATGCACGGATCGTTGTCTAAATTGATTTCATCTCCTATCGCGATCGGGAACGAGATGAATTTATCTCGTTTCAATATCTTCGGAAAGGAGATGAAATCAATGGCGAACTCGTCGTGACGGCTTCGGGTATGTCCTACGGACACGGGAAGAATCATTGACAGAATTGATTTCATCTCCGTTCGCGATTGGGAACGAGATGAAATCATCTCTTTGCGATATTATCGAAATGGAGATGAAATCAACCGCGAACTCGTTGTGACGTTGTCGAGTATATCCTATGGATAATGCACGAATCGTTGTGAGAATTGATTTCATCTCCGATCGCGATCGGGAACGAGATGATTTATCTCGGTTCAATATCATCGGAAAGGAAATGAAATCAATGGCGAACTCGTCGTGACGGCTTCGAGTATGTCCTACGGACACTAGAAGAATCATTGACAGAATTGATTTCATCTCCGTTCGCGATCGGGAACGAGATGAAATTATCTCTTTGCGATATTATCGGAATGGAGATGAAATCAACCGCGAACTCGTTGTGATGTTGTCGAGTATGTCGTATGGATAATGCACGAATAGTTGTCCGAATTGATTTCATCTCCTATCGCGATCGGGAACGAGATGAATTTATCTCGTTTCAATATCATCGGAAAGGAGATGAAATCAATGGCAAACTCGTCGTGACGGCTTCGAGTATGTCCTACGGACACTAGAAGAATCATTGACAGAATTGATTTCATCTCCGTTCGCGATCGGGAACGAGATAAAATCATCACTTTGCGATATTATCGGAATTGAGATGAAATCAACCGCGAACTCGTTGTGACTTTGTCGAGTATGTCCTATGGATAATGCACGAATCGTTGTCCGAATTGATTTCATCTCCTATCGCGATCGGGAACGAGATGAAATCATCTCTTTGCGATATTATCGGAATGGAGATGAAATCAACCGCGAACTCGTTGTGACGTTGTCGAGTATGTCCTATGGATAATGCACGAATCGTTGTCCGAATTGATTTCATCTCCTATCGCAATCGGGAACGAGATGAAATCATCTCTTTGCGATATTATCGGAATGGAGATGAAATCAACCGCGAACTCGTTGTGACATTGTCGAGTATGTCCTATGAATAATGCACGAATCGTTGTCCGAATTGATTTCATCTCCGTTCGCGATTGGGAACGAGATGAAATCATCTCTTTGCGATATTATCGAAATGGAGATGAAATCAACCGCGAACTCGTTGTGACGTTGTCGAGTATATCCTATGGATAATGCACGAATCGTTGTGGGAATTGATTTCATCTCCGATCGCGATCGGGAACGAGATGATTTATCTCGGTTCAATATCGTCAGAAAGGAGATGAAATCAATGGCGAACTCGTCGTGACGGCTTCGAGTATGTCCTACGGACACTAGAAGAATCATTGACAGAATTGATTTCATCTCCGTTCGCGATCGGGAACGAGTTGAAATTATCTCTTTGCGATATTATCGGAATGGAGATGAAATCAACCGCGAACTCGTTGTGATGTTGTCGAGTATGTCGTATGGATAATGCACGAATAGTTGTCCGAATTGATTTCATCTCCTATCGCGATCGGGAACGAGATGAATTTATCTCGTTTCAATATCATCGGAAAGGAGATGAAATCAATGGCAAACTCGTCGTGACGGCTTCGAGTATGTCCTACGGACACTAGAAGAATCATTGACAGACTTGATTTCATCTCCGTTCGCGATCGAGAACGAGATGAAATTATCTCTTTGCGATATTATCGGAATGGAGATGAAATCAACCGCGAACTCGTTGTGATGTTGTCGAGTATGTCGTATGGATAATGCACGAATAGTTGTCCGAATTGATTCGGACAACTATTCGTTGTCATTCGGTGTTCGGATGTTCAGTTCGGATCATTCAGTTCGGATCATCTCCATTCCGATAATGTCGCAAAGAGATGATTTCATCTCGTTCCCGATCGCGAACGGAGATGAAATCAATTCTGTCAATGATTCTTCCCGTGTCAGTAGGACATACCCGAAGCCGTCACGACGAGTTCGCCATTGATTTCATCTCCTTTCCGATGATATTGAAACGAGATAAATTCATCTCGTTCCCGATCGCGATAGGAGATGAAATCAATTTGGACAACGATTCGTGCATTATCCATACGACATACTCGACAAGGTCACATCGAGTTCGCGGTTGATTTCATCTCCGTTCCGATAATATCGCAAAGAGATGATTTCATCTCGTTCCCAATCGCGAACGGAGATGAAATCAATTCTGTTAATGATTCTTCTAGTGTCCGTAGGACATACTCGAAGCCATCACGACGAGTTCGCCATTGATTTCATCTCCTTTCCGATGATATTGAAACGAGATTAATTCATCTCGTTCCCGATCGCGATAGGAGATGAAATCAATTCGGACAACGATTCGTGCATTATCCATAGGATATACTCGACAACGTCACAACGAGTTCGCGGTTGATTTCGTCTCCATTCCGATAATATCGCAAAGAGATGATTTCATCTCGTTCCCGATCGCGAACGGAGATGAAATCAATTCTGTCAATGATTCTTCCCGTGTCCGTAGGACATACCCGAAGCCGTCACGACGAATTCGCCATTGATTTCATCTCCTTTCCGAAGATATTGAAACGAGATAAATTCATCTCGTTCCCGATCGCGATAGGAGATGAAATCAATTTAGACAACGATTCGTGCATTATCCATACGACATACTCGACAAGGTCACAACGAGTTTGCGGTTGATTTAATCTCCATTCCGATAATATCTCAAAGAGATGATTTCATCTCGTTCCCAATCGCGAACGGAGATGAAATCAATTCTGTCAATGATTCTTCTAGTGTCCGTAGGACATACTCGAAGCCGTCACGACGAGTTCGCCATTGATTTCATCTCCTTTCCGATGATATTGAAACGAAATAAATTCATCTCGATCCCGATCGCAATAGGAGATGAAATCAATTTGGACAACGATTCGTGCATTATCCATAGGACATACTCGACAACGTCACAACGAGTTCGCGGTTGATTTCATCTCCATTCCAATAATATCGCAAAGAGATGATTTCATCTCGTTCCCGATCGCGATAGGAGATGAAATCAATTCGGACAACGATTCGTGCATTATCCATAGGACATACTCGACAACGTCACAACGAGTTCGCGGTTGATTTCATCTCCATTCCGTTAATATCGCAAAGAGATGATTTCATCTCGTTCCCAATCGCGAACGGAGATGAAATCAATTCTGTCAATGATTCTTCTAGTGTCCGTAGGACATATTCGTAGCCGTCACGACGAGTTCGCCATTAATTTCATCTCCTTTCCGATGATATTGGAACGAGATAAATTCATCTCGTTCCCGATCGCGATAGGAGATGAAATCAATTCGGACAACGATTCGTGCATTATCCATAGGATATACTTGACAAAGTCACAACGAGTTCGCGGTTGATTTCATCTCCATCCCGATAATTTCGCAAAGAGATGATTTCATCTCGTTCCCAATCGCGAACGGAGATGAAATCAATTCTGTCAATGATTCTTCTAGTGTCCGTAGGACATACTCGAAGCCGTCACGACGAGTTTGCCATTGATTTCATCTCCTTTCCGATGATATTGAAACGAGATAAATTCATCTCGTTCCCGATCGCGATAGGAGATGAAATCAATTCGGACAACTATTCGTGCATTATCCATACGACATACTCGACAACATCACAACGAGTTCGCGGTTGATTTCATCTCCATTCCGATAATATCGCAAAGAGATAATTTCAACTCGTTCCCGATCGCGAACGGAGATGAAATCAATTCTGTCAATGATTCTTCTAGTGTCCGTAGGACATACTCGAAGCCGTCACGACGAGTTCGCCATTGATTTCATTTCCTTTCCGATGATATTGAACCGAGATAAATCATCTCGTTCCCGATCGCGATCGGAGATGAAATCAATTCTCACAACGATTCGTGCATTATCCATAGGATATACTCGACAACGTCACAACGAGTTCGCGATTGATTTCATCTCCATTTCGATAATATCGCAAAGAGATGATTTCATCTCGTTCCCAATCGCGAACGGAGATGAAATCAATTCTGTCAATGAGTCTTCCCGTGTCCGTAGGACATACCCGAAGCCGTCACGACGAGTTCGCCATTGATTTCGTCTCCTTTCCGAAGATATTGAAACGAGATAAATTCATCTCGTTCCCGATCGCGATAGGAGATGAAATCAATTTAGACAACGATCCGTGCATTATCCATACGACATACTCGACAAGGTCACAACGAGTTTGCGGTTGATTTCATCTCCATTCCGATAATATCGTAAAGAGATGATTTCATCTCGTTCCCGATCGCGAACGGAGATGAAATCAATTCTGTCAATGATTCTTCTAGTGTCCGTAGGATATACTCGAAGCCGTCACGACGAGTTCGCCATTGATTTCATCTCCTTTCCGATGATATTGTAACGAGATAAATTCATCTCGTTCCCGATCGCGATAGGAGATGAAATCAATTTGGACAACGATTCGTGCATTATCCATATGACATACTCGACAAGTCAGTGATTCGCGCAGTATCCATAGGATACAATCGACAATTACTCGATACACTCGTTATTGGATAAGGGAGTCTGACGATGCTGCGCAAACGACGGGAGGAGCATTGTTTATTTAACAAAGATAAAATCGGTGCTCGGAATGGTTCTCGGAGCCTCGATCGGACATTCCCGATATTACTGTCCCGAACTCGTCTCCAATTTTATCTTACTTCCGGACAGATTGGGTCGAGAAGTCTATCGATTCCGCGAGAACGACGGTAGGAGCTTTGTTTATTTAACAAAGATAAAATCGGTGCTTGGAATGGTTCTCGGAGCCTTGATCGGACATTCCCGGTATTACTGCCCCGTGGGAAGTGGGAAGTGGGTGTAATATCGATTTTCCGTTTCGCATCTAACACCAAGTCAAGTTAAATAAAACCTTGTAAAAAACTAAACATAAAAAACGTACTGTACCTTGGTACTTGAAACTCCAGACATATTGTGTTGGGTCCGAATCTGTTAATTTTTATTTATTGAGATAACAATCATAACAGAAACTCTCATTGAATAATATCATCGGGCGTGATAATTGTTATCACTGCCGCAACAACTACGAATGGAAAATTTGATCAAAGTCGTTATGAAAATTGAACAATTTATTCGTGATTCGATATGGAAACGTCCGCTTCGAGTCTTTACGATAACGGCAATACGAAAAGAAAAAAAAAACATTCGCTTGTTGCCTCCAAATTTGAAAAACACCAAATTATTGACCGTTCTGTGCTTTATTTCTCTCAAAAATAAAGATTAGAAATGCATTGGACAATCTTATTTCCTATCATCATCGCTCGCGGGTAGAATTACAAGTCTTCGGAATGTCGGCAACCTTCACGCCTTGGCCCGGACTCACGGAGCGGCAGAAGACGAAGCGAGAAATGTCACATCCGTCGGCCTGTCACGCCGACGCGAATGATACGCAAAACGTCAAATCATCCGTGCCGTCATCTGTCAAACGGTGCGTTCCTCAAGCCGTGCAAGTTCAGAACGCGCGTTACCTGTCAAACGCACGCTCTGAACTTGCGTACCCAAGATGACAGAAAATAATAGCAGACGATACAAGAAACGTCAAACTGACCGGGCAACCGAGACAGATGCCTAGCTACCTTGCTCGCTGCCTGCTATGCGTCTCGCGCTCAGACTCAGCACTCTAGTGGCGTCGTTGCTAAGGGCAGGCTTCAAGTCCTACAACAATCGGTCGAACGCCAAAATTCTAATCGCTCTCATTTGAAAACTATTTGACGGAAAAAAAAACGCCTTGGCAGATTTACTCGGGGTACCCCCCTAAACCCGCCAGTTCCCGATGGGTCACTTAATATGAAACACCCTGTATAGATATACGCTAAAAATGGGTGTGATCTAAGACAGATCACAGATGATGTACCTAACCCTCATTAGTGTTAAGGGATAACACCACTCTAGGATTTTAGAAAGACGTTTTCTTTCCTAAAAATACTTTGGTGTCATAAAAACAATACGGAATTGGTCCTGTAGCATTTTTTTTTATTTAAAGGTTCAATTATCGCTTTATCCGCAGCGCCTTGGAGCGCGCGCTGAGTTGCTCGTACAACTTTAAACGCGTTTTTCTCGAAACCACTTTTTTCGATCTCGGAAGACGGATTACTCGACCACCTTTGCATGCATCGATTTCGAGGTTGAAATTTTGACAGCAGCTTCACAATTATATTCTTTATGGGAGTACGTATCCGTTTTTTGATTAAATGTAAACTTCTTTTTATAAACAATTTACTGTTTTTTTGGCAAAAAATCGATTTATTTCCTTCAAAGTGCGCTATTTAAAAAAAAATTAAAAGCAAAATGGTATTTCTAGGTAGTCTCATAGCTAATAATATATAATATCATTTTTTTGGTTTTTGTTTCAGGTCTTATATTTTACGATAAAACCGTTCTCCCGTGAAGCTATATGTAAAAAAAACACGTTTTTCTAGATGGACTATATTGCCGCCATTTTGAGTTTGAGTTTGAGATCTTTTCTCGCTTTTGCGTTTTTTTCCGAACCGTCATGAGGAAATTATGAATCGGCGGATATTTCGACGTTTGATGTCACGATCGGTCTGTCGTGAGGTTAGAAACTCATCCGATCACTTTCACCTCGTTGACCAATATATTACTATATATGTCGGTCGCGCTGCACCCCAGCGCCATCACTTCGGGACATTTTCGGGGACACTTTTTTCAGCGCCTTTGCATCGTCGCTGAACCTCCTGGTATCTAGGCTCCATGCTGCAGCATGACAATGCCCGACCCCATGTTGCAAATGTCGTGAAAAAGTACTTGGAAACGCTGAAATGGGAGGTTTTATCCCACCCGCCGTACTCTCCAGACATTGCCCCTTCCGACTATCACTTGTTCCGGTCAATGGCACACGATTTGGCTGACCAGCACTTCGGTACTTACGAAGAAGTCAAAAATTGGGTCGATTCCTGGATTGCCTCCAAGGACCAAGACTTTTATCGACGTCGGATTCGAATGCTACCTGAAAGATGGGCCGAGGTCGTAGCTAGCGACGGGCAGTACTTTGATTAAAAAATATGTAGCCACTTTTTATAATAAAGCCTTAAACTTTTGAAAAAAACGGTCACTGCAAAGTTGTACTCCCAATATAATTCGCACAGATCGCAGCAATCAAGTTTCACAACAAAATACTCAATACACAAGTAGGAAATGCATTTTAAATAACAGCTATTTGACGACATTAGACCAATCGCGAATATTACCCTTCATTTACAGCACTATTCAGGCCAGTGGCTCGGTGGGGTCTATTTAGGACAGCCCCCTTTCGCCATCAGTCATACATGGCTCGCGGAATGTGCGTCGTTTTTATTTTCAATCGCTGCTACGTGTGACGCTAGTAGTCACCTGCTCGTTAACTATATATATGCCCTATCACCCGTGAACCAGCCGAACGCACCGAACAATGGAGAAAATGTTTATTATAATCATTATTATAATATGATTATTGTAATCGTTTGAAATTATGTAACTCGAGATGTATTTGTTTTTTGGCAGTTACAGACCGAGAAGTAAGTGTATGCTTGGGGGTCCATTTCTTAACAAGCATGAAAATTTAAAGAAATAAATCGATACATATAAATATGAGGAAAAATATATTTATTTCCCTTGAATAATTTTTAAATTATCAATTGCCGCTTAGCGTCGTTAGATAATTATAACCTACACACAATACAGAAGGCATGTCATGGTAAACAAAAATACACTTCACCGATCGCCGATTGATTTTTTAACATTTAAAATGTTCTGAAGATTTTATTTTACTCACAAGCCACAAGTCACAACACAACTGTAAAACGCGTAAAACTCCAAATACTCCGAAAATGTTATTTTATCGAGCATGGAACGCGCATGCGTAGAAGAAACCGAGCAGTTGACTACTAGCGCCACGAAGTCGACTGTAGCGCAATCAAACATCCCGGACAACACGCGAATAATTTATTGCCATAGGAATGGTACACGGTGTTAGGGGGTTGATTTAGGAGAAATTCAGAGTGAACTAGCAACGGTCTAGGGGGAAGCCGCCAGAACCATGTGGCAACGCTGCCGAGGCGCTCCAATCGCATGGTTGTTGGCGGTCCGTTCAATGTTTACGTCTGCGCTCACCCACGTTTTTCGTTCGTCACGTGCTCGTGTCGCCTCGTGTCGCGCTTCTTTATCTCGCTACTCGCTTTTACACTGTCCATATTGTCGTCGATCGTGCATTTTCCGTATCCAATCGCGCGACCTAACCTCAAAATTGCGAAGCCGGCAGGATTGCCGCAGCCGGACGATGAAGAGCAAAAACGACGAGGGAGAAGCTCACACGAAGTGAACAGTTCGCGTGCTCCAGCGAAACGAAATTATCGCCGCGATGGACAAGGCCGAGTTCAATCTGAGCGTGCTGGAGAACGCGGTAGACTTTTCGAGCCCGTTCAGGAGCTGCGCCAACTACGAGAACATCGTCGGCCTCATCAAGGAGGAAATCGACATCAACGCGGATGACGAGACCGAGCCGTCCAAGGTAACGAAACGAGCGACACACGTCGCCAGGGTGTCCGAGTGCGGCGACTCGAACGGCGTATTCAAGTCGCCGCACAAGAGAAACAGCTTTCCGCGCGCCAGAACGCCCGCCGCAAGGCAGCGACGTACCCACGAGTTCCAGAGAAACGAGCGGACGACGGACCGGGCGGAGACGCCCAGAGCGAGATCGCTCGGCGCCGTCAAACCCGGCAGGTCTGGCCAATGGCGAAGAAATCACTCCTCGACGTCCCGTTCGTCCGACGGCGCGGACACGTCCGTCTCCGAAGCCACGGAGCCTGCGCTCGAGCGGACCGCGGAGAGCGGCAAGCAGAACGGAGCGGAATCCAACCGAGCTGAGACGAAGTTCAACGGAGCCGGAGAAGTCCAAAGTACGACGGGATTGAGCGAGGTGAGAAAAGAAACCGTTCGTAGATGTCGCGGACGAATCTTCCGTCTTTGTTCTCCACAGCTGTCCCTTTTCAGAAGCCCGACCGCCTGTCCGGAGTTTCTTCGTGCCCTGGCGTGACGCAGAGCGACGATTTCGTGGAGAGCTCGCAGAGCAGGACGAGCTCGACGTTGAGGACGAAGCTGATCAGCAACGGCGGATGTGGAGGGAGGCTGAACGGGGAGGACGCGAGCGACGGCTACGCGGAGTCCGACGAGGACTGTCAGAATTTCTCGTTGAAATTCTCGCCTGCCGCAAAGTCGCTGGCGAGCAATCCCGATTCGAGTGTCACACCACCGAGGCTCGGGAAGAGGAGAGGGAGCGCGACCAGCTCCGCCGAGGGACCCGCGTCCAAGCTACGGAAAGTTAGCGCTTCGACGAACGCGAAAATGCCTGGATGCGAAATATCCGCGGTACCGAGTCCTTTCAAGGTAATGCACGGCTGGCCAGTGTCCGGAAGGAACGGATTCAGCTGGTTGAGGTATTCCTTTCACGAACCCAACTATTCGGGGGGCTACGGCTACGTAGAGGACTGAAAAAGTTGCCAAATGCCGATTTTTTTGCTGGGTAACTGGTGGTGGAGAAGAAACGCATTTTTATTTTACACAAACGTACGTATATTGAGGCTTGGAAAGAAAATATTTTTTCGCCACGTTTTGCGGTGGGGACTCTCCAGCCTAAATTGTTCATCCGAAATCTGAAAACCAAACGGGCTATTCACGTTTACAGTCAGTACGAGGCGTTGACGATCGTCGATTTTGAAAGTCATTTTTTTTAACAAAGCGATGGCGAATTGAAACTCGAGCATACAAAATCTATGAGAAAAGTCGGCATTTTTACGTAACTATTGAAGACATGAAGATCGATTTAACAAAAGTGAGGTCGTCAACAACCTTTAAGGGGAGAGGAGGGGTTTCAGCGTGAACAAAAAACACTGCGAATTTTTTTCATCTATATGGATAGAGTAAATTTATTGAAAACTTTTGTACATTTTTGAGTGTCATTTCAAGAACGTTCCGTGAAATTTGTACGCGAAAATGTCCACAAACAAGCCGGTGACAAAGCTTTTCCAAGAACGCCTTTGGAAAAACACGATTTGCGGTGTTCACTGTGTCTCACAAGGGGACAGTACGGCAGTCGGATTTTTGTAATTTTTCGTACTCATGGTACGTGAAGTTCAGAGCTCGAATATTAATATCCCAAAGCAGTTCGACGCCATATTCAGAAATTTTCGAGAAAATTGACTTTGAAGTTTTCGAGCGCACTCTTATCCCACAAAGATGCAACGATATTCGAACCGGGCTCGTGGCGTACCTGGTAGCGCTCGAGTCTAGTAATCGCGGGGTCGTTGGTTCGAGTCTCACTTCGAAAATTTTTTTTTTTTTAAATTTTTTTTTTAATTCGCATACCTCCGTCATTTAAATATCCCGATAAATTTTTGTTGTATATAATCACATATTATTATATATAATTAATATAATATATCTATATATGTTTATATATGGACAAAATCCATATATAGTTATTTATGTACAAAATTCATTATAGTTATACATAATTATATATTTTCTCATATATGATCATATATTATTTATATATAACAATAGGTGATTATTTATAAAAAAATAAATAAATAATCCCGGGATAAAAATCATAAAATCTATGCTAATTCACATATATGTAATTATAATTGTCAATGATAAATGCAAGTCTTATTTTTGATTATCTCTTGCTTGAAATTGCGAATAGGCGACGTAAAAATATCCAGTAATAATATTTACATAAACTCCCTTGTAGATTAATAGGAATATAAATAGAAGAATAAATGTTGAAATATGTGAATATAACGCTTGCTTTGGCAACCGTCGATATTGTGAATAACAGTTCTGCGTACATCGTTTGCCTTTGTCCTCAAGATAATCAAGAGATAATTAAAAATATGACTTGCGTTTTTTCATTTAAAAAAAATGAAAAAAAAAAAAAATTTCGAAGTGAGACTCGAACCAGCGACGCCGCGATTACTAGACTCGAGCGCTACCGGGTACGCCACGAGCCCGGTTCGAATATCGTTGCATCTTTGTGGGATAAGAGTGCGCTCGAAAACTTCAAAGTCAATTTTCTCGAAAATTTCTGAATATGGCGTCGAACTGTTTTGGGATATTAATATTCGAGCTCTGAACTTCGCGTACCATGAGTACGAAAAATTACAAAAATCCGACTGCCGTACTGTCCCCTTGTCAGCTAGAAATTATCTGAAATCAAGTACCATTGAAATTTAGCCAAAGTATCATCGAATCTTCCCCCTAACGATCTTTGATCATTTTTTTTTTCGTTTCTAAATTTTTGGTGGTCATGTGAAGTGAAAAGTGCTATTTTTCACGAAAAATTCCGCCATTTTGGGGGTGGAAAAGCCCCTCAATGTAAACAAAATCTCAAACTAACCGTTGAGGGGAGGTATTTTATACGTAGAAAGTGCGTACCAAGTTTGAAATAAATCGGTCATGTAGTTTTCAAATGGCAGTGAACACGGACTTTTAAAAAGTGGTTTCGAGAAAAACGCGGCACCGGCTTGTTTGTGGATATTTTCGCGTACAAATTTCACGGAATGTTCTTGAAATGACACTTAACAATGTACAAAACGTTTCAATAAATTCACTCTATCCATATAAATGAAAAAAGTCGCAAAAAAGTGGTTTTTTTTTCACGCTGAAAGCCCTACTCTCCCTTCAAGTGTTTCTCATCGTATCTCTTGTAAATTTGGAAAGAATCCATCGTGTGGGTTTCGAGATACGCCTACCAAGATTGAAAACACTATCATCTGCCAGCGGCCATGTTTTTGTTGTTTTTCTGTATTTTTTTGTGATTTTTTTTACACTCAATACATGTACCTTTGTGTTTAAAAAAATGCGTTTCGTTTTCGCCAACCGTTTACCGGAGAAAAAAAAACGGCGTTTGTCATTTGTTTTGCCTCTGGGTAGATGTAGCCCCTTAAGGGGGGAAATCACAGTAGCACACAAAAAATAGGCATATTTTCGGGGATTAATTTTGGCTGAATAAAAGTATCAATCGAAAATCTGTAAAGTAGGTTTTATAGCAATACTAAAATAGTACAAAATGTAATTTTTTCAATAAAAAATATTTTTAAATGGCGGCTGCGCGGCATATGCCCCAAGGCGCCTTTTTTTGAGCTCGCCGAAGACACAACTCGAGCAAATTTGTTACCGATCGACTTGAAATTTTGACAGTAGCTTCGAAACATCTTTCTCCACTTTGATTTTTCGCAAAATGGTGCATGTTTGAAAATAAAGTTAAATTTTTAACAAAAAAAACGCCATAAAATCGTCGATAAAAAAAAGTAAGCCATATAAAATTAAAAAAAATCCTACGTAGCTCCGTGGAGAAAGATGTTTCGAAGCTACTGTCAAAATTTCAAGTCGATCGGTAAAAATTTGCTCGAGTTATGTCTTCGGCGAGCTCAAAAAAAGGCGCCTTGGGGCATATGCTGCGCAGCCGCCATTTTTAAATATTTTTTATTGAAAAAATTACATTTTGTACTTTTTTAGTATTGCTATAAAACATACTTTACAGATTTTCGATTGATACTTATATTCAGCCAAAATTAATTCCCGAAAATATGCCTATTTTTTTGTGTGCTACTGTGATTTCCCCCCTCAACAACCAACTGATTTTCGTCTGCAACAAAGTTAAAATATCGGTTTTCGGCAAAAAAAACAACTTTCAGGCGCTACACCAAGCTCGTGGCCGAAAAAAGAGGTTTTTTCGTGAATTTTTTCTAGGAAAACGAGCTTTTTTTATACATTGTATGGTTTTAAGTATCTTTCACAATTTTTGTATTTCAAACATATTTATGAATGTGGTAGATACAATGGTTTGTGCAGACTTTTGTTTTGAAAACGTCCTTCGCGGTGACCACTGCTGCTCGAGTACAAATCATCTGAATTTTTAAAATCAACCGCATTTAGTTTTTCCATGAAACTATTTAGTGCTTCGACAAAGGATTCAATAAATTATAGATTTAAAAAAAAATGCCCGCAGTCCGAATTGAAAGTATCGATTTTTGGTGAAATAAACTCAACATTCTTTGATTAAAAATGTTTTAAAACTATGTTTTTTCTCACGTAAAAGAAGTTCGTCAAATATGAATTTGACGGGTGCAGTGATTCTGAGAAATAGTGGTCGGCGATTTTGGAAAAGTCATTTTGAAAAAAAGCCGGAGAAAGAACCTACATATAAACAGCCATAACTCCCTCAATTTATGGAGCTGAAGTTTGCATCGTTGGAATGGCAACGAAAACTCTTCTCAATTTCTTATATTCATTATTATCCAAAATCATTTGTTTTGGATCGCTAAATGAGGCTCGGAAAAATTGTTCGCATGTTCTTCGTAGCTCAAATCTGCCGTAAGAAATTTGTAAAATTAAAAAATAATAATATTCGTTACATTTTAACGATGCAAACATCAACGTCATCTCAATTTCGGACGGATCGACTTGAAGTTTCCGAAGAATATTTTTGAAATGTACTTCGAGAAACCGACGAAAGCCAAGAAATGATATTTTCAATAATTTCAACTAGCCTTTTGTCGCGTATTATTGACAAATGGATAAACACGTGAAAAACCATTTGACTATAGGCTAGAAAACATTACAAACTACGATCCGTCCGAATTTGAAGTGAATTTAACATGGTGGAGTTTGCATCGTTGGAACGCTACGGAAGTTTTTTTTACATTTTATTTTCCATGCTTTTATAATT
The DNA here is from genome assembly GCA_964007375.1 of Ophion obscuratus. Taxonomy (NCBI): domain Eukaryota; kingdom Metazoa; phylum Arthropoda; class Insecta; order Hymenoptera; family Ichneumonidae; genus Ophion; species Ophion obscuratus. The sequence goes on along the minus strand of OZ023318.1, from coordinate 53,411,688 downwards.
GAAGCACATTTTTCAAATAGATTTATATTGCACACAGCTAAATAAAAATCTCCAAAAATAGTTGAAGGTTTTTTGTAGGCAAAATCTGCCAAAGAAAATTAAAGGAATACAAATGTATTAAGGCCTTAGGCCACAGTAACGGGTATAAAATCATGTGCGAATTTAACAATTGTTTTTATATGAAAAAGTGATTCACTCATAAAATTAATTACACATCTATTTAGTATGAATATCAAGCTGTTAGAATATATATATAGATATATATATATATATATATATATATATATATATATATATATATATATATATATATATATATATATATATATATATATATAGCCCTCTGTCACCATCAGTCATACATGGCTCGCGTAATGTCCGTCGTTTTTATTTTCAATCGCTGCTATGTGTGGCGCTAGTAGTCACCTGCTCGATAACTATATACATGCCCTATAACCTGTGAACCAGCCGAACCCACCAAACAATGGAGAAAATGTTTATTATAATCATTATTATAATATGATTATTTTAATCGTTTGAAATTATGTAACTAGAGAGGTATTTGTTCTTCGGCAGTTAGAGACCGAGAAGTAAGTGTATGCGTGGGTGTCCATTTCTTAACAAGCATGAAAATTTAAAGAAATAAATCGATACATATAAATATGAGGAAAAATATATTTATTTCCCTTGAATAATTTTTAAATTATCAATTGCCGCTCAGCGTCCTTTGATAATTATAACCTACACACAATACAGAAGGCATGTCATGGTAAACAAAAATATACTTCACCGATCGCGGATTGATTTTTGAACATTTAAAATGTTCTGAAGATTTTATTTTACTCACAAGCCACAAGTCACAACACAACCGTAAAACGCGTAAAACTCCAAATACTTCGAAAATGTTATTATATCGAGCATGGAACGCGCATGCGTAAAAGAAACCGAGCAGATGACTACTAGCGCCACGAAGTGGACTGTAGCGCAATCAAACATCCCGGACAACAAGCGAGTAATTTATTGCCATAGGAATAGTACCCAGTGTCAGGGGGCTGATATATATATATATATATATATATATATATATATATATATATATATATATATATATTTTCGATGTACAAAATGACCGACTACTAATCTTTCCACAATTTTTCACCTAGAACAAAAAACAAAAATTCTCGTCAACCTACATTATAATACCCTGAGAAGTACGTACGTAATTTAAAAAATATTGTTTTATTCAAAAGTTGTAAATATTTGAACTTAAGAAATGAATTTTCAGTGACAAATTTCGTTATAACTGCGCATAAACTACTCATAAAGTGAAAAGTTTACGATTAATCAGAAATTCCGTGCGTACTTCTCAGCGAAATGCAATTAAGAACATAACTTTTGAATTTGAAGTAAATCGAGTGAAAATTGTTAAAGTTATTTGTCACGCCAATTAGAAAAAAGCTGTTTCGAGAAGTTTCGAGTAGTCGGCCATTTTGTACATCGAAAAAAAATATATATATTTCCTAACAGCTTGATATTCATACTAAATAGATGTGTAATTAATTTTACGAGTGAATCACCTTTCCATACGAAAAAAAATGGTTGCATGCGCACATGATTTTATACCCGTTACTGAGGCCTAAGGCCTTAATTTTCGTTCCATTACAACGATGCAAGCGTCAGCCTTATATTCCGATTCCAGTAAATTCAGTGAAATTAAGCAGCGATCTGACGTTAAAATGCGTTTTCAAGGTTCTCACCCAAGAAATGGAGAATTGCATAACGAGCAGCGATTACGAGCAAATGTCGGAGAACCTTCAATCGGACACGGCGAATAGCGCGAGTTTCACGTTCGAGACTATCGAGCTGTTGAACGAGTACGAGGATTCGAACGAGCAGGTGAACAACCGAATACTCTCGAAGATCTTCTCGTCACCGTCGTCGACGAAAGTGAAGGAGGAGCCTGCCGACTCGTCGGAGCCGGTTGTCCCGTGTGATCAGCGGCTCGTCGAGGATCCGCTTCGCATCGTGGAAAACGTGCGAGCTTCCGGTCCGCCTAGGGAAACGAAGCGAGCGAGTTGCTCGAAGTTCCGAAAAGCGAAGGACGCCAAGACGACCGTTCGCAAAAAATCGGCCAACGTCGTTCGACGCAGCTCGAGCAAATCCTCGAGCCAAGTTACGTCCGAGACGAGCGAGAACGTCGCCTCGGGGGGCGCGGCGAGGAGAAAAAGTAAAACGAAAAAATCGACGCTACCGAAGGAACGCGCCAGGAGCAAATCTCTGGAGATCAAAACCGAGCTGGACGAGAATGTCGCGACGTCGGAGGCGAGAGAACCCACGGAAAAAAGAACGGAAAACGAGGTTGACGAGAAACTGGAAGAAGATAAGGCGCGACGGCATAGCGCGCGATTCGCTGTTAAAACACCTGCGAAAATGGCGCTGTCGGAGTTGGAGGACGACGTGGATCTCGCCGTCAAAGCGGTCAACGTTTCCAAGAGGATCGAGGAGGTTGCGAAGAAAATGGTCACCGGGAAACGAACGCTGACGGTGAGAATTTGGACGTCACGATTACGATATCTTTGGCGCCTTTATTTGACCCTGGTTTATTGATATTTGGCCCAAAATAAGACTTTTTTCAAGATTGACAAAAATTGAAATTCGGCGTTTAAGGGTATGAAACAGGGGGTTGAAAGTCGAAGCATTATTATGTTTGTGGTGCCCAATTTTGACCATGCAGCGTCCATATTCGATAGAAAATGCGACTTTTGTGTGTGCGGAATCGTTGGGTGGGTCTGGAGCACCTTCGATGTGTGTGTGGAATAATCCAAAGACGTTGTAAGAAATATACCGACAATACATAGGTCGTATTCGTTGGGTCTCATCATTTTGATTGCGCATGCGCATAATGATGCGCATTTGATGATGCGCACGTTTCGTTGCGCAGTTGCGCGTTGCGCATCATTATGCACATGCGCAATTGTTCGTATCAAAATGATGAGACCCAACGAACACGACCATACTTTAAAGTACGGGGTCTGCGTCGACCAACTTTTGCGGGGCGGGGGGGGGGCAGGCGCGTCCGATATAGCGCGACCAATCAAATTGCTCATCGTTACACGCACACCACGAGACGGCTTCTCGGCTGTGTTCGGAAGTCTACGGCTAGTGTCGTGACGGTGCAGCGCTGACGACAGACCTATCGATATAATTCGTTACCAATAACGTTATAATAATTATATTCGTCATAATTAAATCAATTTCGATCGTATATCTTACGGTCAGAGTAATAAATTGACAATTATTACATTGACCGTAACATATACACCTAAGGAAGTATGGGAATGTAAAATAAAACTGTTAAATCAAATACATTTATTCAAAATAATAGTGTACATTGGCACTATTTGTAACTTTGCATCATAACCTACGTAATTGATCTTCATCGGATTACACAGTATTCATCAGTTCCTGAACCTCTGTCTGACAATAAACAATATTTTTTTAAAACAAACCACGAAAGCATTTCGAATTAGTCACCTCTAAATAAAGTAATTTTATTCAGTTTTTGGCGTTGGGACAACTTAAACGAAAAGGATTTAGTCAAGTATGTTAGTCGCGTGTTGATGTATATTTGCGCTATAACTTTGCAGAGATCTATTATATGATTATTTAATGGATCTGTGTCATATTGGTGAAAATCTATTTCGGGAAAAATAGTTTTCCCAATTAGGGTTTTCATCACTTTAGGTAGTAAGTACGGGGTAGTAATTTACGCACAAGCGAATACTAATCACGCGCAGGGCGCCCGAATGCACACTGAACGGGCATTCGACGCCGGTTTAACAGTAGAGGTCATCTGACCGCTGTGTGGTTCGAGGAGCAAGCCTAGCGGTCGAGCGCGTTGTCGGTCTATATCTTATAATGTCTTTGGTGGAATCGTTGGGTGGGTCTGGAGCACCTTCGATGTGTGTGTGGAATCGTTGGGTGGGTCTGGAGCACTTTCGATATGTGTACGATACTGTTCAACATTGATTAGTCTTAGGTGCTCTTAATTTCATTTTTCCGGCATATGCTTGAGCACGATTACGATATCTCCGGCGCCTTAATTTGATCGTGGATTATTCATATTTGACGCAAAACAAACACTTTTTTGAGAATAAAAAAAATCGCCATTTTGGCTTCCTTTAGAAGATACAGGACATTTTACGAATTATTTGTTATTAAGGGATTTATCTGGTTTGCGTTAATGTAGCTTTCTTCGGAATGCGCTATGTCGAGAAAATAAACAAGAACAAACACAAACAAAGTACGACGTAACGATGTAAAACACGTGGAAAATTCGATTTACATGGAAAATCGGAAAAATACACTTTTTTCTCTTCGAAGCGCTGTAAATCCAAAACTTGGGCTCAAAACGAAAAAAGTTATTCTTGTTTTTCGTATTTTTTTTCAGCCATATTTCATAATCCAATGGTCAAATTTAGGCGCCAAAGATATCGTAATCTCCCCATTTGGACTTTACACATAAGGGACTAGTCCACTTAGGAGCCACGAATGAAAGACTATTTTCGCAATTTTTTTTGAGGATTTTATAAAAGATATGAATATAAACGTTGTTGGGCTTGATAAATTAGGTCTTGAAATACATTTAAAAAAAATTAATTCATTTTTATTCATTTTTAAGTACAAAAACAATAGTTTAACGTAATGCCCCAAAAATAGGTGGGCTAGGTAGCTCCATTACAACTCGGCAACGGCTTGTTTGAAATTAAAAAATCAAAGTCCATTAGATTCAGTATGACACCAGCTACGAAATTGCCCTCGGATATAAAGTTTTATCAAAAAATAAAAAAATGGCAGATGAAAAACGAAAAAAAGTTTTAAAAAACGCGTTTTTTCGCAGTTTTTCGCAAAAAAAAAGGAAAAATCGAAAAAATTTCCTCTTTTTGTTGGTGTCATACTGAATTAGATTTTTCCTCTTATGCTGGTGTCATACTGAATTAGATTCAGTATGACACCAGCTACAAAATGACCCTCGGATATAAAGTTTTATCAAAAAATAAAAAAATGGCAGATGAAAAACGAAAGAAAGTTAAAAAACTCGTTTTTTTTCGCTGTTTTTTCGCAAAAAAAAAAGGGGAAAATTCAAAAATTTTAAACCATCGAGGGTCATCTTGTTGCGAATCATGTTTACAATGGTCGTGTTCGTTGGGTCATCATTTTGATTCGATCAAGTGCGCATGTGCATAATGGTCGTGTTCGTTGGGTCTCATCATTTTGACTGCCCATGCGCATTATAATGCGCATTTGATGATGCGCACGTTTAATTGCGCAGTTGCGCGTTGCGTATCATTATGCACATGCGCACTTGTTCGTATCAAAATGATGAGACTCAACGAACACGACCAATGATGCGCAACGCGCAACTGCGCAATGAAACGTGCGCATCATTATGCGCATGCGCAATCAAAATGACGAGACCCAACGAACACGACCAATGTGTGGTTCAAATTTCAAGAGAATCGATGAGAAATCATCGATTTCTTCAAGTCTTCTTTGCTTTCTTTAAATTTTTTTAAATTTTCAAAATGGACCGGCCCCTCAAGGCGGGATATACATTTACGATGATCAAAAAATCGATACTATATAGGTAGAATATTTTCCTAACGTTTCAAAGCGAAATTCGAAAAACTTCAAACGTTACAGCCCGTCAACGCTGTGCCTCACCGCTCGGATTCGGAGCGGGCGTGAAATTCAAACGCGTTTTTTTTCTTCTCAAAACTGCATTATCGAAATTGACGTGCAGGATTACTCAAAAACTGTTAAGCCGATTGAGTTGAAAGTTGGTAGAAATATTGATAATATTGGTACCTTCTACTTGACGAGAATTGTTTTTGAAAAAATGAAAAAAAAACGACTTTTTTCATCACCATTTTACAGAAATGTTGCGTGAAATGTTGATTTTTTTTTGTGAATGCGTGCCATTTTAAGGTAGTACCTCCACAGAAGAGTTGAATTAAGGAGTGAGGTCTAGTTGAAACGTTAAAAAAAAGGCCTTTTTTCCGATTTTTTTCGGCCAAACGATAAAATTATTTACAACAAAAGTTCTTCCGTTTAAAAGATATATATTTAAAGTAAACATTATAATTATTAAAAAGAAATATGTTTCAAAATAAGCCGATACGTATCAATGGCCGAGGACGCTGCAAAAAAAAACAGGTTTTGCGGTGATCACTCTCACGCTGTGACGGATTATCTGAAACCAACAAAACAGGGGGGAATCTTTAGTTAATGATACAATGCTCCGGTTGAACGAAGGGTTTTGAAAAATTTCCATTTTTCACAAAATGGCGGACGTTGAAAGTCAAAAGTGTTGTTTTGACCAAAATTTCACTTACAAAAATTGACTATAAAAAAACATAATTGTCAAGAAAAACATTCTTCGTTCATTCGGAGGAAAACTATGTATAGAAGAAGTGATATGAATTTCAACCCGATCGGTAAAGCCGTTCTCGAGTTACATTGATCACCGACTTCGAAAACATGGTTTTGAGAAAAACGAGTTTAAAGTTTTGAGTACGATTTGCATGCAGCGTCTACGGCGTCCTTCAAAGTTATGTATTCGGCGAATAATGGTCTGATTTACATTCAGTTAGTCGGAAAATACTCGTAAGATATTATACTTTTAGAAAATGAAGAAAAAAAATCGATTTTTTGGAAATTCTAACTAGATCTCCCTCCTTAAGAAATGGTTGAAATTCGACATATATGTTATTTAATACATTATCCAAACATCTGTGCAATTTGAATAAGTGTTTGACCGACCCAAACCTGAGATATTTACACTTAAAGTTGGCTTGGTTTACACGTAACAAATGCGTTATGATGAGCAAACAGAGCATCATTAATTCTACCGTCAAAACTAAAATTAAGAAATTGATTTAAAAAAGCGAGGATAAGCTAGAGTAAGATATCACGAATAGTGTGAAAAAAAAATGAGAATGATTCACCATCTAGTTTCCAAGATATAACCATGACAAGCCCTCACAATTTTGGTGCAAAGCCTGGCAAAGCCTGGAAAAAAAAACAATTGGGGCAAAGCCTGGACAGTGCCAGCAAAAAGTTTACTGGCAATGGTAGATCAAAAACACAATATAAAATATATTTTACGGCAATAAATGATATCCGTCGTATTGTCTACTAGTACCGAGTCAATATTGCATAGCTTTTAATTTTATTTATTGCTAATTAAACCAATTATCAATCTTTTAAACACGAACATGGTATGTAAACTTTTGGTTGAGATTTTCGCAGAGAAACTACCTTAATTGCCGTCACATACAAACTATCCATGTTCTAACGGAAAAAATGTTTGAACTTTTTTGCAAATCAAAGTTTACGGGAAGCTAGATTGCACGCCGATTCGCAACTCCCGCGGCGACCTTGCTGTAACACTCTGTCACAGCTGCGTCATTTTAATGATGAATTAATTGAAAAAAAATTGTTTTGTATACTTAAAGATACTATTACAGTATACATAAAGTTTGATGATTGTAGAATAATTATTTCTTAGTTTAAAAATCCCTCAGTATTGCTTATTTTCTTCCTGTCTAAATGTATATCCCGCCTTAACCGCATGGCGCTCACACAATCGATGGAATAATTTTTTTAACGGGTACATCTACCTGGAACATTGATTTTTGAAGTTGGGGGCGCGTTTTTTCACCCTAATATTGACAAAGATGATAAAGACGTTATAAAAAAAAGTTTGGGAACCGCTGACTCAGAGGCTCGAAAAAAATTACCAAATTCCGATTTTTTTTTGCTGGGAAACGGTTAGTGAAAGACAAATGCATTTTTTTAACACAAATGTACATATATCGATAGCTTTAGAGAATCGCCAAAAAAATACAGAAAAACAACAAAAACATGGCCGCCGGCAGATTACGAAATTTTTTTCACGACGTTTGGCGGTGGACACACTCCAGCTCAAACGGCCCATCCGAAATCTAAAAACCAAACGTGTTATTCAAGTTAACAATAAGTACGAGTCGTTGACGATCATCGATTTTTTAAATCATCTTTTTTAACAACGTAGCGACGAATTGAAGCTTGAGCATACAAAATGTATGAAAAAAGTCGTCAATTTTACGTAACTATTAAAAAATGAAGATCGATGTCGAAAAAGTGCGATCGTCAACGACCTTCAAATGTTTCTCATCGTATCTCCTGTAAATTTGGAAACAATCCGTCAGGTGGTTCTCGAGATATCGTGTCCACCGACTTTGAAAACAGTGTTTCGAGAAAAATGCGTTTAAGGGGTTATACACAGTCGGGAGGCCCAAAAAGATCGATTATTCAAGAATTTTTCTTGAGAAGACCTTTAAATCTATTAACGTAAAAATTTGTACACATATTATGGTAACTTTGACCTGTATTTTAACATTTTTTATTTGTGAAAATAATTATTTTGCAAGCTGCTATAGCTGATCTTCGGGAGCACCTCTAAAAAAAAGCGTCTTGCTGTGAGCACGATATCTCTGGACTCGATCATCTAAAATGAAAAAACCAAAAATATTTCGTTAATATAATGGATTATCTTGTAATTGATCGAAAGAATAAGCAAAATGATAATTTTTGACAAAATGGTAGCTTCTAAAAAAACATTGATTTTTTACAAAAATTTAGTTCTTAAATTGTTTATAAAATGGAAAATATTTATCGGTGAAAAAAACCTTCGATTAATTAGTAAAAAATATTCTTGGAAAGGTTGTGTGAAAATTTGAGACTGATCGGTTCAGTCGTTTCCGAGAAATCTTTCTCACCTAAGAAAAACGCGTTTAAGGGGGGAAATCACAGTAGCACACAAAAAAATAGGCATATTTTCGGGAATTAATTTTGGCTGAATAAAAGTATCAATCGAAAATCTGTAAAGTAGGTTTTATAGCAATACTAAAAAAGTACAAAATGTAATTTTTTCAATAAAAAATATTTAAAAATGGCGGCTGCGCAGCATATGCCCCAAGGCGCCTTTTTTTGAGCTCGCCGAAGACATAACTCGAGCAAATTTGTTACCGATCGACTTGAAATTTTGACAGTAGCTTCGAAACATCTTTCTCCACGGAGCTACGTAGGATTTTTTCGATATATTGATTTTTCGCAAAATGGTGCATGTTTGAAAATAAAGTTAAATTTTTAACAAAAAAAAATGCCATAAAATCGTCGATAAAAAAAAAGTAAGCCATATAAAATAAAAAAAAATCCTACGTAGCTCCGTGGAGAAAGATGTTTCGAAGCTACTGTCAAAATTTCAAGTCGATCGGTAACAAATTTGCTCGAGTTATGTCTTCGGCGAGCTCAAAAAAAGGCGCCTTGGGGCATACGCTGCGCAGCCGCCATTTTTAAATATTTTTTATTGAAAAAATTACATTTTGTACTTTTTTAGTATTCCTATAAAACCTACTTTACAGATTTCCGATTGATACTTTTATTCAGCCAAAATTAATTCCCGAAAATATGCCCATTTTTTTGTGTGCTACTGTGATTTCCCCCCTTAACAACCAACTGATTTTCGCCTGCAACAAAGTTAAAATATCGATTTTCGGCAAAAAAAACCAACTTTCAGGCGCTACACCAAGCTCGTGGCAGAAAAAAGAGGAATTTTCGCGAATTTTTTCTAAGAAAACTAGCTTTTTTTTATACATTGTATGGTTTTAAGTATCTTTCACAATTTTTTTATTGAAAACATATTTATGAATGTGGTAGATACAATGGTTTGTGCAGACTTTTGTTTTAAAAACGTCCTTCGCGGTGACCACTGCTGCTCGGGTACAAATCTGAATTTAAAAAATCAACCGCATTTAGTTTTTCCATGAAACTATTTAGTGCTTCGACAAAGGATTCAATAAATTATAGATTTAAAAAAAAATGCCCGCAGTCCGAATTGAAAGTATCGATTTTTGGTGAAATAAACTCAACATTCTTTGATTAAAAATGTCTCAAAACTATGTTTTTTCTCACGTAAAAGAAGTTCGTCAAATTTGAATTTGACGGGTGCAGTGATTCTGAGAAATCGTGGTCGGCGATTTTGGAAAAGTCATTTTGAAAAAAAAAGCGGGTGAAAGAACCTACCTATAAACAGCCATAACTCCGTCAATTTATGGGGCTGAAGTTTGCCTCGTTGGAATGGCAACGAAAACTCTTCTCAATTTCTTATATTCATTATTATCCAAAATCATTTGTTTTATATCGCTAAATGAGGATCCGAAAAATTGTTCGCATGATCTTCGTTGCTCAAATCTGCCGTAGGAAATTTGTAAAATTAAAAAATAATCATTCTCGTTTCATTTCAACGATGCAAACATCAACGTCATCTCAATTTCGGACGGATCGACTTGAAGTTTCCGAAGAATATTTTTGAAATATACTTTGAGAAATCGACCAAAGCCAAGAATCGATATTTTCGATAATTTCAACTAGCCTTTTGTCGCGTATTATTAACAAATGGATAAACACGTGAAAAACCATTTGACTATAGGCTAGAAAACATTACGAACTACGCTCCGTCCGAATTTGAAGTGAATTTAACATGGTGGAGTTTGCATCGTTGGAACGCTACGAAAGTTTTTTTTTACATTTTATTTTCCGTGCTTTTATAATTATAGCACATTTTTTCAAATAGATTTTTATTGCACACAGCTAAATAAAAATCTCCAAAAATAGTTGAGGGTTTTTTGTAGGCAAAATCTGCCAAAGAAAATTAAAGGAATTCCAATGTATTAAGGCCTTAGGCCACAGTAACAGGTATAAAATCATGTGCGAATTCAACAACTGTTTTTGTATGAAAAAGTAATTCACTCATAAAATTAATTACACATTTATTTAGTATGAATATCAAGCTGTTAGAATATATATATATATATATATATATATATTTTCGATGTACAAAATGACCGACTACTAATATTTTATTTTGTTATATTTCTTTTATCCGCTCCGCGGCGTGACATTTAGCATCCACAATTTTTCACCTAGAAAAAAAAAACAAAAATTCTCGTCAATCTACATTACAATACCCTGAGAAGAATATTGTTTTATTAAAAAATTGTAGATATTTGAACTTAAGAAATGAATTTTCAGTGAAAAATTTCGTTATAACTGCGCATAAACTACTCATAAAGTGAAAAGTTTTCGATTAATCAGAAATTCCGTACGTACTTCTCTGCGAAATGCAATTAGGAACATAACTTTTGAATTTGAAGTAAATCGAGTGAAAATTGTTGAAGTTATTTGTCACGCCAATTGGAAAAAAGCTGTTTCGAGTAGTCGGCCATTTTGTACATCGAAAAAAATATATATATTAGGAGTACAACTTTGCAGTGACCGTTTTACTTAGAGAGCCACTGCGGCCGAAGTAGTGGCCCTAACTCAATAAAAAAGTGGCATTTTAAACTAGAGGCTCTGCCAATGTAAACAATTTAAAAAAGCTAACGGATACGTGTATGCATTATAAAGTTATTGGCACTCAAACATGGCAACCTACGAGCCGAATTCTCAGCATTTGCGGGAACTGCTCCAAAGACAACAAAGGAAGGGATTTTTGCACCGGATTGTGACTGGAGATGAAAAGTGGGTTTACTACGATAATCCTAAACGCCGAAAATCATGGGGATTGCCTGGTCATATTCCGTCATCGACGCCCAAACCGAATATTCACGGATCCAAAGTGATGCTGTGTATCTGGTGGGACCAGCTGGGCGTTGTGTTCTATGAGCTGCTCAAACCATCCGAAATCATCACAGGGGAACTCTACCGACGTCAGTTGATGCGCTTGAGTAAGGCACTCAAAGAGAAACGGCCACAATTCAACGAAAGACATGACAAGGTGATACTGCAGCATGACAATGCCCGACCCCATGTTGCAAATGTCGTGAAAAAGTACTTGGAAACGCTGAAATGGGAGGTTTTATCCCACCCGCCGTACTCTCCAGACATTGCCCCTTCCGACTATCACTTGTTCCGGTCAATGGCACACGATTTGGCTGACCAGCACTTCGGTACTTACGAAGAAGTCAAAAATTGGGTCGATTCCTGGATTGCCTCCAAGGACCAAGACTTTTATCGACGCGGGATTCGAATGCTACCTGAAAAATGGGCCGAGGTCGTAGCTAGCGACGGGCAGTACTTTCATTAAAAAATATGTAGCCAATTTTTTATAATAAAGCGTTAAACTTTTGAAAAAAACGGTCACTGCAAAGTTGTACTCCCAATATATTTTCTAACCGCTTGATATTCATACTAAATAGATGTGTAATTAATTTTACGGGTGAATCACTTTTTTATACGCAAAAAAAGGTTGAATTCGCACATGATTTTATACCCGTTACTGTGGCCTAAGGCCTTAATTTTCGTTCCATTACAGCGATGCAAACGTCAACCTCATAATCCGATTCCAGTAAATTCCGTAAAATTGAGCAGCGATCTGACGTTAAAATGCGTTTTCAAGGTTCTCACCCAAGAAATGAAGAATTGCATAACGAGCAGCGATTACGAGCAAATGTCGGAGAACCTTCAATCGGACACGGCGAATAGCGCGAGTTTCACGTTCGAGACTATCGAGCTGTTGAACGAGTACGAGGATTCCAACGAGCAGGTGAACAACCGAATACTCTCGAAGATCTTCTCGTCACCGTCGTCGACGAAAGTGAAGGAGGAGCCGGCCGACTCGTCGGAGCCGGTTGTCCCGTGTGATCAGCGGCTCGTCGAGGATCCGCTTCGCATCGTGGAAAACGTGCGAGCTTCCGGTCCGCCGAGGGAAACGAAGCGAGCGAGTTGCTCGAAGTTCCGAAAAGCGAAGGACGCCAAGACGACCGTTCGCAAAAAATCGGCCAACGTCGTTCGACGCAGCTCGAGCAAATCCTCGAGCCAAGTTACGTCCGAGACGAGCGAGAACGTCGCCTCGGGGGGCGCGGCGAGAAGAAAAAGTAAAACGAAAAAATCGACGCTACCGAAGGAACGCGCCAGGAGCAAATCTCTGGAGATCAAAACCGAGCTGGACGAGAATGTCGCGACGTCGGAGGCGAGAGAACCCACGGAAAAAAGAACGGAAAACGAGGTCGGCGAGAAACTGGAAGAAGATAAGGCGCGACGGCATAGCGCGCGATTGGCTGTTAAAACACCTGCGAAAATGGCGCTGTCGGAGTTGGAGGACGACGTGGATCTCGCCGTCGAGGCGGTCAACGTTTCCAAGAGGATCGAGGAGGTTGCGAAGAAAATGGTCACGGGGAAACGAACGCTGACGGTGAGAATTTGGACGGGGGGTGGGGACAAATGTCGAACGATCGATATGTAGATGGGCCAAAATGTCGAATTCGAAAATAACGAATGTTCGAATATAGATAGATCAATCTTACTAGAGTCTGTGAAGTCGAAAATAACAATTACGAATATGAACATCTCGGAAGTTGATATGTAGCGAAAAACAAAAATCAGATTTAATAAAATATCGAAAAACATAAAATCGATGGGCCTGTATGCATAACACCAAATAATTCGAGACGACAATTCGCCGAATTAAAAAAAAGGCGATGGTTCACAATGCAGAAAATCATTAAAGCGAACGGCCGAAAAGTCGAGTGGTTGAAATCGCGGAGGGTCAAAATGTAGAACGGCCCGAATGGCGAATCGAGCAATACGTCACTTGCGCCTCAGAGTGAAGCTGTGAGATGGCGCTGGCGGTCTGTAGGCTTAAATATCGTAAGACAGTCATCCCACGTGACGGGCCCCACCACGTTCGCCATTTTGGCCGTTCGACCTTTCGGCGTTCGACATTTCGGGCCATCGACATTTTGCGTTTCGATATATTGCTTTTCGCCATAGACGGTATTACCCATATTAGGCACTCGCTATTTTCTGTTTCGGAGATATGGGTGTTCTACATTTTTCGATTCTGTATTTTTATGTTCCAAATTGCAGACAATCTGAATATTCGTTTTCGAATAAATTACCTCTCCAATAAATAATGGTTCGATTTATAGTCATTCGATTTTTTTGTCAGTCGAAAGATAAAATTTCGAATGATTTAACCTTCGTTATTTTGAGAGTTCATAATTCTGTCGTTTCGAAATCTTTGTCGTTCTATATTTGGTCATTCGACATTTTTACCCCCACCCAATTTGGACGGCACGATTACGATATCTTTGGCGCCTTTATTTGACCCTGGTTTATTGATATTTGGCCCAAAATAAGACTTTTTTCAAGAGTGACGAAAATTGAAATTCGGCGTTTAAGGGGGTGAAACAGGGGGTTGAATGTCGAAGCATTATTATGTTTGTGGTTCCCAATTTTCACCATGCAGCCTCCAGATTCGATAGAAAATGCGACTTTTGTGTGTGCGGAATCATCGGGTGGGTCTGGAGCACCTTCGATGTGTGTGTGGAATCGTTGGGTGGGTCTGGAGCACTTTCGATATGTGTACGATACTGTTCAACGTTGATTAGTCTTAGGTGCTCTTAATTTCATTTTTCCGGCATATGCTTGAGCACGATTACGATATCTCCGGCGTCTTAATTTGATCGTGGATTATTCATGTCTGTTTTTATTTCGTGTTTTATGTCGTGGATTATTCATTACAAATGTCCTGTATCTTCCTTTAGAAGATACAGGACATTTTACGAATTATTCGTTATTAAGCGATTTAGCTGGTTTGCGTTGATGTAGCTTTCTTCGGAATGCGCTATGTCGAGAAAATAAACAAGAACAAACCCAAAGTACGACGTAACAATGTTAAACACATGGAAAATTCGATTTACATGGAAAATCGGAAAAATACACTTTTTCTCTTCGAAGCGCTGTAAATCCAAAACTAAGGCTCAAAACGAAAAAAGTTATTCTTGTTTTTCGTATTTTTTTTCAGCCGTATTTCATAATCCAATGGTCAAATTTAGGCGCCAAAGATATCGTAATCTCCCCATTTGGACTTTACAAATAAGGGGCCAGTCCACTTTGGAGCCACGAATGAAAGACTATTTTCGCAATTTTTTTGAGGATTTTATAAAAGATATGAATATAAATGTTGTTGGGCTTTATAAATAAGGTCTTGAAATACATTTATAAAAAATTAATTCATTTTTATTCATTTTCAAGTACAAAAACTATACCCGAGTAAAAATGAATATATATAATCATATATAATTGTATATTAATTGATCATATACAATTGTATGCAAAAATTGGCCCGATAGAATTGTATACAATTGTATATGATCAATTAATATACAATTATATATGATTATATATATATATATAATCATATATAATTGTATATTAATTGATCATATACAATTGTATACAATTCTATCGGGCCAATTTTTGCATACAATTGTATATGATCAATTATGCAATTATATTTTATCAATTAAAACACGAAATATACAATTATATATGATTATATATATATATATAATCATATATAATTGTATATTAATTGATCATATACAATTGTATACAATTCTATCGGGCCAATTTTTGTATACAATTATATATGATTATATATATTCATTTTTACTCGGGTAGTTTAACGTAACGCCCCAAAAATAGGTGGGCTAGGTAGCTCCATCACAACTCGGCAACGGCTTGTTTGAAATTAAAAAATCAAAGTCCATTAGATTCAGTATGACACCAGCTACGAAATTGCCCTCGGATATAAAGTTTTATCAAAAAATAAAAAAATGGCAGATGAAAAACGAAAAAAGTAAAAAAAACGCGTTTTTTCGCAGTTTTTCGCAAAAAAAAAGAGGAAAAATCGACAAAATTTCCTCTTTTTGTTGGTGTCATACTGAATTAGATTTTTCCTCTTTTGCTGGTTTCATACTGAATTAGATTCAGTATGACACCAGCTACAAAATTACCCTCGGATATAAAGTTTTATCAAAAAATAAAAAAATGGCAGATGAAAAAACGAAAAAAAGTTTAAAAAACGCGTTTTTTCGCTGTTTTTTCGCAAAAAAAGAGGAAAAATCAAATATTTTAAACCATCGAGGGTCATCTTGTTGCGAATCATGTTTACAATGGTCGTGTTCGTTGGGTCATCATTTTGATCCGAACAAGTGCGCATGTGCATATGGATGCGCAACGCGCAACTGCGCAATGAAACGTGCGCATCATTATGCGCATGCGCAATCAAAATGACGAGATCCAACGAACATGATCAATGTGTGGTTCAAATTTCAAGAGAATCGATGAGAAATCATCGATTTCTTCAAGTCTTGCTTGCTTTCGATTTTTTTAAATTTTCAAAGTGCACCGGTCCCTCAAGGCGGGATATACATTTACAACGATCAAAAAATCGATACTATATATGTAGAATATTTTCCTAACGTTTCAAAGCGAAATTCGAAAAACTTCAAACGTTACAGCCCGTCAACGATGTGCCTCACCGCTCGGATTCGGAGCGGGCGTGAAATTCAAACGCGTTTTTTTTTTTCTCAAAACTGCATTATCGAAATTGACGTGCAGGATTACTCAAAAACTATTAAGCCGATTGTGTTGAAAGTTGGTAGAAATATTGATAATATTGGTACCTTCTACTTGACGAGAATTGTTTTTGAAAAAATGGAAAAAAACGACTTTTTTCATCAACATTTTACAGAAATGTTGCGTGAAATGTTGATTTCTTTTGTAAATGCGTGCCATTTTCTTAAATTTGCATTTTCTTCATTTTAAGGTAGTACCTCCACAGAAGAGTTGAATTAAGGAGTGAGGTCTTGTTGGAACGTTAAAAAAAAGGCCTTTTTCCGATTTTTTTTCGGCCAAACGATAAAATAATTTACAACAAAAGTTCTTCCGTTTAAAAGATATATATTTAATGTAAACATTATAATTTTTTTAAAGAAATATGTTTCAAAATAAGCCGATACGTATCAATGGCCGAGGACGCTGCAAAAAAAAACAGGTTTTGCGGTGATCACTCTCACGCTGTGACGGATTATCTGAAACCAACAAAACAGGGGGGAATCTTTAGTTAACGATATAATGCTCCGGTTGAACGAAGGGTTTTGAAAAATTTCCATTTTTCACAAAATGGCGGACGTTGAAGGTCAAAACTGTTATTTTGACCAAAATTTCACTTACAAAAATTGACTATAAAAAAAAAATAATTGTCAAAAAAAAAATCCTTCGTTCATCCAGAGGAAAACTATGTATAGAAGAAGTGATAATAATTTCAACCCGATCGGTAAAGCCGTTCTCGAGTTACATTGATCACCGACTTCGAAAACATGGTTTTGAGAAAAACGAGTTTAAAGTTTTGAGTACGATTTGCATGCAGCGTCCACGGCGTCCTTCAAAGTTATGTATTTCGGCGAATAAGGGTTTGATTTACATTCAATTAGTCGGAAAATACTCGTAAGATATTATACTTTTAGAAAATGAAAAAAAAATCGATTTTTTGAAAATTCTCACTAGTCCTCCCTCGGAATATTTCAATGAAATTTTCTCTCTTTTGTTCATCAGAAATTGAAGGACATGGTGATTCGCCTGAGGCACGAAGTACTGCCGCAGCACACAATCGAAAGTCGAGCCGGCTCGAAGGCCCTCACGTACAGCCAGCAAAAACAGTTCCTCCGATTTGCTCCTCTCAGCAAGGAAACTTACAGTCCCGCGGAGGACGAAATAATTCGCTCGAATTGGCACGCTTTCTGCCAAGTAAATATCTTACATTCACAGCCCTTCGTTGCTCTCCATCCAGCGGAAAATTCCAAATTTTCTTCTCCCGCCGTATCATTGCTCAAAGCACGTTGTTCATGTTTTCTCGTTCGTTGCGAAGGATCACGATTGGAATCCCGAGGATTACAAGCCATTCCTGAGACTGAAGCACGGCGACCGTCTGATCATGAGGAGCTTGGCGAAGAGACGTCTGTTCGTGCAATTTTTGGCGAACGGTTTGCCGAATCGCCCACTCTGCAGTGTCTACAGCAGATTCAAGACCCTCTACGGGGAACGTTCGAGCGCCGGGGCAAGGTATCGACAGCTCGCATTTTTCCTCTCGATCGCGAATCCTCCCGGTATCCCCATTAAGGCCTTAGGCCACAGTAACTGGCATAAAATCATGTGCGAATTTACCCATTTTTTTCGTATGAAACAGTCATTTACTCGTAAAATTAATTCCACATCTATTTAGTATGAATATCAAGCTGTTAGAAAATTTATATATATTTTTTTCGATGTACAAAATGGCCGACTACTCGAAACTTCTCGAAACAGCTTTTTTCTAATTGGCGTGACGAATAACTTCGACAATTTTCACTCGATTTACTTCAAATTTAAAAGTTATGTTCCTAATTGCATTTCGCAGAGAAGTACGTACGGAATTTCTGATTAATCGAAAACTTTTCATTTTATGAGCAGTTTATAAGCAATTATAACGAAATTTTTCACTGAAAATTCTTTTTTTAAGTTCAAATACCTACAACTTTTGAATAAAACAATATTTTTTTAATTCCGTACGTACTTTTCTAGG
Organism: Ophion obscuratus; assembly: GCA_964007375.1. Taxonomy (NCBI): domain Eukaryota; kingdom Metazoa; phylum Arthropoda; class Insecta; order Hymenoptera; family Ichneumonidae; genus Ophion; species Ophion obscuratus. Next base: position 53,393,174 of record OZ023318.1, on the reverse strand, counting down.
TATTCTGATGTAGATTGACGAGAATTTTTGTTTTTTGTTCTAGATAAAAAAATGTGGATGCTAAATGTCACGCCGCGGAGCGCCTAAAAAAACGCTAAAAGAAAATATTAGTAGTCGGGCATTTTGTACATCGACAAATATATATATATATATATATATATATATATATATATTGGACTGAGTCAAAAAAAAAATTTCCTTCTGGATTCTCGTGCTATTGTTGGGCACTGATAAAACAAAATTTCTCTAAAAAGATGGGCGCGGTCACTCAATTTTTAGAGGTGGCTATCTCGACTTTTTTGTATTTGAATTTTTTTAACGAACGTATTGCATTTAAGCATAGTCATGGCTTCGGATTACGGATAAAAATCACATCCAGCAGCTTTTTCGTAACAAAAATAAACTCTAACAATTTGAAAAGGGTGCAATATTCACAATTCAAATCCAGGTAGATCAATAATGGCGTCTATACTACTCTCGTTATTCATGTAGATTTATTTATACGCATTAACATTTTGCACTTTTTACGAAAAATTAAATTATAAGCTTTTATTCATAAATCGTATATTTACATTTTCAAAATGCTACGCTTATATTATCTTCAAACTCATTTACATTTCTTCCCAGCCATTCTCAAGTTCGTTAACATTTTGGGCAGAAAGAAAATGTGCAACGTTGAACAGTTTGTCCAAATCTCTCTTAAATTTACGCTCCTTCGATATTTGTGACGGCAAATTCTTTTTAACTCGATTTTTTAAAAGTTGTTTCCAGACTAGATGGAGTTTTATTAATTCCAAGATTGCGTTATTCAATCGACGCGTTGGAATTTCAGCACATTTCCATTGTTCGAAAACTTCTTTCATCGTTTCGTGTGCACTTCGCCGTATGGTCAGTTTTTCTCTGTTATGTTTGTAAAAGAACAAACTCAAAACTTTCCGATTTGACGGTAAATGACGGGTACTTATTTTCGGAATTTCCTTGCCGATTAGCCAAATTGTGTTGTCATCGTTTTTCCGAGCCGTTGTTTAAAATTGTCTTTAATTGAGTCACATTGAAAAAAAAAAACAACACCACTTACAAATGCGCTGCGCCAATACAAAATGGCGCCGCGGATGCGCAGTGACATGCGCAGTAGTATGCACAGTGGCATGCGCGATGTTATGCACAGTGGCTGGGAAGAAATATAAATGAGTTTGAAGATAATATAAGTGTAGCATTTTGAAAATGTAAATACACGATTTATGAATAAAAGCTTATAATTTAATTTTTCGTAAAAAGTGAGAAATGTTAATGCGTATAAATAAATCTACATGAATAACGAGAGTAGTATAGACGCCATTATTGATCTACCTGGATTTGAATTGTGAATATTGCAATCTTTTCAAATTGTTAGAGCTTATTTTTGTTACGAAATAGCTGCTGGATGTGATTTTTATCCGTAATCCGAAGTCATGACTATGCTTAAATGCAATACGTTCGTTAAAAAAAATTCAAATACAAAAAAGTCGAGATAGCCACCTCTAAAAATTCAGTGACCGCGCCCATTTTTTTAGAGAAATTTTCTTTTATTAGTGCCCAACAATAGCACGAGAATCCAGAAGGAAAAGAAAAATAATTTTTTTTTAATCAGTCTAATATATATATATATATATATATATATATATATATATATATATATATATATATATATACATTTTCTAACAGCTTGATATTCATACTAAATAGATGCGTAATTAATTTTATGAGTGAATCGCTTTTTCATACGAAAAAAATGGTAAATGGTAAAATTCGCACATGATTTTATACATTTTACTGTGGCCTAACTCCTTAAGGGGTAAGGCCACTGTAACGGCCCAAAAAAAAAAGGTTTTTTCACTAATTTTTTGCTCCCGAAATTGAAGGTATTTGAAAAAAAACTTTTAATGGTGTTATCGGACATACATTAAACTTTATTATAAAATTTTTTTACAGTAAAAAAAAACAAAATGGCGGTTCCACAGCTATCTTCCCGGGACATGTTTTGCTTCCAGGGCTCCGCGGCACGCAGCACCACTGGTGCACTTTTGAATCTAGAACAAAAAAAAACCATTAATCTAGAGGGCTATAGCTAGAGAATGTCGATCGGATTTTAAAAAGTATCAATTTTTGTGGTTTTGGCGTGCGTTTGAAAAAAAAAATTGATTTTTGACGAAAAAAACGGCAAGTTTTTTGTTAATAAAAAATCAATAAATAAAGTTCTTGAAAATTCCGATCGACATTCTCAAGATAATGTAAATGTTCACATCTGGTTAAAATTTCAAGTAAAAAAAATGAAAATTGTTCGAGTTATGCTGCGTGCCATTTTGAAAAACCATGTTTCGAGAAAAACGCGTTTAAAGTTTTGCGAATAGTTTGTTTGGGTTTGTTTGGGTTTGTTTGGGTCGCACAGGACCTTTTTTTCTTATTCTAGAGGGTTTAAACTATTTTTTAAGCCAATAAAAAAAATCGATTTTTCAAAAAATTTACAGTGGCCTTACCCCTTAATCAACGTTCGAATCTTTTTCCACTTTCCATAGATACACGAGCGAAGAGGACATGCAAATATTGGCATATATGCTGCACAAACCCGCGGAAAATCCGGACCACAAATGCTCGGAACTCGCCAAGGTGTTGGACCGAACGAGGGAGTCCATTTCGAAACGGTACAAAAAGCTGATGAAAAAATATTGCGAGGATAACGAGAACAAAGGTGAAAAGTAAATTAATGCTTTTTTTAGGAAACTCATCAACCGCGTCGTGTATTTTTTTACCTAGCCGACCCCTTGAGAGCATGTACAAGGTCAACATAACCTCACAAATTTTTCAACCCTATTTGCTCATAGATGATTGATTTTTTTAGGAAAAACAAAGCATTAGGCTCTGGAGAATTCCCTGACGCGGAGCTTGATGATTTCCTTTTGCCCTAAATTTTATTAATCTCTGAGAAATCTCTGTTCGAAATTTTCAGCTATCTCGTACTCATATGTCAGGTGGTACATCTTCTACTTCGCCTTAAGGGGGTGGGGGGGGGGGGAGAAACCTTGAGCCGAGGGAAAACTTGCTGATTTTCATGATTTTTTTGTTATGGAACGATTTCTTCACCATTTTTTCAGACTTACGTTTAATTACTACTTTTGGCTGTTACTTGGTTTTTTATGATCTTAAAAAATGGCGAAAGTGTGGCACGATCTTTTGAACAGGGTGCGGCGGATGTCGGACGGCGTGACACGTAGCGTCTGCGGGATTGATCTGAAAAAAAAACCAACGAAGCTTTTTCTCTCACTAACAATCATACGCAGAATATGAACCAAGAAAAAGTGAGAAATGTTGCAAATCGATGAAATGATACGCTTTGAAACAAAAAAAATTGCATTTTCCGAAAAACGTGGCTATATTTTGCAATGAAATAAATATTTTCAAAAACATTCAGGATCATGTCGACGCTGCTTACGAAAAGTAGCACGATTCGAAGTTTTTACGAAAACTAGCATGTTTCGATTTTCACGGTAAAAACTAGTGTAAAAGGAGTAAGTTTAAAACCTTAAGGATCTCATCGCTCGTACAATCCAGCCCCCTGTCACCATCAGTCATGCGCGGCTCGCGTAATGTCCGTCGTTTTTACTTTCAATCGCTGCTACGTGTGGCGCTAGTAGTCACCTGCTCGATAACTATATATATGCCCTATAACCTGTGAACCAGCCGAAACCACCAAACAATGGAGAAAATGTTTATTATAATCATTATTATAATATGATTATTTTAATCGTTTGAAATTATGTAACTAGATATGTATTTGTTTTTTGGCAGTTGGAGACCGAGAAGTAAGTGTATGCGTGAGTGTCCATTTCTCAACAAGCATGAAAATTCAAAGAAATAAATAGAAACATATAAATATGAGGAAAAAATATATTTATTTCCCTTGAATAATTTTTAAATTATCAATTGCCGCTCACCGTCCTTTGATAATTATAACCTGCACACAATACAGAAGGTATGTCATGGTAAACAAAAATACACTTCACCGATCGCGGATTGATTTTTTAACATTTAAAATGTTCTGAAGATTTTATTTTACTCACAAGCCACAAGTCACAACACAACCGTAATACGCGCAAAACTCCAAATACTCCGAAAATGGTCGTGTTCGTTGGGTCTCATCATTTTGATACGAACAAGTGCGCATGTGCATAATTATGCGCAACGCGCAACTGCGCAATGAAACGTGCGCATCATCAAATGCGCATCATTATGCGCATGCGCAGTCAAAATGATAAGACCCGACGAACACGACCAATGGTCGTGTTCGTTGGGTCTCATCATTTTGATACGAACAAGTGCGCATGTGCATAATGATGCGCAACGCGCAACTGCGCAACGAAACGTGCGCATCATCAAATGCGCATCATTATGCGCATGCGCAATCAAAATGATGAGACTCAACGAACACGACCAATGTTATTATATCGAGCATGGAACGCGCATGCGTAAAAGAAACCGAGCAGATGACTACCAGCGCCACGAAGTGGACTGTAGCGCAATCAAACATACCGAACAACACACGAGTAATTTATCGCCATAGGAATAGTACCCAGTGTCAGGGGGCTGGTACAATCTGACCGAAAGGAGTTTTGGTGAGAATTTAAAGTCCTTCGTGCTCAGGCAAAAATCTGGAAAAATAAACCATTAGTATTTTTTTTGAAAATATGACAATTTTTTGCGTAATGACATTTTAATTTTATACTCGTTGCTATTAAATAACATTTTAATTATAATTATCAATTAAAATAGATGGCAGTAATTTTTATTTAAAAAATTATAACGAAATTGTAAATATAATGAAATATTTATTGTGATTTTCTATTTTAAAAATACCGTCATTGAAAATATCATTTAGCAAATTTACTTTAATTTTACAGATGGTTATTGTCGAATATGTTTGAAAAATCTTGCTGATGTTCGATTGGAATTAAACCTCTGTCAAGCATGGCCTGTAAATCTTTTTTTTTTCTTGGCGCAAGAGGTAATTTTTTATCTGACGTCTGTTTTAATTGGAACATTCGAACATTATCCATGTTTTTTTTTTAAGGTTTTCATTTCTCGTCCTTCTTGGTCAATCTTGGTTGAATGGATATTTCCCGAATACTTGCAATTTTAATTGAAGTCCAATTGAAATTTTTTGAGAGGTCTAAAAATTCGTAAATTTCCGATTACGGTCAAAGTAATCGGAGTAAAAAAAATAGAGGCAAGGCGTAAAAAAGCATGGAAGAAAAGTCGGAAACAATTCCAGTGTTACTGAAACATGCTACTTTTGCGCGGTGATATCAAACGTGCTTGTTTCTGTAAGAATTCTGAAACATGCTACTTTTGGTAAGCAGCGTCGATGTTTTAGTCAATAAGGTTAGAAAGATTTATACCAAACTTCATCAGAATCGGTCGAGTAGTATTTCAGCTATACGTCACGCCCGTTTCGAAAATGCAGTTTAGAAAACTGCCATACCGACGCCATTTTTAAAGATAAATAAATTTAAAAAATTGCCATGCAACAACCATAAGGGGCCGCCCATATATTACGTCATCGATTTTTGCTGATTTTCGACCCCCCCCCCCCCTACAATCATCGTATCGTCATTTCCTAATGACCCCCCCCCCTCTCGCAAAACTGACGTCATTACCCGTTTGGCAAAATTAAAACATTTGCGGATTTGAGAAAAATTGGGTAACATTAAAACATTTTGTTATAGAATCATCTTTTATTATTTTGTACTTTGGCAATGTTTATTAATATAATAATATTATTTTTCCCTATTCTTTAGTTTTCTTTGGATAGCTCCCACATTTTGTTATAGAATCATCTTTTATTATTTTGTACTTTGGCAATTTTCATTAATATAATAATATTATTCTTCCCTATTCTTTAGTTTTCTTTGGATAGCTCCCACGGAGTTTTCACCCATTCTTGCAAATCCTGGATCACGGGTAATATCTCCGTATCCTCCCCATATTCATTTTGGCTCGATCGAACTATTTTCATAGGTACGCTGTTATTTGAAGTTCTCGAATATAACGTGGACAAACCTTATGTAATAAATAAATAAATAATGAGTTCAATAATTAATACCATTAGGTACTTGCAAAATATTTTTCATCACTCATGCGGGGAAAACACTCTAGTTGTACAATATACTATTGTACATTTTGAATTAACTGGTATCACAAGAATGACGTCAATTTCGAAACGCCCCCCCCCCCCCCTCATCCATCATTTACCGTCATCCGCAGACGAACCTCCCCCCCCCCCCAATTTAGAATGACGTAATATATGGACGGCCCCTAAGTAATAATAAAACAAACCCTAAATCTCAAAAATTATGAATAAATCTTTCCATATTGAAAAAATCATAAAAATCAGCAAATTTTTTCCTCGCCGAAAGATATCTCCACCCTTAAACTCGGATGGGTAATGAAAACCCCCGAAATTCCATATTTAAATGTAAAATGCCAAAGTTAGGCATCGAAGTACAAATAATTGTGAATGCCTCCCCCCGCAGCGTTGAACAATTTTATATTTACGTACGTGTGGGTGTGTACTTGTTTTTGTTGCAGTTTTGACAAAAGTTTTACAATTTTATATTTACGTACTTGTAAAAGTTTTACAATTTTATTTTTACGTACGTGTGGGTGTGTACTTTTTGTTGTTGCAGTTTTGACAAAAGTCGAATGGAACCTCCCTCTTGCAGGGAAATTTATATCTACTCTACTGGACGTGTCGCTAAGCAAGAATACGATGGAACTCAAAGACGCTTTCATACCGAAAGTCGTGTGGTTGAAAATGGAGGAAAAGATGAAGATTGATCACCTGCTCCTGAAGAGGTTCTGGGAACAGCAGCTCCATTTGCAATTGTTCGCTGAAAAGCCGCTCTATTTAAATCGAATCAAAATAATGCTGATCGAGCAGTGAGTATTTTTTCGTAAACTTATTTCTTTGGCTTTCATCTTCTCATAGTCGTAGTCTTTATTTCCAGGGTATAGCCTTTAGAGTGTTTACATATAGGCCCCCCTAATTTTACAAATTGTATACACGTATTTCCGTCTGGGTAACATTTTCTTCTTCCATCTTCATCATTTCTACCAGGCAGTTTCCCTCATTTTCTCGTACTTGAGACTTGTACAATTTATATTTTCAACGTATGCAAAAAAAAATAATTTGTAGTCACTAAAATTTTCCATGTGTAAACTGTTTAATGAATGTTCACATTTAAGGGAGACTTTGTCCTTGGAGTGCCATATTTCAGGTGTTTACAGTTTATTTTTTTTAAAGGAAACGAGTAAAGCTTTTTGAGCGCGGTTTTTTCTTGCTTTTATTCATGATATACAGAACGTTAACATTTTTTTTTTTTTAAACCAAAATGGCGGCCGTTGCAGCTCCGCGAAAACAGGTCCTCAAATCGCGGGAGGTAAACGGTTGACATCACTGCTCCCTCTTTGTTCATCTGAAACACAAATTCAAAGCATATTATCAATCTGTGACCCTTTGGTCATGGAATAACGAATGGGTTTTTCGTTTAGTACAAATTTCGGAAAATGGCGGCAATTAAAGAAGATCAAATTTTCGCGTTTTTTTCGCATAAAAAGATAAATAATAAATGCAAAAATGTATCTATCGAAAAAATGATCCGTCATTCCGTGAAGACATATTTTCTGAGTATGCTCTCCAAATTTCAGGTCGATATGTTAATTACAGCGGTCAGGAGAATGTCAGCCATTTTTAAAAACGCGTTTTCGAGAAAAACGCGTTTAAAGTTTTGTAATGTGTTTACACAAATGTGTTTATAATTACCGCTAATCGGCAATGCCTGGTCCATAGAGGCATCCCTCCTCTTCTTCTAGCTTCTAGGTTAGGACAGCCCCCTGACACTGGGTACTATTCCTATGGCAATAAATTACTCGCGTGTTGTCCGGGATGTTTGATTGCGCTACAGTCCACTTCGTGGCGCTAGTAGTCATCTGCTCGGTTTCTTTTACGCATGCGCGTTCCATGCTCGATATAATAACATTTTCGAAGTATTTGGAGTTTTACGCGTTTTACGGTTGTGTTGTGACTTGTGGCTTGTGAGTAAAATAAAATCATCAGAAAATTTTAAATGTTAAAAAATCAATCCGCGATCGGTGAAGTGTATTTTTGCTTACCATGACGTGCCTTCTGTATTGTGTGTAGGTTATAATTATCAAAGGACGCTGAGCGGCAATTGATAATTTAAAAATTATTCAAGGGAAATAAATATATTTTTCCTTATATTTATATGTATCGATTTATTTCTTTAAATTTTCATGCTTGTTAAGAAATGGACACCCACGCATACACTTACTTCTCGGTCTCTAACTGCCAAAGAACAAATACATCTCTAGTTACATAATTTCAAACGATAAAAATAATCATATTATAATAATGATTGTAATAAACATTTTCTCCATTGTTTGGTTCGTTCGGCTGGTTCACAGGTTATAGGGCATGTATATAGTTATCGAGCAGGTGACTACTAGCGCCACACGTAGCAGCGATTGAAAATAAAAACGACGTACATTACGCGAGCCATGTATGACTGATGGTGACAGGGGGCTGGGTTAGGACGTCAGTCAGCTGTTGCCTTGCTGTCACGTCTCTTTATCGTAACAAGTGGTGATAAATCCAATACCGGAAGTTCAAATTAAACTTGATATTACATAAAAATTAGGTTAATAAGCGTAATTTTTACCGTAATTAGGTTAATAAACGTAATTTTTTGTGAATTTTCTCAAGGAAAACTATTTGAAATTTCGGATTGGGGTTTTAAGGGCGGGGTAAAGTTAATTCGGCGAAAAAAGGCATGTTTTTAAGATTTTTTTTGGCGTAACGAATAGTGTTCGTTTATTGAAAAATTTTCATATAATAAAGTAACATTTGAACAACATTCTCCTAAATTTGCATTGCAAAATATTCAAAATTGAGCGAGTGAAAATTAAACCCCGGAGGCGCCTCGAAAAAAAGTTGGTTTGCGGTGTGCACCATAACTCGCAACAGAATCATCTGAAACAAAAAAATCAAAATGCATTTGTTAAAGGAGATGTTTCTCGGGGTAATGACGGGAGGACTTTTTTTTTTCGATTTTTCGATTTTTTGTAGCACTTGGGAGCCAAAAACCCGATTGTCGCTAAAAAAAATCGGCTAATTTGTTGTTGAAAAGTTAGTAATTATTAAAAAAAAAAACAAAAAAGCTCTCGACAATACCTGGTGAATTATGTGAAGAAGTACTGTGCAAAATTTCAAAGCGATTGGTCCAGTAGATTTTGAGTTATCGTGCACACGGACTTCAAATATGACAAGTCTCAGAAAAACGGTTTGAAAAACGCAGAAGAGTTTGATCGCTTAGCGCTCATTGCACATAAGTTTGAGAACACTTCTCGATTGCATAAAAATTTTAACACAATATTCTTGATATATTATGCAATCATTTAAAAAATTTAAAAAAAATGAAAAAAAAAATTTTAATACTTTACCCCGCCCTTAATGATCTAAAAGTATATACATTCAAAAATATGTTTAATTTTCTTTATTTAAAAATATCAAAAATATCAAAAATATACAAGGATATTGTATGATCCTTGGAGCGTCGTAAAAAAATCTGCGTATACGGTACCCACTGGCGTTTCTTCAAAAATCATCTGAAAAAAAAAACCAAAAAGATTATTAAATTAGATACTATAATCTAGTACTTGTCATAGCCGATTTTGAAAATATCGATTTATGACAAAATGGCGGACGTTTGAACATAAATAGTGATTTTTGGGCAAAAAATTAGTTATTTTGCCTATAAAACAATAACTAAGTAACGGAAAAAAAATCATATGACAAGTACTAGATAATGGTGTATAGAATAGCCACAACAAACCTCAAGGCAATCGGTTCATCGGTTTTCGAAAAATGTTGGGTACCGATTTGAAAAACGTGGTTTTGCGAAAAACGCGTTTGAAAATTTGGGAATGAATAAATCATGAAATTCGTCAACTTACGTGGAATCAACGATACCAGGCCCATAGTGTAGGTCTTCTACGGTCGACGGAATGTTCATAGCTTCTAAATCCTCGACCTCGACCGTCTAGGTGTATATCTCTCCTTAAGTTTGTAAATCTAATTATTTTTAAGAATCTCACGGATTCCCATTATTAAATACACTTTTGTAGCGACTGGAAATTTGGTTTTTGTATGTCGTCTCGGAATTCCTCCACAAAAATAGGCAATTTTAATATTTTTTTTCTCTGTAATTAGGTCGATAACCAACCCTGAAATTTTACAGAGACGATTATTATTATATTTAGTGAAGTTTAAAAAAAAATGAAAATCCCATGAATTGAAGCCTGACGATAGGATTACCTTAAATTCAATATTTTGTATCGATCTTCACTTCTGATACTCGTTCGTGCATATTTTCCATGCGCATTTTAACGTTCATTTTCCACCGTACTTTGAATATTCAGTCGAAACAGGCCTTTGAATATTTCACAACCGTTTACACCTTTAAGCATGTACGCGAAGCAGATTTGGCATCCGACGGAGATAAAGTGGCGTCACATTGTGCGAAATTTCGACGGGCTCACGATATCCTTCCTCCGCAAGATATTCAATCATCTGACGATGAAAACCTCGACGAAAATACGCACGCGCAACTTCAAGAGTGAGTAAAAGCGAGAGAGAAAAAAAAACAACCGTATCGATTCGATGAAACCAAGCGAGCGAGTGTTGATTGCAGGAATCTTGGATTGGCTGTACACGAAGAAGATCGAGGAGCTGATGAGCGGTCCACGGGACAAGTGTCTACCGCGTATCTTCTACATGGACAAAATGGCGCGATTCCGCATAGAGGACGTTGGCACATTACGCTCGGGTTCGGAATGTTCCGACACGAACGAACTACATGTGTAAATAATTCTTTTGATCTTCTTTTGCACCATTTTTCTATTTTTCTTCTACAAAGTGAAAAAAAATATATAGAATTCTGATTGACTAGGTATTATTAAATTATAAGCGACATTTCGTACCTGCGCACATAATCGTATCGCGACTGCGTTCGATCACTCGCCATTGCGATGCCAACATTGTGTGTGTGTGTGTTTTTTTACGTACTCTACAGGCCAAGTTAACACGAGGACGAAATGGACAATAAAGAGATATACCGTGAGTGAATTTTATTGTAAAAAAGAAAAGTTATCGGTCATAAAGTTGCAGCGCGCTAAACTTTGTTTTTCCTCGATTCCTTCTCGATCGCGCGTTCCTTCGCTTTCTGGTACAGAGGCACGAGTTTTCCCTCCTTCGCGAGTACGTTGAGCAGCTCCATTATGAGCGGTAGATAATTGTGTTTTCTGCGCATGTTCTCGATTTTGTAACGTTTCGATTTGGCGATCTCCTCGTCGATGAGGGACTCGAGTCTCGCGATCTCGGCGGGCTCGGTCACGTTCGCACGTTGCCTCTCGTATAGCATCTTACGGTCGGACACGATGGCCATCAGATTGAAGTGTATCTCGCCCTCGTTGTATCTGAAAGCGCGTGTGGATACGTTGTGATGAGAATCTCTGCAGTGCTCGAGCGAATTTGATGGTTTTTTTTCATCGGATTTCAAGAGTAGAGGGAAGAGAGTGGCCTCACTTGTTTATTCTCTTTTGGATGATGGGCTTTGCGGCCTGCACCCATTGATCGCCGGGCGGACAGGGGCCCAGATCCATCGGACCCTCCTTCAGACCGTCCAACTCGTAGAGACGCCCGTCGATCGGTATATAACTAACGAAATGGAAAACGTCCTCGTCCTTGGACGCCTGCTTGGAGTCCCACTCGAAGAGACTTTGCCTAGGGATTGAGAGATTTGACGAAAACGAGCGGGAAATTGGATTCGTATGCATTCGGTGACTGCGTATGAAAATGTCCAATTTTGTGTTAAGGCCTTAGGTCACGGTAACGAGTATAAAATCATGTGCGAATTTAACCATTTTTTTCGTATGAAAATGTGATTCACTCGTAAAATTATTAGGTGTACAAATAAGTTTTAGGACACTTCGATTTTGTATCATAACAGCTATTCTAAATTAATTCAAAGGTCCCGCTCACTTATCATAGATGGCGCTTGATATGTAGTATCGAAACGTAAAAGAGTCATAAACATAACCTATAAATTCTGTAAATTAAACATGCAGACCGATAAGCTATTTATCAGACACTGCATTCGTTATGAATTCCATCAAGGAAAAAGTATTAGGAAAGCGTGTGAATCGATATGTTCTGTTCTTGGAGACAACATTGTATCTAAAAGTACATGTGAGTATTGGTATAAGCGATTCAAAGAAGGTGATTTCGACGTTAGTGACCGTGAACGCACGGGGCCTCCTGTAAAGGTGGACGATCAGGAACTGCAAGCGTTGCTGGATGAAAACTCTTGTCAGACGGAGAAACAACTTTCGGAACAGCTTGGAGTAACTCAACAAACTGTTTCTTATCGTTTAAAAGCAATGGGTAAGATTCGAAAAGGAACAAGGTGGGTATCACACTTTCTGACTCAAGAAAATAAAAACAGCCGTCTTAACATTTGTGTGAGTCTTTACAACAAGCAACATAGAAAGTCTTTCTTGTGGAAAATTGTGACCGGCGATGAAAAGTGGATTTATTTTGATAATCCGAAACGCAAATATCATTGGGTTGACCCCGGCGAGCCGACAACATCCACGCCAAAGCGCAATGTTCATTGTAACAAAGTCATGCTGTGCATATGGTGGGATATGAAAAGCGTACTGTATTATGAACTTCTCAAACCTGGTCAAACAGTTACTACCGATCGCTATTGTCATCAATTGATGCAAGTGAATCAAGAAATTGAGAAGAAACGTCCATTTTCTGGTAAAGGAAAACGTCCAGTAAAACTGCTCCATGACAACGCGCGGCCTCATGTGGGTAAACCGGTCAAGGATACGTTACTGGCGCTTGGATGGGAAGCTGTACCACACCCGGCGTATTCATCAGACTTAGCCCCATCCGATTATCATTTATTCCGGAAAATGCAGAACGATTTGTCTGACGTGCGATTCAAAATATTTGAAGAAGTGGAAAAATGGGTCGCTAAATTTCTCACCTCGCAAGACGAAAGTTTCTTTGCGAAAGGCATCCGCGAGTTACCTGAGAGATGGCTGAAGGTCATTCAGTGCGATGGAGATTACTTCGATGAATAACTGTGTTTTACTTCTTTTTTAATAAATCTTGAATTTTTTGAAAACTGTCCTAAAACTTATTTGTACACCTAATAATTACACATCTATTCAGTATGGATATCTAGCTGTTAGAAAATATATACAGTGGCGTGCAAAAGTTTCGGGCCAACCTTTTTTTTTCTCAGTTATTCGATGAAATATTTAATGCCTGAACCTCTCCATCATTTCAAATATTTGAGGGAGCTATGATATGCATAACAGCGTGGTATATTATTTTGTTTGTATAGTGTATGGTTTGTGTACAGCGTTCGACCAGTGTGCAAAAATATTGGGCCGCTGTCTCACCTCCTCCAGCGACACGGTTTGTTTACGTTTTCTTCCGCGCTTTCTTTCGCGTTAGTTCGAAACATAAAGAACCATGAAAAAATCAATTGTATTTCCGCCGCAATGGCGAAACACACAAAAATTGAGGTCCGCGAAGTTGTGTTGAAACTATTTGAAAAAGGAAAGAGTTCTCGTGATATTGCAAATACTCTATATATTGGGAAAAGCACAGTAAACCGTATTATTGCGAAATATAAATCAACAAATTCGTTGTGTGATAAAAGTCGAAGCGGTAGACGACGAAAAACTTCAAAACGCGTGGACAAAATCATTGAAAGAAAGTGCGTCATAGATCCGCGAAAAACTGCAGCAATAATTTCGCGAGAATTACGCAGTGAAAATCTTGCTGATATCAGTCGGAGTACGGTATCCCGACGTCTGAAGGCTGTGGCATTGATTGGGCGCGTCGGTGTAAAGAAACCACTCGTTAGCACAAAGAATAAGAAGGCTAGATTGAATTTTGGCCAAAAAATATCAACATTGGACAGTATCGAATTGGCGGAAAGTTCGTTTTTTCCGACGAATCCAAATTTCAATTGTTCGGAAGTGATGGTCGCAAGTACGTGAGACGTCCAGCAGGTACCAGATACGATGTACGATATCAAATTCCAACTGTAAAACACGGTGGCGGAAATGTTAAAGTTTGGGAAGCATTTTCTGATAACGGTATTGGTCCGCTAATGGAAATCCAAGGCAATATGGACGCTATAATGTGTCGAAATATATTGCAAGACCATATGCTCCCATTTGCAAAGAAAAATATGCCAAATGGGTGGATATTTCAACGCGACAATGAGCCCAAACGAGCTTCGCGTCTTGTGAAGAATTTCCTTGAAAGCCGAAAAGTGCACCTTCTCGACTGGCCCTCGCAGTCACCGGATTTAAATCCGATTGAACATTTGTGGCAAGAGCTCAAGGTTTGCGTTGGAACGAAGAATCACTCCAACAAGACGGAATTATGGGATAATTTGCAATATGAGTGGGAAAAGATGCCACAAGATCGCATCTCGCAATTAAGTGCGTCTATACCCAGACGATGTGCTGCTGTAATCGCTGCTAAGGGCGTGACAACAAAGTATTGACTCTAGAGAGAAAACTAAATCATGTTTTGTTATTTTTATGTTTTGTTTTTTTGTTTTCATACGCAATAGTATATGGCCCAATACTATTGCACAGTCATACAATAAAAACGGTTGGATAATCAATTGTTGAAGAGTGATATTACTGTTTATACCGCATTTTTTTAAAATATCAAGCATCCTGACGCCAATTATAAGTGTCAACACTCGCTTGTATTTCCCGTACCATCGTATTTCTATGCGATATCCACGAAAAATAGGGTGGCCCGAAACTTTTGCACGCTACTGTATATTTTTTTTTTTCGATGTAAAAAATGGCCGACTACTAATATTTTCTTTTTTTAGGCGCTGACATTTAGCATTCACAATTTTTAACCTAGAACAAAAAACAAAAATTCTCGTCAATCTACATTAGAATATCTAGAGAAGTACGTAAGGAATTAAAAAAATATTGTTTTATTCAAAAGTTGTAGGTATTTGAACTTGAGAAATGAATTTTCAGTGAAAAGTTTCGTTATAACTGCTCATAAACTGCTCATAAAATGAAAAGTTTTCGATTAATCAGAAATTCCGTAAGTACTTCTCTGCGAAGTGCAATTAGGAACATAACTTTTAAATTTGAAGTAAATCGAGTGACAATTGTTGAAGTTATTTGTCACGCCAATTGGAAAGAAGCTGTTTCGAGAAGTTTCGAGTAGTCGGCCATTTTGTACATCGAAAAAATATATATACAGGGTGTCCCATTTTAATCTTACACCTGAATTTTCTCGAAAAATATTGCTCGGACGAAATATTGTGTGGAACAAAACTTCTAGGGATTGAAGGGGGACGTTTGAAAAAAATTTATTTGAGGAGCCAAAATTCAAAATGGCGGCGTTACAAAGGCTGACATGTTTTTTTCAAACGGAAACATAACTTTTTTTTATTGCCAAAAAATTTGTCAGCTGAAAACTAAAAACTTTTGTTGAAAATTTTTTTTGATAAAGTTCATAGTTTTCAAGTGAGAACATCATTTTCAATTATTTCAGATGTATCCAGGATTTGTGTGCGTGTGTGTGTGTGTGTGTGTGTTTTTCTACCCATCGTGATCAAAGTTCGTCAAGGATTTAAAGAAACACGTTTTTGGGCCTGAAAATGGCACAAACGCTATTAAAATGGAAAAAAAAACTATTTTTCATCGATTTTCCTCCAAAATTTTCTCATGAAATATCGTCCAAATTTGAAAATTAAAAAAAAAAAAAATTTTCAACAAAAAAATTTGATTCTTTTTTTGTTTAAGTGGTCATACATTCGAAAATACAACATTGAGCGGCTTGCCGTGAGACATTCAGTCTAATTGTCCCTACCACCGGCATTTGCGTTAGCCAAAGTGTAGGAGGTTGCATGGCTGAGTCTGTTGCAGACCATTCGCGTTACCCAGAACTTGAAAACTATGAACTTTATCAAACGTTCTCACTTGAAAACGATGAACTTTATCAAAAAATTTTTTCAACAAAAGTTTTTAGTTTTCAGCTGACAAATTTTTTGGCAATAAAAAAAAGTTATGTTTCCGTTTGAAAAAAAACATGTCAGCCTTTGTAACGCCGCCATTTTGAATTTTGGCTCCTCAAATAATTTTTTTTCAAACGTCCCCCTTCAATCCCTAGAAGTTTTGTTCCACACAATAGTTCGTCCGAGCAATATTTTTCGAGAAAATTCAGGTGTAAGATTAAAATGGGACACCCTGTATATTTTCTAACGGCTTGATATTCATACTAAATAGATGTGTAATTTTATGAGCGAAACACTTTTTCATGCGAAAAAAAAATTGTTAAATTCGCACATGATTTTATACCTAAGTGGCCTAAGGCCTCAATGTCACCCACGGCGTTTCCACCGGATTCTGTAGCAAGGTCAGGCGCGTAGGACTCGGGCGCTTATACGCTTTCAGCATTTGTGAGCATCGCTCATGTCCTACGACTGCTCATCGAAGCATTTGCGACGTCATTGCCGCTGCCATATTGTGCTCGCAAACGCTTCTTTCAACAAAAAGAACAAAGAATAATATAACGTTGCAACAAACATGTGAAAAAAGCATCCTATCACATAATTGCAGAGACTCTCGGAGCAATGACCCCAAAAATTATGTAAATAAAACTCAATTGGAACAATAAAAAGAAACGCTTCTTTCGACGAGGTAGGGCAGCAAAAGCGTGAGCGTTAAAAGCCCGCTTATTTTTCTAAACTAACGCCACGGGGTCACAACTGACACGATGGTTTTCCGGGTAGCAATTCCCAAATAGTTATCTCAATTGGACCATTGGATTATGAAATATGGCCGAAAAAAATACGAAAAACAAGAATTATTTTTTTCGGATTGAGTAAATAGAATTTTTCGTTTTGAGAAAATCGAATTTTCCGCGTGTTTTACATTATTTCATTGTACTTTGGGTTTCTTTTTGTTTTTTTTTTTCTCGACATAGCGCATTCCGAAGAAAGCTACATTAACGTAAACCACTTTAATCGCTTAATAACGAATAATTCGTAAAATGTCCTGTATCTTCCAAAGGAAGTCAAAATCGCGATTTTTTTATTTTTAAAAGTGTTTCTTTTGGGCCAAGTATGAATAATCCACGAAGTCCAGAAGTTGTTTAAATGGGTACCAAATGTCCGCTTGAAAGTTACCTATGAATTATCATGTATCGAACACATGACAGTCATCTTTTTGGATGATCAACTCGAAGGTAACCTCCAGGTGGACATTTGGTATACTTTCAGCCGACTTTTGGACTTTTTGAAAATTGCTAGTTGGGTTACCAGTTGTGAGAATTTATCAAAAATGGCGGCAACAGCTTCACGCGAACTGTTTTGAGTTAATTTGTGG
Source organism: Ophion obscuratus (assembly GCA_964007375.1). Taxonomy (NCBI): domain Eukaryota; kingdom Metazoa; phylum Arthropoda; class Insecta; order Hymenoptera; family Ichneumonidae; genus Ophion; species Ophion obscuratus. The sequence continues at coordinate 53,375,606 of OZ023318.1, read as the reverse complement.
TACCCTGTTTCCAATCAAATAACCTCTTCAACATAGTTCTGGACCCAAGTGAGGTTATTTCTTATCAGGGAAATATCCGAAAAATCGGAAAACTGTTCTCATTTCATCTCTTCATCACTACTATCTCCCATTAGACCGTAATCTTCATTACTATCAGTTTCATTGTTAATTATGTTAAACGACTCTTCGAGACTTTAAAAACCAACGAAAACTTTTGCTGCGTCCGCCATCTTGCTCGTAATGCCGACCCAAACGATTTCAGTTCTGGAAAGCTCGTAAAAAGCGCCCAAGTCGAGCGCACCGTCGTCTTCCGATTGCCAAATTTTAATTCGAGAAAATAGTCTCCCCAACGCCATCTATCGGCAGAGAACGGCTTTACGCGCAACCGCCCAATGTGCATTCGTCGATGGCGCACCTGGAGAAGGAATTGTGAACTTTTCTTATGACGTTGGAGTTGCTGAGAGCCAGACCGCTGATACCGGCGTCGAAGCCCTGACAAAAGTTCTTCAGTGCCTGGAGATTCGGCCCTAGCGTTATGTCCGGATGTTTGCAGTTCAACAGAACGCTGACTATGGCCTGGGTGGCGCAGGCGTTGTTTATCACCTGAGAAGCAAAAAATAGAAAGCAATCGTAGACTTTTATGGCCACGCGGATGGAGATTCCTCCTCGTACCTGCTTGGCGAAAAATATTTTGTCCAATCTGTTGTCCTGGACGAGAGTTCCAGCGGGCTCGTCGTCCTGGACCCATTTGAATAGGAATATCAGTCCGTGAATGGGCCTGAAAGTGAGGCAAGGTTTTTTCGGTCGTTAGGGGAGAAAAGCCACGATGGAAAACGAAGACGAAAGAATTCTCACTTCAAATTGTCGAACTGCTCGTCGTCGAGACTCCACAATTCTTCAACCTGCGCACCCGTCGCGCCTGAAATTGTTCAATATAAAAAAATCAGGCTCGCAAACGCTTACTCTGCACTTTTGATCGGAAAAGTTAACCTCAAAACGTCAGCGTTGACGCTCGGAGTTTTACCGCCCGAGCGAAAGCGATTATAATTCTCACGAAAATCGAACGTGTCGAGCTACTTGCCAAATTCTCGAATCAATTCTGTAAAAACGCCGGGATCGCTCTCGATGAGACACCAATTTCCCGCTGAGTCGGCCATTACTCGAAAACGTCAACAACGATACGCGGGTACTCGTGCAAAAGGTGAGGAAAACAAGGAAAACTTTGTCGCGGGACACGAAGCTTTCTTCGGAATTGATTAATTTGCTGTGTAGACTATATACACGGGGTCCGTGTTTATTAAACGGAAAAATTGTTTGCTCGCTGCACCCATATATGTAATATTACATATATGATCGTTCACCGCGTATACGAGATCTAGTTGTACGGTGAACTGTCAGAGGTTATGTGCGCCAGTCAGTGTTGCCAGATGGTTCTGGCGGCTTCCCCCTAGACCGACGCTGGTTCCCCCAAAAATCTCCTAAATAGTCCCCACCGCGCCACTGGCCTGAACAGTGCTGTAAATGAAGGGTAATTTTCGCGATTGGTCAAGTGTCGTCAAATAGCTGTTATTTTAAATGCATTTCTTACTTGTGTATTGAATATTTTGTTTTGAAAATGTATTGCTGTGATCCAGCCTCCTGACACTGCCCTGATGGAAATCTGCTTATTGGAATTCAACAAATAATGTTGAAATCTGTTAAAAAATGTCAGAAACTGTGAAAATGAATAGATTCTAACATAATTTGATGGAATCGTACATATTTTGATAGATTCTGTCGGAAATAATCTATGAAAATCGGACAGAACCTCACATATTATGTTAACTTTACGGAATGTCATAAAATCACAGAATTTGATACTTTCTGTCATCTTTTTGTCAGAAAATGTCATCTGTTAACAAAAAATGATAAAATTAATTTTCCATTTTTTGACATATTGTTGCATCGAAAAGAATGACAGAAAATGACAAAAAATAATAGAAAACGATAATTTTTATCATAATTTGTTGTCACATTTTTGTTGAATTCTGACAGATTTCAGCTGTCATTAAATCACAGAGTTTGATACTTTCTGTCATCTTTATGTCGGAAAATGTCATCTTTTAACAAAAAATGATAAATAAGTTTTCCATTTTTTGACATATTGTTGCATCGAAAAAAATGACAGAAAATGTCAAAAATGATAGAAAACGATAATTTTTATCATAATTTGTTGTCACATTTTTGTTGAATTCTGACAGATTTCAGCTGTCATTAAATTACAGAATTTGATACTTTCTGTCATCTTTATGTCGGAAAATGTCATCTTTTGACAAAAAATGATAAATCAGTTTTCCATTTTTTGACATATTGTTGCATCGAAAAAAATGACAGAAAATGTCAAAAAATGATAGAAAACGATAATTTTTATCATAATTTGTTGTCACATTTTTATTGAATTTTGACAGATTTCAGCTGACAGAATTCTGACAATTTATTATCAGAATCGATAATTAAATGTCAAAATTCATCAGAATATATCATATATTTATAATGCAAAATGTCAAAAGTTAACAAGTTCGATCATTATATGACAAAAAATAAAAAAGAATCATATAATTTGACAGATTCGGTCATAATATTTCATGAATGTTAAAGAATTCCATTTCATTCCATTAAATAATGACATTTAATGACGAAAATCTCACAAAAAATAAGAAAGAATGATATAATTCGACAGATTCGGTCATAATATTTCATGAATGTTGAAGAATTCCATTTTATTCCATCAAAAAATGATATTAAATGACGAAAATCTCACATAAAATGGAAAACTCCTACGACATTATATGACATATTATGTAAGATTCTGACAGAAATTACTGAATTATAACATTACTTTTCTGATAAAATATGACAGATTCTGTAAAGCATGTTCCAATTTCCGATCAGAAATCATGAACTTCTCACAGAAAATGTCAAATCTCGAAATAATATGACAGATTCTGTCGTATAAATGACATATTCTCACATTATTTCTCATTGAAAGTTGACGGAATATTATCAAATCTGACATTTTTTGTTAAAATCTGACGAATTCCAATAAGCGGATTTCCATCAGGGTGGGTACTATTATTCCTATGGCAATAAATTACTCGCGTGTTGTCCGGGATGTTTGATTGCGCTACAGTCCACTTCGTGGCGCTAGTAGTCAGCTGCTCGGTTTCTTTTACGCATGCGCGTTCCATGCTGGATATAATAACATTTTCGGAGTATTTGGAGTTTTACGCGTTTTACGATTATATTGTAACTTGTGGCTTGTGAGTAAAATGAAATCTTCAGAACATTTTAAATATTAAAAAATCAATCCGCGATCGGTGAAGTGTATTTTTGTTTACCATGACATGCCTTCTGTACTGTGTGTAGGTTATAATTATCGAAGGACGCTGAGCGGCAATTGATAATTTAAAAATTATTCAAGGGAAATAAATATATTTTTCCTCATATTTATATGTATCGATTTATTTCTTTAAATTTTCATGCTTGTTAAGAAATGGACACCCACGCATACACTTACTTCTCGGTCTCTAACTGCCAAAAAACAAATACATCTCTAGTTACATAATTGCAAACGATTAAAATAATCATATTATAATGATTATAATAAACATGTTCTCCATTGTTTGGTGGGTTCGGCTGGTTCACAGGTTATAGGGCATACATATAGTTATCGAGCAGGTGACTACTAGCGTCACACGTAGCAGCGATTGAAAATAAAAACGACGAACATTAAGCGAGCCATGTATGACTGATGGCGACATGGGGCTGCTGCGATCTTTGCGAATTATAGATATAAATATAAACTGTTGTAGTTAGGTGAAACGTACAGTCGGTAAAAACATTTATCGTGGTATGCTAATCAGTCTTCGAGCCTTGGAGGGGATTTATTTCTTTTTGAATTTGCATATTACAAGAATCCCGCTTTTATATTTGTATATAAATATTTGATCTATATATTTGTTTATTATTACAATTTTTTACCTATTAGCCGAGTATATACTTTGAACTATTCTATAGTGTAACTTATACTCATTGACGACGGTCCATTCTAAGTCCATTTTGCGTTTTTCTGCCCCCTGAATACAAATTGACTATTAATTCCCCCGAGACCATCAATATTTATTGAAAAAATGTGGAAAAATTTGCTAAAATCAATGGTCGCTCTTTGGAATTCTGCCAAAAATCGAAAAATATCCGCAGCACGATGGACGAAGCGGCATTTTAAAACGAAAACGATAACAAACAGAATGAGCACAGAGTGCATTCCCCATCAGATTGATACTTATTGCAATTGAATTCACTGATACATGAATAGCTTAATTTCGGCGCTAACAAATCCTTGATATGCGCTATAGATATAGTTATAAAGAAAATGTGGTTCAAGAAAAACGCGTTTAAAGTTTGTTTGGGTTACATAAATACATTAAAATGTTTAAAAATGTATTTCGAAAGTGTATTTAATAAGTGTAACAACTTTTATATCAATTTCTATAATATAAACCTATTTTTAAAAATCATGAAAATAGCCTTTCTTTTTAGCGTCTAAAGTGAGACGACCCCGTAACGAGAGTATTCTAAGGATCAGTTTGAACAATTTCAACTACACTATGTATTGTACTGAGGTTCAAACTTTTTGAGATATTGTCATTTCAATATTTTTTCACCAAAAAGTCAAGTTTGTCTGGATTCAACGACAAATTAAAGTAATGCTGATCGAGAACAGTATTTATTAAAAATCTCGTTTGTTCGACATTCATTATCTTATATTTATATTCAATATTTATAATCGTTCTTTATTTTTAATTCTCATTTTTCGTATTCATTTTTCATGATCTTTTTAGTGTACATACGATAAAGAAATTTTTCACATTATTTTCGAATAAAAAACGATCTATACTTTTCAATTCTCATTAGCTCTTTCTGCCAAAATTATTCATCGAAATTGATGAAAAATTCAAATATTCGAGAGGGTTGAATAACCAAAACACCAAAATCACGCGAACATTGGAGAGAAAAACATTTATTACGCAAAGATGGTCGTCGCGACGGTACATGTTCGTTCTTATTTTTCTTTCGTTTCGTGTAAGGCTTTACGGTCGATTTCCCTTCATGGGTTTTCAACCCCTTTAATTAGCTCGCGCGAACGGGGGGCACCCACGTGCCCCGATAGTTTCCCGCGATTGTTAATCACGTCGACGTCTTGGTTTTTTTTTTTCTTAATCGACGCCCGTACGTGAGCCGGTTAGAAGACGGTGAGCAATCTCAAGCGTTTCGTGGATTTCAACCGTGGCTCTTGCTCGAAGTCTTCCATTTCGTATGAAACGACTCTATATGCTCGAGATTTACACCTGAAAATGGAGAATTATGTTGAATCGAATAAAATAATGATACCTTTATTGTTGATCGATATTTTGTAATTAAAAAAAGAAAATCAAGCTTCGCAAGTATACGAATTAGTTATGTGTAAAATGCCGACCTCGTATTTCCAATACTCTCGTCATGAAAAAATATTGAAAATGCACCTGCTTTTTGGGCCCAGAACTTATGCAGACCTGTTGCAGCTCAATACAATTGGACAAAGAAAAGGACAAACGGCGAAAAAAATCTAGTCTTTCAATGTGGATTAGGCCTATTGGACATTCCACATAAAAAAACGCGCCCAATACTCTGCCCCCCCGGTGGTGGAGAAAAGAAGTACGCATTAACAAAAAAACATTGACATTGAAACTTCATCGCAACTTGACATAAAAAACCATTGATTGTACGGAAAACAAAATTAAACACTTTTTGTGTAAAATTTCATAAACTACAATTTTTCCTATACTTTCGTCGAAAAATTCATCATTTTCGAGATGTTTCGAAAAAACTGGAATTTACTCGTTTTCACCCCCTTAAAAAACCACAGTTCAACAACTCAGGGGTATTTTTCAGGATATGCTTAAGATATCAGAATGAAGGTCTTCACAAAATTCCACCTGGGTCGATTTTACTCGAATTGCAAGTCTAATTTTACTGGACTGTTAAGGACCAGGAACAAAATTTGCTGATTTTCATGATTTTTTTTAAAAGAAAATATTTCGTCGCCATTTTTGAATTTTTTATTTATTAATCGCCAAAAATGGCGGAGGTATGGCACGATCTCCTATTCTGCACTTTCGAAACTGGCGTGACCTATAGCTTAAAAACTAATCGACCGATTCTGATGAAATTTATTATAAATCTTTCTAACCTTATTGTCTAAAACATGACCCTAAATGTTATTGAAAATAAAAAAAGTATTTTTATTTCAAAATGTGGTCATTTTTTTGTGGAAAATTCAATATTTTTGTTTCAAAGCGTACCATTTCATAGATTTTTAACATTTATCTATTTTACTTGGTTCATATTAGGGCGCCCATTCCGAAATTACGGAATTTCGCAAGTCCGGAATTTCGGAACAAATTTTCCCATATTTCAATTCCGGAATTGAGGCGATATCGTCATTCCTTGATATTACGCATTGGGTGATATTTTGATATGTGAACCTTAATGTCTCCAACATGAGCGTAAGTGTTTTTGAAAAAAGTATTTTTTACTGCAAAGTGTAGGCATTTTTTCCGGAAAATTCAATCTTTTTGTTTCAAAGCGTACCATTTCATCGATTTGCAACATTTCTCACTTTTTCTTGGTTCATATTCTGCGTATGAGTGTTAATGAAAGAAAAATCGACGTTGGTTTTTTGTCAGATTAATATCGCCGACGCTACGTGTCACGCCGTCTGACAACATCCGCCGCAACTCGTTTAGAAGACCGTGCCATACCTCCGCCATTTTTAAAGATCAATAAAAACAAATAAATACCATTTAACAGCCAAAAACAACCATAAAAAATAACCTGAATCTTAAAAATGGTGAAATCTTTCTTTAAAAAAAACATCATGAAAATTAGCATTTTTTCACGCCTAAATGTATCTCCCTCCCCCTTGAGGCCTTAGGCCACAGTAACGAGTATAAAATCATGTGCGAATTTAACCCTTTTTTTGTATAAAAAAGCGATTCACTCATAAAATTAATTACACATCTATTTAGTATGAATATCAAGCTGTTAGAAAAAATATATATTTTTTTTCGATGTACAAAATGGCCGACTACTCGAAACTTCTCGAAACAGCTTTTTTCCAATTGGCGTGACAAATAATTTAAACAATTTTCACTCGATTTACTTCAGATTAAAAAGTTATGTTCCTAATTGCATTTCGCAGAGAAGTACGTACGGAATTTCTGATTAATCGAAAACTTTTCATTTTATGAGCAGTTCATGAGCAGTTATAACGAAATTTTTCACTGAAAGTTCATTTCTTAAAAATTGTGGATGCTGTCACGCCACGGAGCGCCTAAAAAATATAGCAAAAGAAAATATTAGTAATCGGCCATTTTGTACATCGACAAAAAAAAATCTAGCAGCTTGATATTCATACTAAATATATGTGTAATTAATTTTACGAGTGAATGACTTTTTCATACGAAAAAGAATTGTTAAATTCGCACATGATTTTATATCCGTTACTGTGGCCTAACCCCTTAAGGCAGTCCTCTAGTTTCTCGGGTCGAAAAAAATCGATTTTTTTTTCATAAATCACATCTACAACATGTGTAGAAAATGTGTGCCAAAGGATTTTTCGATATTCGAAGTGGTTCACAAGTTACGGCCCTGGAACGGAGCAGGTATACGGAGCGCGCGCCGGGCTGCTCCGAAAGCCGAGCAATTCAAACACAATAAACCGCCTCTTTCCGAAGCAGTTCAAAAAGTTATAAAGCCAATTTATGAGGATTTATCCAAAGAAGAATTGTTAAGCAGATGCCTGGGAGCGGAAACTCAAAATAATAACGAGTCGCTCAATTCGTTAATCTGGACTTTTGCTCCGAAGCACCTCCATTCTGGGCCAAAAGTGGTTGAAATCGCCACGTTTCTCGCTGTCATAATCTTCAACGAAGGATTCAAATCTATCCTGAAGACCTTGGAAACCATGGGAGTGAAAATCGGCCCACAAGCTAAAGGACATGTTCAACAGCGTGATAGCTCTCGGATCGACCGTTCAGAAAGGCGCACGAGTGATGTTGTAAAACAGGCCCGAATCGCGAAAAGGGAAGACGGAGCAGCTCTGCGTGACTTCCAAGAAGAAGAGGAAGGCCTATTGTATGGTCCAGGCATAGCAGATTGACGGAGAGATGAAATTTTTAGTATAAATCACATGCGCGAACTTTCAAGCGCGTTTTTCTCGAAACACCATTTTTCGAAACGGTGACCACGATATTTCAGAAACTACTGCACCGATCTTGTTCAAATTTATACAGCATCTTTAATATGTTATAAGCCAGCGATTGAATTAGGATCATCATGATTGCTTCGATAGTTTTTTTTGTACGAGCGAAAAACTTTAGAAAAAATGAGTAAAAATGGAATGTAATTTTCAAAAGTGTATAAAAGTCAATTTTTGTAATTTAGAATTCACTCTAGTTCAATCGCTAGTCTTAAATATGAAGATTAAAATGCCGTTTGGTTTTTTGATTTCAGATAAGCAGAACAGCCGCAATCTTGGTCACCGTCAAGCACCTCTTTTACTTGATGTCTTCCTGTCGGCCACTATAACCTTTATTCTATTATATATTTTGACTTCAACAAATTTGTAAAGCTTATTTAAATGTTAATAAAGATAATGCAAAAACAATGAGATTGATTATTTCGATGCTTTGCCCGTAAAAAATTATTGCAAAAGCCGTAAAAAAACAGCCGAGAAACTAGAGGACCGCGTTAATGATAATATTCAAAATCTAAAAACGCTCTTCCGTTCTGTAACTTTATTTTTCCTCCGGCAATATTGTCGCTCACCCGCCGTTTTCGACAAGCCATCCGGACTGTAGACAGCGGCTTTCCTCTCCTCCGCGCTGAATCCCGTGAGCAAGGTGACGACCGGTGGTTCCTTGTCACCGTTGAGGCCGACCTTGGTCTGTTGGGTGAGATAGTGGCAGCACTCGATGATTTGAAAGAAGAGCCAGGCCTCCTTGTCCTTGGATCGCGGGCCCTTGATCAACGGCAGTGGCAGTCTCTCGTGGGGCCTCTGGGCGCGAAGGAACCGTGATCCTTTCCGGAACTGAGCCTCGAGCCAGCGGGTGGCCTCGCGCGCTTTGCTGCTCGTTCGTTTCATCTCGTCGAGGGCGGAGACGACTGTCGAACGGGACACAACAGATCGGACGGCTCAGGGATACGTTTTTTTCACAAACGCTTTCGCGCTTTTTAAAATGAAGTTTCATTGCTAATACATTGTGTGACGTCACCAGTGCCTACTTATTGTAGCAAAATATTGATGATGTGTACGAATGAATATCGCGAATATTTTCACGTGTACGGTGGATAACCGTAATGATTATTTACATACATGATAATTTGAAGGAGCTAGGATTATCAGAAAATTCGAGTTGGATGTTTAAAAATCCTATTAAGGGGTTAGGCCACTCTAGAGGCCGAAGAAATAGGCTTTTTGGGGATTTTTTTTACAGAAAATCTACAAAATAAATCGAGATTGCGAAAAAGGGTGTTTATCATACATATCAGTGACTGTATACGATAATTTTTTTTGAAGCGATTAATTTCAAAATGGCGGCTAAATTTTGAAGCGAATAATTTTTCACTTTCCAAAAATTTGCCTAAAAAATCGTCATATAATTCTTAATAATAAATGAACTATGCAATATAAAAAAAATCCTACGTACTTCCATAGACAATGTATTTTTTAAGATCGAAAATTGTCGGAGTTATGTTTCCGGCCAACTTAAAAAATGCCGTTTTGAGATAAACGCTGCACAGCCGCCATTTTGAAATTAATCGCTCTAAAAAATTATTGTATACAGCAGAACCGCGATTATCCGAACCAATTGGGACCGAGACTAGTTCGGATAATCAAAAATTCGGATAATCGAAACGTGGGTTATTTGGGACGGGATCATAAACAACACCTTTTTACATAAAAACAGTACATACATATATGTATGTACTGTTTTTATACATATATTTATGTACCTTTAGGGTACGTACAAAAAACCCACGTTTCGATTATCCGAACTTTTTATCCGAACGATTTTATAAGAAAAATATTTAAAAAGGCATTCGACTTTTAGGTTTTTTGGGATGAGATCATAAACAACTTTTTACATAAAAACAGTACAGTACATGTCAAATTTTAATATATATGTATGTACTGTTTTTATGTACATACATATATAAGGTGTTTATATATATATATATATATATATTAAACACCTGAGAAAAGTCGAATGCCTTTTTTAATATTGTTTTAATAAAATCGTCCATTTTTAATTGACGAACGGCCGTAACGCGTTTTTGAGCGGCTAAGTCCCGCAGCCGTTTGAGAAGGAGAAGTTGCGTTGGGTTGCTCATTGTTGCTCATGGCAGTGGCAGCGAGCAACAATGTATCTTTCGCGCCAACGTTCGGATAAACTAAATCATCGTTCGGATAATCGAGGTTCTACTGTACAGTCACTGATATGTATGATAAACACTCTTTTTTGTAATCTCGACTTATTTTCTACTTTTTCTCAAAAAAAATCCCCAAAAGCCTATTTTTTGGCCTCTAGAGTGACCTAACCCCTTAAGGTGAGAAACCAGTTTTGGAGTACGTTTTTTTTGTTGTGATTTTCATGATTTTTTTACAAGGAATGAATGAATAGAATTTATTCAAACTCTGAGAATATTTGATAGAATTTTAAATTTTTTTGAAGAATTTTCTTCGAAAATATGGAACATTTAACCTGCCGCCCATCGAAGGTCGCCATCAGACTTTGCTGTTTGTGCACATTCTGGAGGCCAGAGTTTTTATCGGGAATCAATACAGTTTGAAGATTACTTTAAGAACGTGCTATCTTCTATATGAAAAAACAGTCTCTGACCAAAAAAATGGAAATTGCATTTTTAGAGGTGTTTAAAAAAAAGGGTATAATTTTTGCCATTATTTTGTAAGCTTTTTTGCTTTAAAAAATATACTTTAAACAATTGTATTACCCCAAATTTAGGTTCATATAGAGCATAATTATTATATGAAGAAACTAACTATCACTTTATAAAATGATCGGTTAGAAACTTTTCGAACTAGAGTGTACACACATTTAAAAAATCGTTTTGAGAAAAACACGTTCGAAAAAAATTACCGAAAGCAAAAAATTCAAAGCGGTAATGAATTATTTATACTGCTTACCGGTTAATCAGCGACAAGTTTTACTAACAATTTGAGCAATAAAAAAATCCGCTTATTTTACTCATCTAAACGGGTTTCCCGCCATAACCGGATCTAACAAGGAACATCCCTCAGGCGACAACCTTCGATTTTGTTGAAATTTGGATATGTTATAAAGCACCGAAAAGTAAGCGATAAGTATTTTTTTTATCGGCGGAAAACGGTTTTAAGGGGTGAAACCACCCTTCGAAAAAAGGCATCTCTAAGGGTAATATAGCAGTTTAACACACAAGGAGTCCACCGATTTTAATGAAACAAAAATGAAAATTCTTCTAATTCGATGCAATGAAAAATCCACTATAGCGACATTGCAAAAAAAAGTAAGGGGTGAACCACCCCTATATTAAGGGGTGAACCTCCTCTATATTAAGGGGTGGTTTCACCCGTTAAATCCGTTTTTCCGCCGATAAAAAAAAATACGTATCGCTTACTTTTCGGTGCTTTATAACATATCCAAGTTTCAGCAAAATCGAAGCGTGTAATCTGAGGGATGTTCCTTGTAAGTGGGTCAAAAAATTGCATTATGAATAAAATATTTTTATTCTATAGTATCACCCATATTCCCTGAAAATTTCTATATATTATATAGAAATATATATAATATATTCTATATATAATATATTATATATATTTCTATATATTATATATATTAAAAGCTATGTTCCCTGAAAATTTCATTGAAATATTTCTAAAATTCATGAGCTACAGCTTCTAACAGTCGGCCGGGCGGTGGCAGCACCATACTTCAAACTCTGCACGCGTTTTTTCTCGAAACACTGTTTTCGAAGTCGGTGGACATGATATCTCGAGAACTTGATTGATTATTTTCAAATTTACAGGAGATACAATGAGAAACATTGAAATCGTTGACGATCTCACTTTTTGAAAAATCGACCTTCAGTTTTCAATAGTTACGTAAAAATGACGACTTTTTCATGTATTTTGTATGCTCGAGTCTCAATACGTCGCGACGTTGTTCAAAAAAAAAAAATGATTTTCAAAATTGACTTCAAACTTTGAACGCGTTTTTCTCGCACGACTGTTTTCAAAGTCGGTGGACATGATATCTCAAGAACCACGCGATGGATTATTTAAAAAATTACAGGAGATAGGATGAGAAACATTTAGAGGTCGTTGACGATCACACTTTTTCAAAATCGTTCTTCATTTTTCAATAGTTACGTAAAAATTACGACTTTTTTCATAGATTTTGTGTGCTCGAGTTTCAATTCGCCGACACGCTGTTAAATGAAACGATTGTCAAAATCGACGATCGTCAACGACTTGTATTCATTGCTAACTTGAATAACCCGTTTGGTTTTTTAATTTCGGATGGACCGTTCAAACTGAAGAGTGTCCACCGCCAAACGTCGCGAACAACCTTCCATCGTCTGCCGGCGGCCATGTTTTTGTTGTTTTTCTGTATTTTTTTGTGATTCTTTTTAAATGCTCTCAATGTATGTACCGTTGTGTTAAAAAAAAATGCGTTTCTTTTTCACGAACCGTTTCACAGAAGAAAAAAAAACGGAATTTTTTCCTTCTGTTTTTTCGGACCTCCTTTTGCCAGTATATTCAGAAAACGACTGGTAACATTTTCATTAATATCTATTCACCCCAATGTTTTTTTAGCAACAACCTTAAGGGCGTGTGTCACACCGACCGAGCGGCCACGAGTGCGAGAGAGAGATAGCTAATTTACAGATTGCCAGCGTTCTTCTAAATGGTTAATTTTTTGGAAAAAAAGAAAAGAAACACCTTCCGCTCTGTTAAGGCGTATATACATTTACAGCGATAAAAAAAATCGATTTTTTTCTTTCTTTAAACGATAGAACTATATATGTAGAATATTTTCCCAAAGAACTACAAACGTGTTTTTCTCAAAACAGCAGTATCGAAATTGGCGTGCACGATTACTTAAAAACTATTAAGCCGATTGAGTTGAAACTTGGTAGAAATATTGATAACTTTGGTACCTTCCACTTGACGATAATTGTTCTTGGAAAATTGGAAAAAAAAACGACTTTTCGAATCCACATTTTACGGAAATGTTGCGTGAGATGTTGATTTTTTTCTGTAAATGTGTGCCATTTTCTTAAATTTGCATTTTCTTCATTTTAAAATGAAGAAAATGCAAAAGTTTCTATGTGACGGTAATCAATTACCGTCACATAGAAACTATACATCTTCCAACTGAAAAAAACCCCTGTAGAATTTTCGAAAAATCGATTTCTTCACATATTGCGAACGTATGATACCCAAAGAATATACTGACCAAAGGAAAACTCAAAATCGTGAATATTTGCAGATTTATCGCATATAGTCTAGAGCGCGGGGACAGCATGCGGTCAGGTAGCGAGTCACATGTTGAAACTTTAAACGCGATTATCTCGAAACTACTTTTTCAAAAACTGCTCGTGTTGTAGCTCAAAAAGTTATCGACCGATTTGGATGAAATTTCGGGAGGTTACTCCCAGTAATATTATCGGAAGGATATACCTAAAGTTTGAAAGGTAGCGTGTAAATGAATAATTCTTTTGGGGTCAAATATGTCGAAAAAATGGTCGAAAATTCGAACTTTGGAGTAAAAAGGCTCCGAAATTTTCAATTTTGCACTTTTTCATCATTTTTTAGGTATATCCTTCCCCTTAATGTCAGTAAACGAATGACACTTGTTAAATCTTTTTCAGATCAACAGAAAAAGAGTGACAACTGCAGCACTTTTCGATTTCGCGGAAAACAGGCGTCCGAAGACCCTTAATAACGCCGCCATTTTGTTGGTCATCCCAATTATTTTTTTTTTCAATCTTGACACTTATAAGAAACTCATGTCTAAATTTGAAAATGATCAGATTATTTTATCCCCTCTAAAAAGATTCCCGAAAAATACCTATTTTTCACGCTCCCAAAGGGATTTCTCGCCTCAAATATACTATCAAAGTATACCTAAAGTTCGATAATTGTAGAATAATTATTTCTCAGGTTAACAAATCGCTCAATATTGCTTATTTTCCTGTCTAAATGTTTATGGCGCCTTAAGCGACGAAAGTCTTTCTCTTCGTTTGTCCGAAATGCGATCCGTCTGAGAGAGAGCGAGAGAGAGAGAGAGAGAGAGAGAGAGAGAGAGAGAGACACGTCGTCCTTAAAGCCTGAGCGAAGATGCACCGGCTGAGCATACGTACCGACCGATGGTATAATGACGATGAATTTTTTCGCGTAAACCAAACGCTTGAGAGCGGGAGTGTGTTTGGCGAGAGCCTCGTGATCGGGCACCAGGTAAGGCGAGATGAGTTTGGAGCGAAGGCGTGTCTCGAGTGCTCGAACCTCGGCCTTGAGCCACAAGCGGCCCATGTGCCTCATCAGTTTACCGCGCGAGTGTTCGTTCTCCTCCCGGCCGTTGATCCTCTTCGGTGGCTCGTCCTTGTCCGCGATCGTCAGTTCGCACGTCACGAAGATCCTCTTTTCCTCGTCCCACTTGACCCCGGAGTCTGTCATCGAGCACACGTAATTGCCGAATTCGATGAATTTACGGGCGCGCAACAGTGTCTCCTCGTGATTGGACATTCTCGCGTGCCGAAGCAAACGCCAGTCGAGCCGCGCGTGCGACTCCTCCAGCAGCTTAAATCCACGCATATCAACGTCCTCGGGCAACGGGACGCGCTCGGTCGACTCTCGTAACTTTTCCGGGCTCGAGATCAAGCCGCAATCGCGCTCCCAATCCGCGAAGGGCAATTCAAGGTCATCGAGATTAACGAGATTCAAAAGACAGACGAGTCGCTTCAACGAGGCGCCCGAGCTCTTCGCGAACATGCGAAATATATCGGGATTTCCACGCAACCAATCGAAGCAAATTTTAATCGAGCGCAGAGTACCCTCGCGCTCGAGAATGTCCAGGAACGCCTTTGTGCCGAGGCTACGTTTTCTCAGGCTTGCCAGCAGAGCGAGGGCGCTCGTCGTGCCTGAGACGTCCGTCTCTTCCACGTGGCAAGTGCCGTTCGACGTCGGGACGATCTCCGAATTCGTTGTGTTTCTTTTCTCGTCGGCTGAATCGACTTTGTCGCCGAGGCTCACCTTTGACCGCGGCTCCAAAGGCTCTTTTCGCTTCTCGGCGTCGAGGTCGTGGCCGTTGGCACGTGGAGTGGCGCTGTTGCGACGGCTGCTGGAACGAGAGTTGCGTCACGAGAATATTCCGTGCAAACAAACCCAAACGGAAGGAGTACTCAATTTCTCGGCGGGTAATCCTATCGATTCACGCTAGTCATACCACCGATCGTACTTGGCACTTGTACAATTCATATTTTTTACATATGAGAAAAACTATTTGTAATAACGAAAATTTTCCATGTGTTAACTGTTTAATGCACGTTCACGTTTAATTGGAAAAATGAAAAAAATAGTTATTCCGACGATTCGCGCAGTATTTCCAGGTTTGATATTTGGCAATATTGGTTCAATCTCCGTCTCTTTTTACTGAACCAGGCGAGTTTAAGGAGGTACGGTGATTAGAGCGAGTCCAAGATAAAAGCCCGATTTTTTTAAATAACATTGTCGAGAGCTTCGTCCATGCGTATGCGGAGTTTCCGCGAGATTTACCGTACAGTTTCCGAGTTATTAATTGTTAAAGTTGGTCAATTAGTCACACGTAGACGACAAAATGTGCCTGTCCTCTCATATATCGATTTTTTTGTGCTACTTGGAGCCAAGACACGCGTAAAAAAAACTGACGGTTGCGTTCGTTGGTTCGTTGTAATCAATAAGGCAACTTGAATTGAAAAGCTCACCGCAGAAATAAGCAATAAATTTAGAAATAAAGTCGCGAAAAACCGAAGTATTCGGCGAGAGAGACGTCTCGTGACGTAACCGCAGCCATCTTGCTCGAAGTGTGGCAACGCCGGATACCCGCGCAAATTTGATTCTTCTATCGGATATTTTCAACGCGAATTAAAAATATGGTTGTGTGAAGCCGTACGTTTTTTAATCGATTATAAAAGGCCTTTCGTCGATATTTACTCAAAGTTCTTTTATGTATAGCTAAGGCATCTCAATCTTTCTGGCGACATGCATACAACGCATTTATATGTAAAGTCAGCATGGAAAAACCGTCATATAAAATGAACGTTCGTTTTTATATCTGCAAATATTGTGAAAATTGGCAAAGGGAAAAATAACATAACAATCAATGAAATATGTTTTGACTTCGGACAGATTGGACATTGGATATTGAGGTTAACGTCAACGCGACGTTTTTCATTTGCATTCGCAATATCATCTTTTCACTCTCTAATTCTTGTCCGACAGAATCTACCTTTGTCTCTAAACTGGACTTCAGGTACAATCCTGTTACTCTCTTGATAAACTTCTACAGTACTTATTTTCATTCTCCATGTTTACCGGCTACCAAAAATAATAAGCCGAGCGCGTGGGACCGATGACAGCTATCGAAAATGCAACGATGCTAAACGTCGACGATATGGCGTACTACTAAAGTCGAGTAGTAGATTATTACGTTTGTTTTCATATTACAAAAATAATAAGTAGCTTGAAATTCAATACTTAAAAAATATTTCTCGAAATATAGGCCACACACATATGTCTAAAACGTAGCGGTATTATGACGAAAAATAGACTCTTAGTTTACTAGCGTGGTCATCACCGTACCTCCTTAACCTCCGTGCTTATCAACGTCGATGTTTCAAAGCAATGTCAGGTGCGGGAAATATAAAGCATTGTATTCGGGCCACGACTGGTAAAAAGCGTGGAAAATTTGTGTCGGCGAAATATGTCGGTTAGAAATGAAATATGTGTGGAAATTCGAATGAGTGAGATGAGGTTAGGACTACAGTCAGCTGTTGCCTTGCTGTCACGTCTCTTTATCGTAGCAAGTGGTAATAAATCCAATACCGGAAGTTCAAATTAAACTTGATATTACATGAAAATTAGGTCGATAAGCGTAATTTTTTCTAAGCGCATCGGATTACTACAAGTGTATGTACAGGGTGTCCAATAGGAAGTTGCTAAAACTAAAAAAGTGTCTCTTCCCTCCATGACTTCAATAGGGGTCCTTTTTTCTAAGGCGCATACCTGAGGCCCCGCAGTTTTATTCCAGCCGTGGTTGAAGCAAGTACGCGCGCGTCAAAACGAGTGAGCTCACCACGGAAGAAAAAGTATATCTTATTGTGTGCTTCGTCTCGAGGGGAAAAATTTACAGTAATACGTATAGAGGGTTTCGTACTAAGTTTGGATCTTATAGAGTTGCCAGCGAAAACACTCTGAAAAGGTAAGAATTTAACATTTATTCATATTCATCTATCACACAACTTGTGTTTCAATTCAATGAAACTGCATTGAAGTAATTTTACGTTAATTTTTGTAGGATAATCGATAACTTCGTCAAGTATGGTACACTCCAGGACCGTAGACACGAGTTGCCAGGTCCATCTGTTACGGTGACTGCACCAGAGAAGATCAACGAAGTTGAGAATTATTTCAAACAAAATCCAAATGATTCGATTCGGAAAGCTGCTCAAGCATTGAAAATAACCAAATCATCATTGCACAACATTTTGAAGTATTTTTTAAAGATTCATCCGTATAAAATAAGCACTCATCAATTGTTAACTGAACATGCCGTGACGAAACGCATCGAATTTTGTAACACTATTACGGGAATGTTTGAAGCCGAAGAAGTTAATGAGAAATTGATTGTTTATTCCGATGAAGCACATTTTTGGATGAATGGGTACGTAAACAAGCAAAATTACCGGTTTTGGGGAACGGAAAATCCCAACATATCGCTAGCGAAGTCCCTTCATCCACAGAAAGTAACGGCATGGGCAGCGATTTCAGTAAAAGGAATTTATTTGCAATTCTTGGAATCTACGGTAACAGGAGAGAGTTACAACTTTTGGAAACGAAATTCTTCCCTTATGCAAAAAAGAGGGGACTGGTTAAAAATGTTTACTTCGTGCAAGATGGAGCAACGCCGCACCGGACTCACGAGGTGTTTGAAGCTATTCATCGCGTATATGGGACTCGAGTAATCGGTCTGGGGTACCCTAAATTTGCTCAAGGCGGACTAGAATGGCCTCCGTACTCACCGGATCTCAACCCTTGTGATTTTTTCTTGTGGGGTTACATTAAAGATCATTGTTACGCTAAAAACCCCAGCACAGTAGAAGATCGCGGCCATCCAGGAAGTGGTTCGCGGCATTACGAACGATATGTTGGACACAGTTTTTCACAGTTTTCAAAAAAGAATTGATTTTTGTGCACAATCTAACGGTTCGCACTTCGAAAATATCTATCGTTAATCACTGTACTTTTTCGTTATTTTTATAAGATGTAATAAATTGACATAAAAAATATTTGACTGGGTTTTATTTATGTGCGTTTAAAACTGCAGAGTTTCCTCTATTTGAAGCAAATTGGCTTTTCTGATTCTGTGCACGTGTTTTAAAATGACAGTCGATTAGTTTCAGCAACTTCCTATTGGACACCCTGTAAGTCTAATTATTTTTAAGAATCTGACGGATTCCCACTATTATATACACTTTTGTAGCGACCGGAAATTGGGTTTTTGCATGTCATCTCGGAATTTCTTCACAAAAATACGCAATTTTAATATTTTTCTCTGTAATTAGGTCGATAACCAACCCTGAAATTTTACAGAGACGATTATTAATATATTTGGTGAAGCTCAAAAAAAAATCCTATGGATCGAAGCCTGGCGATAGGATTACCTTACGAGTGCAGTGTAAAAATAAATGATAATTACGTCGTTGTTTATGAATATTCTTGATGAATTTAAAGATTTTTCAATATTAAATTAACGGGCTACATTAGGGTGGCACAAATTTGAGCTTTGTTTGTTTTTTCTTTTTCTCGCCATCCAATTATCTTCTTTAAAGTAAAAGAAAAATTGTCGCGAAAGCTGCGAGCGGTCAAAAAAGGTTTAGAGGTCGCTCAAGCCTCCCAAAAACGCCAATTTTCATTAAAAAAATCGATTTTTTTCGTCCACTTCTCACCCATGAATTTTACGCTATATAATTTTTAAATTAACCTCGCGAAAGCTCTACCCGGCCAATGAATATTTAGTGATCGTTCAAGAGCTTCGAAATTGCCAAATTATCGAAACAATTAATCCTCTTTTCTTTAAAAACACTTTTCCACGTGTCGTAATGCGTCCCACAAGTTGGTCTCGTTAGGCAAACTGCGGACCAATCGTAGCTGTACTCTGTGACGAGCGACGCCATAATACATAATAATACATAACAATACATAATAACACATATCGTATGTTTGTTACAAATTATTATAATAAATTATCCCGAAAATGCAACACTTCGCTGTTTATTTTGTTTTTACGCTACAAGGAATTGTAGTGCGTGCGAGATTAATTTTTTTTTTGGCGGAAAATTTGACTTTCGAATACCTTTAGCGACCACTACTCGTAAATATCCATTGGCCGGCTAGAGCCTTCGCGAGGTTAAGGGGTAACGCCCACTTGCGATTTTGAAAAAATCGATTTTTTTTAATTGCATTTTTTTAAGTATAAGTATCTGAGAATATGTCCTGAAAATGTCAAGTCGATCCGAACAAAATTGACTGAGATATGAGCGTTGAAAGAGAAGAATCCGATGTGTAAACGACCGGAAATTGAAACTTTAACGGCGGGGTAAAGTTAATTCGGCGAAAAAAAGGCATGTTTTTAAGATTTTTTTTTTTTTTGCGTAACGAATAGTATTCGTTTATTGAAAAATTTACATATAGTAAAGTAACATTTGAACAACATTCTCCTAAATTTGCATTGCAAAATATTCAAAATTGAGCGAGTGAAAATTAAACCCCGGAGGCGCCTCGAAAAAAAGTTGGTTTGCGGTGTGCACCATAACTCGCAACAGAATCATTTGAAACAAAAAAATCAAAATGCATTTGTTAAAGGAGATGTTTCTCGACGTAATGACGGGAGGATTTTTTTTCTTTTCGATTTTTCGATTTTTCGTAGCACTTTAGAGCCAAAAACCCGATTTTCGCTAAAAAAAAATCGGCTAATTTGTTGTTGAAAAATTAGTAATTATTAAAAAAAAAAAAAAAAAAAAAGCTCTCGACAATACCTGGTGAATTATGTGAAGAAGTACTGTGCAAAATTTCAAAGCGATTGGTCCAGTAGATTTTGAGTTATCGTGCACACGGACTTCAAATATGACAAGTCTCAGAAAAACGGTTTGAAAAACGCAGAAGAGAAGAGAACGGCACGGAGCAATAGACGCTCAAATACTCATAACTTCGTCAATTTTACTCCGATCGACTTGAAATTTTAACACAATATTCTTGATATATTATGCATTCATTTAAAATTTAAAAAATAAATGAAAAAAAAAAAAAATTTAAATACTTTACCCCGCCCTTAAACGCGTTTTTCTCAAAATAGCATTTCTGAAGTCGGTGACCAAGATTACTCGAACACTAATAAACCGATCTTCTTGAAATTTTGCAGGCTTATTTAATACATAAAAATGTAGTCTTTAATCGTTCGATTTTTTTTTTCGAAAAAAATGGCCGTATTATAGCCAAAAAACGGCCGTTTTTTTTTCGTTAAAATCGAACCATTAACTTTGACTGTCCGCCATTTTTTGAAAAATGAATATTTTTTAAAATCCTTCGATTAAAGACTAGTTTATACTTATATTTGACTAAATTCATCCGCATTTTTTTTTCAGATGATCCACTTCGCCGCAATGTTGGTCACCGCAGACCGTGTATATAAAAACATTATTTCATTGACGGCCATTTGCCACTAAACAATGTAATATTTTTCAATAAAAAAATTACTGAAAGTTCTTCAAGATGTGTTCTTTAAGATGGTATATTGATCGATTAAAAAAGTTTTGTAGTTTTCTTTAAAAAAAATTCATGAAAAAGGCCTTTTTTGCGCTACAAGTGGGGGTAACGCCTTAACTGAAAAGTTATGAGACGTGAAAATCATGGGTGAGAAGTGGTTGAAAAAAAAAATAGATTTTTTAATGAAAACTTAAATTTTGGGGAGGCTTAAGCGTTTTCGCAAAAACGGTGGATATATTTCGAGAATCACTTGATGGATTGTTTCCAAATTTACAGGACATACGATGAGAAACACTCAAAGCTCGTTGACGATCTCACTTTCTCAAAATCGATCTTCATTTTTCAACAGTTACGTAAAAATGACTTTTAAAAAATAGATTTTGTATGCTCGAGATTCAATTTACCGCAACGTAATTTTTTTTTCAAAATTGACTTCTTTTTTTCTGTATTTTTGTGTGATTTTTTTTAAGCTTTTTAGAAAAAAATGCGTTTTTTTCACCAGCAGTTTCCCAAAAGAAAACAAATCAGAATATGTCCATTTTTAGGGCCTGTAGGTAGATGTATCCCCTTAAATTATTCGATCGTACCTGGACTTCGTCGCCTCATCGTCCGTAGCATCCTCGGACGGTGGATCGTCGGACACGCCGTTGCAGTCGCTCAGAGCGTCCTCCTCCTCTTCCGCCTCGGTCTCCGAAATGTCAGAATTCATCTCGTCGCTGGACGAGCCCATGCGCGTACCGTCCACGTCGCTCGCATCCGAATCCGAGCTGTTCAAACGTTTCCGGGGTCTGCGAAGTTTCGTAAGAAGATTCTTCGATTTGTCGCGAAACTTTTTTTCCCGCGGTAACAATGCAACGACGCCGTTGCTCTTCTCGTTTTTAGCAACGATGCGCTCTCGCTTGTTGTCGTTCAGATCAACACGATCCTCGTCGGACGAACGCGTCGATACTCGGACATTTCCATTGACGACGACGCGATCGTCGCTCTTCCCTTCGAGTTCGGGACTCTCGTTATTCTCTAAAAACGGTGAATCGGACTGAATGACGTTCACCGCTACGTCGTCCACGAGGACACGCTGCAAACGCGTCACGGCAACTTGCACGAGCTGCGAGAGTATCGTCAGGGCGAAAGCGATCGCACCTTGGACCTCGCCGGACTCGCGCGACTTCAGTTTGCCTATCGACATCAGGCATATCGCGACGATTTTGAATATCATCTCGTCCGTGAGATCGCACGTTTGCTCGGTTCGGCAATTCTGCAGATAAGTCTCGATGTCGTCCTCGTCGTTGATACTTGCCGATAGCCCGTTCGCGTCCGTTCTTGCGCTAGGGAACAATCGAGACGAGTGAATCCCTTTTGTTTCGTAAGCGTAAAAAGTAACTAGGAAGATGTCAAAAAATCAGTAGGAAGGTGTAAAAAGTCACTAGGAAGGTGTCAAAAAGTCACTAGAAAGAGGTTAGTCACTGGGAAAGTGTAAAAGTCACTAGGAAAGTGTCAAGAAGTCACTAGGAAGGTGTCAAGTCACTAGGAAGGTGTCAAGAAGTCACTAGAAAGATGTCAGTCACTGTTAAGGTGTCAAAAAGGCACTAGGAAGGTTAAAAAGTCACTAGGAAGGTGTCAAGAAGTCACTAGAAAGATGTCAGCCACTAGGAAAGTGTTAAAAAGGCACTAGGAAGGTGCCAAAAAGTCACTAGAAAGATGTCAGTCACTGGGAAGGTGTCAAAAGTCACTAGGAAGATGTTAAAAAGTCACTAGGAAGATGTGAAAAGTCACTGGGAGGTACCAAAAAGTAAATGAGATGTCGAAAGATTTCCCGGGAGGTGCCAAATAGACACATAGGGAGATGTCAAATGTAACTGGGGACGCAGCAAGTAGTAACTGGGGAAATGCCAAAAAGTTACTAGGGGGATGTCAAAAGTGCCTAGGGAGGTGCCAAAAAGTGACTAGGACGTTGCCGAAAACGTCGCCAGAGTTGCCGAAAAAAACGTCGCCGGCGAGTTATTAAAAAGTAACTATCAGTTGCCGAAAGAAAGTAACTAGACAGCCACAAAAAAATGACTAGCGAGTTACAAAAGGCAACTAAGCATTGCCAAAAAGTAACTAGTAGTTACCAGAAAGTAAGTAGAAAATAACAAAACGTAACGAGACGTTACTGAAAAGTAACTAGAAGCTACGAAAAGTAACTATAACTTGTTCAAGAGCGACTAAAAGTTACCAAAAAGTAACTGGAAGTTACCCAAAAAAACTACAGGTGTAAATAAGGTACGAAAAAAATAACCAGAGATTCGTGAAATATCCCTAGAGAAACTGCAAAAAGTGACCAGGTAAAATTATCAACATTTCGACGACGTTAGCGTCGATTCGTACGTACCTCGCGTTCAAGCACTTCTCCAATTCGACGACTAAATCCTGACAGTCACGATTGATGCGGTCCGAATCCGACGTCTCGCTGTCCCACATTTGCAACAGCGAGAACAATCTTCCGGCGCACTTTTGATACGGATACTTCTCCTTTCCGTTGTAGATATGCGCAGCGATGACTCTCTTGAGATTGCCGTCGGCGCCCTCGAACGATTCGGCGCAGAGAATACAACGAGTGTAATGATAAACCGCGTCTATACCGTGATTTCGATTTCCCGCCATAGTGCCCAATTGATTGTGCGGCATTCCCACGTCGGGATCGACGCTCACGGCAATTTTGTAGTATCTCGCAGCTATCGCGGGATCCCAAGCGGGCTCCAGATCGAGCTTGTAACGCGCCAGATCTCCCAGGCATATCATACTGCGGTGTATGATCTTTACGGCGCACTGACGTACCTCGTCGGAGGTCAGCTTGTTCTGGGAGAGCTTAGCCTTCTGATCGGAAATCCTGGCGCTTTTGTTCCTCGGATAAGCGAAGTCTATTACTCCCGAAAGGTCAAGGTCGCACTCCGATTGTAATTTTAGCACGAGGTGGTGATAAAAACCCGTTCCCACCGCCAAGTGCGACGAGAGCAGAGCTTTCTCCTCCTCGGTCCATGCGTTACCCTGTCGAAGAGAGTATCGGATACGTCGTAGCTCGCGTTGTAACAACTCAATGGTAATTGAGCACTTTTTCGCTAACGCTCGACATTTTTATCGGGCAGATTCGCGAATACGAAAATCGTCGAACGTCTTTTGGGATTCTTGTGGGAGGACGAGTTATAATTACCTTGCGGAGTTTTTTGGCAGCTGAGACCGCGTCGTAGAAACCCTTTCTCCAGAGCAATTCTTCGGTTTTGCGCGCGTGTCCTACCGGATCCTTGAAGATCAATCTTTCGCAGTAATCTTTGAGCTTGGCTCTGAGCACTTCGCCGGACGGCGTGAATATGTCAGTGACATTGAGCGCGCAACCTTTCTGCTCGTCCAGCCTCTTGGCGATGTCCGTTATCACCCTGAAAACGTGGAAACAATTGAACGAAGCACGGTGGGACGATGAGGTCGTCGATAGAAGCAAGTGCGCGTGGGAGGGTGAAGAAATTAATTTTTGAAAACCTGTACAAGCGCCTCGTGACCTCGAGACAATCGCTGGCCCGCGTGTCCGGAACTTTTGAATTGTAAGCGCGCCTCATTTTGCTTCGCTCATTGTTCTACCTTTTCTTTTCATACGTGGGATTCGTCACGTCATGTTATTATTCATTTCCCCGCGGTCTCCTGACACGCGTATCTCCTTCCTACGATGTGAAAAATCGTCGACATTCGCCCACACACGCGCGCGCTTTGCTTCCCCGCGGATCGAAGGCACTCGCTCTCTCTCTCGCTCTCTTTCTCTCGATCGCTCTGTCCGTTTGGCTCTGAGCACGCACGTCTCGCCTCTACCCACACGACTCTTCGTTATCGCGGTTTTCTTCGTCCTTGAAGCGTCGACCCGACTGTACGCGAAACACACTACGATTTATCATTAAAACGGATAATAAAAAAAACGGGGGGGGAAAAAATCCTCGTACCGAGTGCGAAAAAAATGTGTAGACGCGCAAAGTGAGATGGAAAATAAATATGAAAATGCTGGACGGATCGAACGAGAGTGTGGCTCCATCTGGCCAAGCGTTCGCGAAACTTCGCCGGGGCGCTCGAGAAGCCCACGTTCTTGCATGCATAAGACCGCAGTGGGCTATTTTTGTTTGTTTGAATTATCACTCGAATTATTCCAAGTGTGCAAGTTCTTGGTGTGCAGCACTTATCAACTATCTTCTCATCAATTCCGCATCTCACCAGCTATTTCCTTCCGGCGCTGATAACATTCGTAATCTCAATCACGATCTCATTGGACGAGCATCGTTCCATCTTCTTACGCCGGATAAAAAGAAAGAGAACGACACTGCCAGTTGCAGTCACTGCGTAAAACATATATGCTAGAATGTGTTTCCCTTAAGTTCAGGAGTCTGTTTGTTCTATCTAGACTTTTCTACACTTCATGCAGCTTCTGTGGACTTTCTATTACTGTATTTGGTTAAAGTGTAGGTGAAACGAACAAACCCCATGCGGAAAGGTCTCGTATAATTTGGTGGATCGCGGTCAGGCGGTGTCCCGCCTATTGAGGCAACTTTTAGTTCACGGCTACTGCCGCCGCGAGGCGCTGCTGTCTAGTGCCGCTACGCGGCTCGAAATTCTGCGCGTTAGACTCAGTAATCCTGACTGACCGTGAGAGCAATCTACTTTTTCAACATATACTGAATGTTTCGTGAAAATATCATTGAAAAAGTAGCTATACTGAGAATATGCAACACGAAACGGGTTTATTACGTATTTAATTTGTATTTCATTTTTTACAGGTTTACAATTAATATTAAGAGCATGTACCAGGTCAACATAACCTCACCAATTTCCGAACCGAGTTTTCTGTCAGATGGTTGAGTTTTTTTCAGGAAAATCATAGCTTCAGGATCTGGGAAATTCCCTGACGCAGAGCTTGATGATTTTCCATTGCATTGAGCATTTCTGAGAAAACTCTGTTCGAAATTTTCAACTAGCTCTCCCGTAGTCATATGTCACGTGGTCATCTACTGCGCCTTAAGGAGGTTGAAGCGTTAGCCACAATCCAAAATGAAGTTTTTAAAATGTTATTGTCTAAACTATACTGAATCTTTACGAATTTTTTAAAATATTTCACCACACAACACCAGAGATAAAAAATAGCTCAATGTATGTCATTTAACGTGCAGTCACATGGGCAAGATTCATGCTTCGAGTGATATAGTTTCTTTTTACTATTTAGCACCAAGATAAACTATTTCTAACAACGGATTAACGCAACCTCAATCTTTGTAAACATTTAGAGAGAAAAAAAACTATCTTGCCCATAGTAAACGACGTACATTCAATATTAAACGATCAAGGTTTGATGAATGGCTACGAATCTTGGCTGGTGAATGAAGAGCATTGCTGCCAACCTCAACGCCCGCGAATATTTCGGCAATACTTAATATTAATTATAATGGTAATAATAAATAAACAATCGCGTGCCATAAATATAAATAGGCCTCATGATAAATGACTCAAAATTGAATTCCGAGTTGTAGAAACATGCAACCGCAAGCGACGACGGAACCCCGAAGCAGTGCAAACGGCGAAAACAGTTACTAGTGCCTCGCATCGAGTAACCTAGCCTTAAAAAGGACTACTTCCGTTTCCGCTAGAGCTGTCGCGTGCGCGGGTCCGAAAAAACCGCTTGTCTCACACGAACATTTTTGTTATCAATTTTATTATTATTATTGGATGTTGTAAATAAATACTAATAGTGTGTGTGTACCCAACGTGTCACGAATCATTGTCAGAACCTCATATTACCTCATTGTCATCACCTTTTCACTTTACATGATCACCAAAAATTTAGAAATGATAAAAAAAATATCAAAGACCGTTTGGGAGGAGGATTTGATGATACTTTGACTAAATTTTAATGGCACTTGATTTCCGATAATTTCTAGCTGAGATACAGTGAACGCCGCAAATCGTGTTTTTCCAAAGGCGTTCTTGGAAAAGCTTTGTCACCGGCTTGTTTGTGGATATTTTCGCGTACAAATTTCACGGTATGTTCTTGAAATGACACTTAACAATGTACAAAAGCTTTCAATAAATTTATTTTATCCATATAGATGAAAAAAAAATCGCTTAAAAGTGTTTTTTTTTCACGCTGAAACCCCATGACTTCATTACGGAGCGCCTGTGCGACACCCGCTCGCAGCGACGCTCGCGGCGCGACGGGCAACTATCTAATGCTTCAACAAGCGAGTCACCTCCGCGACGACTCTCTCGACCACGTTCTTACATACAGGCACGGTCGTATATATAGGTCTGAGCACTCCGTTAAAAAAATGCGTGACTCTAAGTGACGCCTCTATTTGCGCATTCCACCGCGGCGCTAGTGAAGGGGAGGCACTTTTGTTTATTCCGCGTTTACGGGGCATGGCATGCACGTTGTGTGGTGACGGTCTCGTCTCATTTTTTTAAATTCCCAATGATGACTACTGATATTTTCTACTACTTTTCTACTACTACTAGTAATGAAAGGAATGCGTGCTACACGTAAATTTTGAACGTTCTTCTTTTCCGTAAACGAAAAAAAATGTAATTGGATTGAACGACAGTTAAATCGGCATACCTTGTCAAAGACGATGAGTATCATTAACTAATGGCTCATCGCTCATATTTTCGGTTTATGCTTTTCGTTTTTGTGTTCGACTAATTATTTAGGATGTATTAATTTTTCATCACCGCCACGTGAAGGGAAAGACAATTCGCATGCGCGCATACATCGGGCTCTGTCGCACATGCCTCCGAGATAGCAGCGCTCCACGCTTTTGCGGCCAGTTCCGCAAAGAGAGGCGTCAGATAGCAACACGCTTTGGGGTATACGGAATATACGGGAGTGCCCAGCCCTGTATATACGACCGTGCATATAGGTCTAACAACGGCGGTAGTGGGGTTAGGCACCCATAGCGGTTCTGTTTTTTATTCCGATTTCTGCCGCTTGGTGCGTGATGGCAAGGGGAACTAGTGGTGCGACGAAGAGAGAAATAGCTCTTCTGTCCTTTTCCCTCCTGAACGCAACGCATGCGTTCAGCAAGCGAGACAACTGTCGTGTAAACTGCATAATATACGAAACCAATAAAAAAAATGTGTTCATTAAAAAAAAGTGACTACTTTCATCTAAAAAAAAAACTGAAAACTTTTTGAATACATCAATTCATACCAGCACATATTACGACCATTTACATCCTCTTTTCTCCAATCCCAGGTAGCAATTTTCAAAAAGTTGTCCAAAAGTCGACTAAAAGGGTGCCAAATGTCCGCTTGAAAGTTATCTATAAGTTATCATGTGTCCAAAAGTTATCTTTTTGGATGGTTGTTGACTTTAAGATAACTTCCGGGCGGACATTTGGCACCCTTTTAGTCGACTTTTGGACAACTTTTTGAAAATTGCTACCTGGGATGCCTCACAATACATCGTTCTTCAAAATGTTTTTCACGCACGTACTGAGTCACACGTATCACGGTAAATCGCGTAGAACCTTCTGGTATATGGTCGCAAATAAAGGTTATTTCCACAATCGCGCCACAAAAACATACGCAAACACCTTCAGCCCATTCGCCGGTAAGAGGTAAGGCGGAAACTACTTCCCCTTGCTAGCAGCGACGCGTAGCGGCGCCTAGTGAATCGAAAAGTAAAGCCGATAGTCGTGCCTACTCCCACCACGAAAATTTAGCTTCGTTGCAAGACCTGTCAGACCGTGCTCACGACTTCTACGTTACTCCAAATGTGACACCGTCACCAATAACAGCTGATTCCAAACAATTCCAAACACAACAAACTCCTACGATTCGGAATCCAACTTCGATAAAAAAAAAACCACGAAATTATCAACTAACAGTGTCTCGTCGTGAATCGGCCCGGAATGGACCCGGGCAACCCTACTCCCGAGGATCTCCAGCGGAAGCTTTACTTCCTGGTGGAACAGCTGCAACACATGGCCGGTGAATTGCCGCCAAAGTATCAAATGCGATTGCCGTACGAGTTGCTCTCGGGCCTCGCGAATTCACTCCTCAACGACACGATCTTCGAGATCGTCAAGGGTCTCATGGAGATCCAGCACGTGACGGAGAAGCATCTCTTCCAGCAGAGGCTGCAGCTGATCAATCATCAAAAGATCGAGGTACAGGAGGCTCTCTCTGCGTACGGCAACGACGAGGAGAAAGCCATGACGACGCTCGTCCTCCAGGACAAACACAAGAACGAGCTCAAACAGACGGACATGAAGCTGGTCCTTCAACTCGATCAGAAGGTCGCCGATCAGCAGAGCGTCTTGGAGAAAGCCGGCGTTCCAGGATTTTACGTCACCGACAATCCCATGGAGATTCAAGTCCAAATGAGACTCTGCGACTTTATCATAAGACTGAGCAAAATGGAAATACCCAGTTGACCCCTGGAGTAATTCATCAATTCTCGATGCTCCGGCGATCGCGCAGAGATTGCCGTCAAGGAACAAACCTTCGAATTCGAAGACGCAACCCCCTAAGCGGAAATTGTACATATCGGAATCGACAAGGGGGACGCGATGGTAACATTGTACAAAGCATCACTCCTATGAACAATTTATATCAGGAGTTACAACAATCAACAATTCTTTGACAAACTTTCGTACAAACGAGATATCTGCGTCTCGTACAGGGATCGGCGAAAGTATGCGAATAATTGATACATCCTGTACACGTGTACATCATATACATAAAAAAAAAAAAAATAATCTCGTCCCTCAAAACACCGGATATAAAAAATGCTGAATTCGAGTTCAAATTTGGTATACATTTTTTCTCGTACCTAACAATCCTACTATTGTCCTCGCGTAATTATAAATTTGTAAGTATACGTGTGTTACGGTGAAAAGCTGCTTTCAGATTGAACCTGTTACCCTGGTGAAAAGTAGTTATTGAAGGCCTCCGTTGCAACTCATTTTTTCTAGTCCAAACTAGAGTTCACCGATAAAGAAATTTAAATGTTAGTTTCGATTTAAATTTGTGAGTCCAAACAAACTCGATTTAATTTGGAAAAACTAGTTCTTCGTGAAGGTCTTCGTTACAACTAGTTTTTCCTAATAATAACTAGAATTTACTGATAAATCAATTTGAATGTTGGTTCAGGTACGTTTGGCTTGAAATTTGAATAAATTTATCGAATTTAAATGTTATTTTGGATTTTTTAATTCAACGTTGAAATTCAACGGAATTTGAACCCAAATTAACATTTAAATTTATTTATCAGTAAATTCTAGCTTTTTACTAGTAAAAACACGTCTTAACTAAGAAAAACTAATTCGAATGAAATCAATCAGTTAATCGACTAGTTTTTCCTAGTAATCACTAGAATTTACTGATAAATCAATTTGAATGTTGGTTCACGTACGTTTGGGTTGAAATTTGAATAAATTTATCGAATTTAAATGTTATTTTGGATTTTTTAATTCAACGTTGAAATTCAACGGAATTTGAACCCAAATTAACATTTAAATTTATTTATCAGTAAATTCTAGCTTTTTACTAGTAAAAACACGTCTTAACTAAGAAGAACTAATTCGAATGAAATCAATCAGTTAATCGACTAGTTTTTCCTAGTAATCACTAGAATTTACTGATAAATCAATTTGAATGTTGGTTCAGGTACGTTTGGGTTGAAATTTGAATAAATTTATCGAATTTAAATGTTATTTTGGATTTTTTAATTCAACGTTGAAATTCAACGGAATTTGAACCCAAATTAACATTTAAATTTATTTATCAGTAAATTCTAGCTTTTTACTAGTAAAAACACGTCTTAACTAAGAAAAACTAATTCGAATGAAATCAATCAGTTGAAACTAATTCCCGAACCCGAACAAACCAGCTTTAATTAATATTTAATTATATCAGATAATATTTAGTTGAAAGAATAAAACTAGAATTTACTGATAAATAACTGTGAACATTTGTCTGGGTTTATTCGAATAAAGTTCGTTCGAGCAAACCCAAACAAACTCGTCTTGACTAGAAAAAACTAGTTCTTACCGAACGCCTTCGTTACAAATAGTCTCTCCTAATAATAACTAGAATTTACTGATAAATAATATTAAATAGTAGTTTGGGTTTGTTTGGATGAAAATTTAAAGGTTATTTTGGGTTTTTTCATTTATTTGAATTTGAAATTTGCAAAAATTTGACCCCTAACATTGAATTTCATTGATCAGTGAATTCTAGTTTTTACTAGGAACACCAAATTCGTCGTAACTAGGAAAAACTAGTTCTACCGAAATGAATCAGTTGAATCTAATTCGCAAACCCAAACGAACTAGCTTCAATTATAATTTAAATTTATCAAATAAAATGTATGCAATTAAAAAAAACTAGAACTTGCTGATAAATAACATTGAATATTGATTCGGGTTCGAGTTTGTATATCAAATAATAATGTAAACAAAGAAAAAGTAAAATTCATTGATAAATAAATTTGAATGTTTGTTTGGGCTCAAATTCGTCTTAAACAGAACAAAATGAATGAGTTGAAACTCACTCCCAAGCCCAAACAAATCAAATTAAACCCAAACTTTCATTTACCCAATTTACTAACCGAAATTTTTATTCAAATAAAAAAATAGACTTTACTGATAAATAAATTCGCACATCCGCTTAGGTTGGCTTGGATTAAAGGCCATAGCCGGGTAAGTAGGGAAAAATTGCCCTCGCATTTTTTCCAGCGAAATTTGGAGTATATTCTGAGGTACAAAAAAAAATTTCTGAAAATGTCATGCCCGTCAACGCAATGGTTTTAGAAAAATAATTTTTTTTAAATTCCAAAAAAAAATTTCCGGAAACGGTACAGTGGATCGATTTTTTTTTTTTGGTACTTGTTCCGATCAAGCGTGTTACGAAATAAAATTATAGAACATCTTGCGAAAGATTGAGGTTTCAAAAAAAATAATGTTCCTTGTTTTATTATTTTTTACTATAATCCACTTGGGGTACGATAGCGAAAATTTTTTCACATAATCTTTGGGCACCTTATTAGATTATATAATTTTTTCGAAATGATCGGTTCGGTACGCCACAGTGAAAAAAAAGAAACACACTTTATTGATATATTTTAGTTATATAGATGTATAACTAAAATATATCAATAAAGTCTGATATGTGACTAAATGATCGGCTTGGTACGCCACGGTGAAAAAAAAAGAAACACACTTTATTGATATATTTTAGTTATATAGATATATAACTATAATATATCAATAAAGTCTGTTTCTTTTTTTTTCACTGTGGCATACCAAACCGATCACTTTGAAAAAATTATATAATCTAATAAGGTGCCCAAAGA
This sequence comes from Ophion obscuratus, assembly GCA_964007375.1. Classification (NCBI taxonomy): domain Eukaryota; kingdom Metazoa; phylum Arthropoda; class Insecta; order Hymenoptera; family Ichneumonidae; genus Ophion; species Ophion obscuratus. The sequence continues at coordinate 53,343,084 of OZ023318.1, read as the reverse complement.
TTATATGAAAAAATTTTCGCTATTGTACACCAAGTGGATTATAGTAAAAAAAAATAAAACAAGGAACATTATTTTTTTTAAACCTTAATCTTTCGCAAGATGTTCTATAATTTTATTTCGTAACACGTTTGATCGGAACAAGTACCAAAAAAACCAAATCTATCCACTGTACCGTTACCGGAATTTTTTTTTTGATATTTAAAAAAAAAATTCATTTTTCTAAAACCATTGCGTTGACGGGGATGAAATTTTCCGAAAATTCGTTTTTTGTATACCTGAGAATATACTCCAAATTTCGCTGGAAAAAATGCGGGGCCAATTTTTCCGTACTTACCCGGCTATGGCCTTTCTTCAAATTTGTACCCAAACAAACTCGTCTCAACTGGGAAAAACTAGTCCTAATGAAATGAATCAATAAAAACTGATTCCCAAACCCAAACAAGCAATTTCTAACTAACAATCAAATGTATTTATCGGTAAATTCTAAAAAATCTAGTTATAACCAAGCCGTTCAGTCAGTACTAGTGTTTCACTAGGTAAAACGCGTACAAACCGAAAACTGGTTTCGACACTAACATATACATTGCTCGAACAGTAATGGATGATACGTTAAGTTGCTCTGGTAATTGTATTATAAATAAAAGCAATTGTGTACAGTCGGGAACCGCCAACGTTCGACATCGGCAATATAATGAGGGGAATGTCCGCGTATCGATCCGGGCCAGAAACCAGGCACGAGGTATCTGTATTAACGTTAAGCACGAAGCACTCTGTTGTCTCGCATTCGTATCGTTCGACCAGCGTCTACGCGAGACTGTTGTCTCGGCTGAGGGAGGCGGTTTGTCTCGGTGGTACGCGCAGATCGAGTACACCAGCTGTCGGGAGGCTCTGATCAAGATCGGGACCCTCCAAAAAGCATATCCTGTAGACGTCGTCGAATGTCGAGACGAAGTGCACTTCGAGGCCGTCGGTTATGTACTTCGGCAAATCGTTGAAGTCTTTCTTGTTCTCTTCCGGGAGAATTATACAATCGACGCCCACGCGCTTTGCCTGAAACGAAAGATTCATACGTGTCACGTATGGGCCGGATATACGTTTAAAACGATCGAAAAATTGATTTCTTCCGTTAAGGGGAGAGTGGGGGGTTTCAGCGTGAAAAAAAACACTTATTTGCGAATTTTTTTCATCTATATGGATAAAGTGAATTTATTGAAATCTTTTGCACATTGTTAAGTGTCATTTCAAGAGCATTCCGTGAAATTTGTACGCGAAAATATCCACAAACAAGCCGGTGCCGGGTTTTTTCTCGAAACCACTTTTTCAAAGTCCGTGTTCACTGCCATTTGAAAACTACATGACCGATTTATTTCAAACTTGGTACACACTTTCTACATATAAAATACCTGCCCCCGACGGTTAGTTTGAGATTTTTTTACATTGAGGGGCTTTTCCACCCCCAAAATGGCGGAATTTTTCGTGAAAAATAGCCCTTTTCACTTTACATGACCACCAAAAATTTAGAAATGAAAAAAAAAAATTATCAAAGACCGCTGGGGGAAGATTTGATGATACTTTGACTAAATTTTAATGGTACTTGATTTCAGATAATTTCTAGCTGACAAGGGGACAGTACGGCAGTCGGATTTTTGTAATTTTTCGTACTCATGGTACGTGAAGTTCAGAGCTCGAATATTAATATCCCAAAGCAGTTCGACGCCATATTCAGAAATTTTCGAGAAAATTGACTTTGAAGTTTTCGAGCGCACCCTTATCCCACAAAGATGCAACGATATTCGAACCGGGCTCGTGTGGCGTACCCGGTAGCGCTCGAGTCTAGCAATCGCGGGGTCGCTGGTTCGAGTCTCACTTCGAAATTTTCTTTTTTTCATTTTTTTTTAATTCGCATACCTCCGTCATTTAAATATCCCGATAAATTTTTGTTGTATATAATCACATATTATTATATATAATTAATATAATATATCTATATATGTTTATATATGGACAAAATCCATATATAGTTATTTATGTACAAAATTCATTATAGTTATACATAATTATATATTTTCTCATATATGATCATATATTATTTATATATAACAATAGGTGATTCTTTATAAAAAAATAAATAAATAATCCCGGCATAAAAATCATAAAATCTATGCTAATTCACATATATGTAATTATAATTGTCAATGATAAATGCAAGTCTTATTTTTGATTATCTCTTGCTTGAAATTGCGAATAGGCGACGTAAAAATATCCAGTAATAATATTTACATAAACTCCCTTGTAGATTAATAGGAATATAAACTCCCTTGTAGATTAATAGGAAAAATTGCGAATGTAACAATGCAGCGTTTGTACGGTGTGCGAGATGCCGTGAAAATTACTGTTTTCCTTGTTTTTACGATGGTTATCACTCTGGCTCGTGTAACATTACACCCGATGTATAAAACAAACGAATACAAACCGAATAATAAAGTATTCAATTCCTTACCCGACGTTTTTCATTTTCATCCTAACAATGTTGTTGGTTATAAATATTGATACTTGAAAATGTATGTTTATAATCAAGAGATAATTAAAAATATGACTTGCGTTTTTTCATTTAAAAAAAATGAAAAAAAAAAAAAAAAAAAAAAAATTCGAAGTGAGACTCGAACCAGCGACCCCGCGATTACTAGACTCGAGCGCTACCGGGTACGCCACGAGCCCGGTTCGAATATCGTTGCATCTTTGTGGGATAAGAGTGCGCTCGAAAACTTCAAAGTTAATTTTCTCGAAAATTTCTGAATATGGCGTCGAACTGCTTTAGGATATTAATATTCGAGCTCTGAACTTCGCGTACCATGAGTACGAAAAATTACAAAAATCCGACTGCCGTACTGTCCCCTTGTGAGATACAGTGAACGCCGCAAATCGTGTTTTTCCAAAGGCGTTCTTGGAAAAGCTTTGTCACCGGCTTCTTTGTGGATATTTTCGCATACAAATTTCACGGAATGTTCTTGGAACGACACTTAACAATGTACAAAAGGTTTCAATAAATTTACTCTATACATATAGATGAAAAAAAAATCGCAAAAAAGTGTTTGTTTTTTCATGCTGAAACCCCTAACCTTCTCTTAACGGAGACTTTGGCCTTGAAATTTAGCGGGAGATGTCAGCGGCTCAACATGAGCAGCTAGAAGAAGAGGAGGGATGCCCCTATGGACCAGGCATTGCCGATCAGCGGTAATTATAACACACATTTGTGTAAACACATTACAAAACTTTAAACGCGTTTTTCTCGAAAACACGTTTTTAAAAATGGCTGACATTCTCCTGACCGCTGTAATTAACATATCGACCTGAAATTTCGAGAGCATACTCAGAAAATATGTCTTCACGGAATGACGGATCGTTTTTTCGATAGATACATTTTTGCATTTATTATTTATCTTTTTATGCGAAAAAAAACGCAAAAATTCGATTTTTTTTCAAATTGCCGCCATTTTCCGAAATTTGTACTAAACGAAAAACCCATCCGTCATTCCGTGACCAAAGGGCCAAAGATTGATAATATGCTTTGAATTTGTGTTTCAGATCAACAAAGAGGGGGCAGTGATGTCAGCCGTTTACCTCCCGCGATTTGAGGACCTGTTTTCGCGGAGCTGCAACGGCCGCCATTTTGGTTTAAAAAAAAATTCTTTAACGTTCTGTATATCATGAATAAAAGTCTCCCTTAAAAAACGGCCTTGACACTAGACGATCCCGTTAATTCAGGCCCGAGTACTCACAGCAATGGTTTTTTCTTTGATTCCGCCGACCGGAAGTACTTTCCCGGTCAAGCTGAGTTCGCCCGTCATGGCGAGGTTCTGCCTGATGGAGCGATTTCTCGCTAGCGACACAAGAGCGACGGCTATCGTCGAGCCGGCGCTCGGGCCATCTTTGGGTGTCGCGCCCTCGGGCACGTGAAGATGAAGATGCGAGTCGTACAAAAACGTATTTGCGGGTTCGATTCTCGCGACGAAATTACGCGCAACGGTAAGTGCGATTCTGGTGGATTCCTTCATGACGTCGCCGAGATGTCCGGTGCTTTCGAAGGTGCCTTCGGCCTTTTTATCGCCGGGTGGTTTCGACGTGGTAGTCTCGATGAAGAGGGTCGAGCCGCCCATTGCCGTCCAAGCGAGGCCCATCACGACGCCCGGTGGCGTTATCTCGTACATTCGGTCGTGTGTGAACGTCGGCTTACCCACGAAATCCGTCAAATTATCCGCCGTTATTTCCAACTTTTCCGCCTCTTTCTTCACGACCTTGAACGCGACTTTGCGGGCGACCTTCTCGATGTGCTTCTGAAGATTTCGCACGCCGGACTCGCGACAGTACGACTTGATGAGATATTTAACGGCGCTGTCGTCGATGCGTATGCGCTCGTCGCTCAAGCCGCTGTCGTTCAACGCTTGGGGCATCAAGTATTGCTTCGCTATAGCGAGCTTCTCCTCGGCAACGTATCCCGACATCTCGATCATTTCCATACGATCGCGCAACGGCTCGGGTATCGTTTCCGTCACGTTTGCCGTACAGATGAACAGCACCTTCGACAAATCCACCGCCACGTCCAAATAATGATCCAAAAAGTTCGCGTTCTGCTCCGGATCCAACATCTCCAGCAGCGCCGACGCCGGGTCACCCTGGTGACCTCTGCAATGACGAAGAAATTTCAATGCTCGATAACGAGAAGAAGAAAAAAACGAGTAACGACAATTGCCACGATATCCACGTACTTTCCAATTTTGTCAACTTCGTCAATGAGAACGAGAGGATTTTCCGTTTTCGTCTTTTTCAGACACTGAATTACTTTGCCAGGCATCGCGCCCACGTATGTTCTACGGTGTCCCTTGATTTCGGCAACGTCGGTCATGCCACCGACGCTGAAACGAAAGTACTCGCGATTGAGTGCACGCGCTATTGATCGCGCTATCGACGTCTTGCCCACTCCCGGCGGACCGTGGAAACACAATATTTTGCCCTGTGTCGTTCCCTTCAACTGGCTCACGGCGATGAATTCTGAAAGAACGAAGAGAGCCCGTTTGCTCGAGGCAGTCTCGTATCCAATGCCCGTCGTTCATCCTCCTACCTAGTATTCTTTTCTTTATGTCCTCCATCCCGTAGTGATCCTTCTCGAGAACGTCCGCTGCTTCTTGGAGATTCAAATTCTCGGTACTCGTTAATCCCCAGGGCATCGAGGTCAGCCAGTCCAAATAGTTTCTCGTTACGCTGAGGAATCGTCAAAAAGATACCATCTGTCTCGTTCTTTTTCTCGAGCTCGCCATTAGTTGGGAGCCAGAGTGTTGGACGTGATTCTATTCATAAATACGAATACGAATTTACTCACATCGTGATTTTCATGTGAATATAAATAATAAATTTATTCATTTACATTTACACATCACAAATACAATTGTATTCACAAATATTCTGAACATACAAATAAATTCACAAAAAAATGGCAAATTTTCACCAAAAAATATGAATATTTACGAAAAATCCCGTGAATTAAAAAAAAATCACAAAACAAATTGTGACTTTTTTCGTATTTAAGACAAATTAAAATCAAATTCACAATGATTAGATTGAAATTTACTGCCAAAAGTGAGTTCTTACGTATTTTGAGAGAAGACATTGCGTCGAGGCTAAGAAATTTTTGCAAAAAAAGTTGTGAGTTTGTTTATTTGAGCTCTGCGCTCTCGTGAGTTTGTATTAATATTACTTTGTAAATTTTACAAAGTAATATTTGAAACTCACTATTTTTTGTGCAAAAATTTCTTTGCCTGAACACAATGTTTTCTCTCAAAATACGTAAGAACTCACTTGTAGTGTAAATTTTAATATAATTGTCGTGAATTCGATTATTATTTTCTTCAACTTGAGGAAATTCACAACTGATTTTGTGAATTTTTTCATATTTATAACGTAATATTTGAAACTCACAACTTTTTAATGCAAAAATTTCTTTGCCTCGACGCAATGTTTTCTCTCAAAATACGTAAGAACTCACTTTTGGTGTAAATTCTAATCCAATCATTGTTAATTTTATTTTAATTTGTCTTAAATACGAAAAAATTCGCAACTTAACGTGTGAATTTTTTTGTATTTACAATTTTTTGTGAATACATTTGCATTCACAGATGTTGATGTGAATTTTTTTTAAGGGGTTTCCCCCACTTGCGATTTTGAAAAAATCGATTTTTTTTATTGCATTTTTTTGAAGTACAAGTACCTGAGAATATGTCGTGAAAATTTCAAGTCGATCCGAACAAAATTGACTGAGATATGAGCGTTGAAAAAGAACAATCCGTTGTGTAAATGACCGGAAATTGAAACTTTAAACGCGTTTTTCTCAAAATGGCATTTCTGAAGTCGGTGACCAAGATTACTCGAACACTAATGAACCGATCTTCTTGAAATTTTGCAGGCTTATTTAATACATAAAAATGTAGTCTTTAATCGTTCGATTTTTTTTTCGAAAAAAATGGCCGTTTTATAGCCAAAAAAACGGCCGTTTTTTTTTCGTTAAAATCGAACCATTAACTTTGACTGTCCGCCATTTTGTGAAAAATGAATATTTTTTAAAATCCTTCGATTAAAGACTAGTTTATACTTATATTTGACTAAATCCATCCGCATTTTTTTTTTCAGATGATCCACTTCGCCGCAATGTTGGTCACCGCAAACCGTGTATATAAAAACATTATTTCATTGACGGCCACTTTGCCACTAAATAATGTAATATTTTTCAATAAAAAAATTACTGAAAGTTCTTCAAGATGTGTTCTTTAAAATGGTATATTGATCGATTAAAAAAGTTTTGTAGTTTTCTTTTAAAAAATTCATGAAAAAGGCCTTTTTTTGCGCTACAATTGGGGGTAACGCCTTAATTCGCAGGATTTTTTGTAAATATGCACATTTTTTGTGATATTTTGTGATATTCACAATTTTTTCTGTGGATTTATTTGTATGTTCGGAATATTTGTGAATACAATTCTATTTGTATGCATGCATGTGAATACAAATAAGTGAAGTACGAATAAATTTGTATTTATATTCACATGAAAATCACGATGTGAATAAATTCGTATTCGTATTTATATACAGAATTACGCCCAACTCTGTTGTAAGCTTATTATTCCATCATTTGTACCACTGCGTTTCACGGGCCCACGTTTGTTGCTGATTACTTATCTCACCTTGTACGGTGGTCTGTTATTACTATCATCGCCTCCTCATAACTACTGCGCAACGACAGACTGCGGAACTGTCCTGAGTGTTTACTTTAAGGCCTTAGGCCACAGTAACGGGTATAAAATCTTGTGCGAATTGAACCATTTTTTTCGTATGAAAAAGTGATTCACTCATAAAATTAATTACACATCTATTTAGTATGAATATCATGCTGTTAGAAAATATATATATATTTTTTCGATCTACAAAATGGCCGACTACTCGAATCTTCTCGAAGCAGCTTTTTTCCAATTGGCGTGACAAATAACTTCAACAATTTTCACTCGATTTACTTCAAATTTAAAATTTACGTTCCTAATTGCATTTCGCAGAGAAGTACGTACGGAATGTCTGATTAATCGAAAACTTTTCATTTTATGAGCAGTTTATGAGCAGTTATAACGAAATTTTTTCCTGAAAATTCATTTCTCAAGTTCAAATACCTACAACTTTTGAATAAAACAATATTTTTTTAATTCCTTACGTACTTCTCTAGATATTCTAATGCAGATTGACGAGAATTTTTTTTTGTTCTAGGTGAAAAATTGTGATACTAAATACTTGTGTATTTACATACTAAATAGATGTGTTTTTAATTTTATGAGTGATTCATTTTTTCATAAGAAAAAAAATTGTTAAATCTGCACATGATTTTATACCCGTTACTGTGGCCTAACCCCTTAAGGCGGGATATACATTTAGACAGGAACAAAAAAAAAGCAATATTTAGGGATTTTTTAAACTGGAAATAACTATTCTCCAATTATCAAGCTTTAGGTATACTTCAGTAGTATATTTAAGTATACGAAATAATTTTTTTAAATTAATTCATCATCAAAATGACGGAGCTGTGGCAAAGTGTTACAGCAAGGTCACCGCGGGAGTTGCGAATCGCCGTGCAGTCTAGCTTCCCGTAGATTTTCATTCGCAAAAAGGTTCAAACGTTTTTTCAGTTAGAACACGTATAGTTTCTATGTGACGGTAATTAAAACGAAAAAATGCAAATTTTAGAAAATGGCACGCATTTACATAAAAATCAACATTTCACGCAAAATTTCTGTAAAATGTGTATTAAAAAAGTCGTTTTCTTTTCAATTTTTCGAAAACAGTTCTCGTCAAGTAGAAGGTACCAATATTATCAATATTTCTACCAAGTTTCAACTCAATCGACTCAATAGTTTTTGAGTAATCCTGCACGCCAATTTCGATAATGCAGTTTTGAGAAAAACGCGTTTGAAGTTCACGCCCGCTCCGAATCCGAGCGGTGAGGCACAACGTTGACGAGTCGTAACGTTTGAAGTTTTTCGAATTTCGCTTTGAAACTTTGGGAAAATATTCTACATGTATAGTTCTATCGTTTAACAAAGAAAAAAATAAACCGATTTTTTTATCGTTGTAAATGTATATCCCGTCATAATTTCTCCATCTTGCTCATCTCTAGTATTATTAAAACTGTCTTTTACAATTGTACTATCTACTTATAATTGCACTATCTACATTGCCCCAAAGCTTGCTGGAGTATAAAAAAAATGTAAACAAATCCAATCTCTCTCTCTCTCTCTCTCTCTCTCTCTCTCTCTCTCTCTCTCTCTCTCGTTCGTTGTATACCATTATTAGGTGTATTATATTATATTATATCATACTATTGTTATCTCTTTATAATTTGTCAAAATGCGGCGTTATTATTATTATTTTGTTTATTTTGCTTATTATGTTATAGATCCAAGTGTTGACTTTGGTACGATTATGTATTATTTCATTATTATTATTATTCATGTTATTTTTAATTTTTAATTTTAATTTTTAGTTTTAATTTTAATTTAATTTTATTGTTTATCTCATTATTATTCAACCCATCGTTATGAATTATAATTTGTAATGTTATTATTTAGGATTGGGTTGTTACATTAGTTGTGTTTCATTATGTTGATTCTCAAAAGTGTATCCTCAGTTGCCCGAAAGTTTTACTGGGGCATAATAAATCATATCAATCAATCAATCTCTCTCTCTCTCTCTCTCTCTCTCTCTCTCTCTCTCCCTCCCTCCCTCCCTCCCTCCCTCCCTCCCTCCC
>OZ023318.1:53172593-53333550 GCA_964007375.1 Ophion obscuratus | reverse complement strand
GGGTATGTTTTATCACCACTTTTGGCTATTCCATGGTTTTTAAAATTATTTATCTTTAAAAACGGCGGCGATGTGATCGAATCTGTAAAATTGATAAAAATCTCCCTAAGCTTATGGTCTAACACATGACCCTAAATGTTTGTGAAAAAAACGTACTTTTTGCATTGTAAAATGTAGCAATTTTTTTTGCGAAAAATTCAATCTTGTTTCAAAGCCTAGCGTCTCATGATTATCAACATTTTTTCTCGGTTCATATTCTGCGTATGAGTGTTGATGAAAGAAAAATCGTCGTTGGTTTTTTGCAGATCAATCCCGCCGACGCTACGTGTCACGACCGTCTTACAACATCCGCAGCAACCACTTCAGAAGACGTTTATGAAGGTTAATTAAAAAAAATACCATGTAACAGCTAAAGTAGTTATAAAAAATGCTCCAAGTCTAAAAAATGGTGAATAAATATTTCCGTTTAAAAAAATCATCAAAATCAGCATTTTTTCCTCGCCAAAAGGTTCTCTCCTCTTTTACTTTCTCAATCTTGCTCATTAGATCTCTACTGTTGATATATCGTTTCTTACAATTGTGCTATTTACTTATAATTGTACTAGTTATATTGCCCCACAGCTTGCTAGGGCATAAATAAATTAAATTTCATGAAATCAAATCTCTCTCTCTATCTCTCTCTCTCTCTCTCTCTCTCTCTCTCTCCTCTCATCTCTCTCTCTCTCTCCTCCTCTCTCTCTCTCTCTCTCTCTATCTTTTCAAATCTCGTACTCTTCAAAAGTGATCGTAGAATATTCAACTCTTTTTTTCTCTCGCTCCGACGACTTTATTTCCACTCACTTGAACTCGCTACTGTGACTCTCCAAGAAGCTCAATTTATTGAGTTCCTCCTCGAGCACGTCCATTACCGGCTTGGGCACGACTTTGTCCCTTATTCTCTCCCTGTACTTTTCCTCGATCGCGTCCTTGTCATCCTTCTCGAGGCCCAGTTCCTTCTTGATGACTTTCAACTGTTCGTGCAGTATGTACTTGCGGTGTTGCTGTTTGACCTTTTCCTCGACCCTCGCGGCCGATCTTTTGCTGGAGCTTGCTCAGCTCGTACTCTTTCTTCAGCAGGGCAACGACAGGCGCAAACGTTTGAGAATCTGTGAGGACATTTTCCGTCGTTCGAGTTTTCAAAGATCTCAAAGTCCGGGGGCTCAAAGATTCAACAGTTAAGGCCTTAGGCCACAGTAACGGGAATAAATCTTTCGCAAGATGTTCTATAATTTTATTTCGCAACACGTTTTGATCGTAACAAGTACCAAAAAAAAAAAAATCGAATCGATCCACTGAAGCGTTTTCGGAATTTTTTTTTTTTATTTAAAAAAATCATTTTTCCAAAACCGTTGCGTTGACGGGGATGAAATTTTCAGAATTTTTTTTTTTTTATACCTCAGAATATACTCCTAATGTTCTTGAAATGACATTTAACAATGTACAAAAGGTTTCGATAAATTTACTCTATCCATATAGATGAAAGCAAATTTGCAAAAAGTGTTTTTTTTTTTCACGCTGAAACCCCTACCCTCCCGTTAAGGGGTAAGGCCACTGTAAATTTTTTGAAAAATCGATTTTTTTTTATTGGCTTAAAAAATAGTTTAAACCCTCTAGTTTAAAAATAGTTTAAATTCTTTTAACTTCTTTTTTTAATTTTTTCCAATAAAAAACTATTCGCAAAACTTAAACGCGTTTTTCTCGAAAACATGGTTTTTCAAAATGGCACGCAGCATAACTCGAACAATTTTCATTTTTTTTACTTGAAATTTTAACCAGATGTGAACATTTACATTATCTTGAGAATGTCGATCGGAATTTTCAAGAACTTTATTTATTGATTTTTTATTAACAAAAAACTTGCCGTTTTTTTCGTCAAAAATCAATTTTTTTTTTCAAACGCACGCCAAATCCACAAAAATTGATACTTTTTAAAATCCGATCGACATTCTCTAGCTATAGCCCTCTAGATTAATGGTTTTTTTTTTGTTCTAGATTCAAAAGTGCACCAGTGGTGCTGCGTGCCGCGGAGCCCTGGAAGCAAAACATGTCCCGGGAAGATAGCTGTGGAACCGCCACTTTGTTTTTTTTTTTACTGTAAAAAAATTTTATAATAAAGTGTATGCCCGATAACACCATTAAAAGTTTTTTTTCAAATACCTTCAATTTTCGGGAGCAAAAAATAGTGAAAAAACCTTTTTTTGGGCCGTTACAGTGGCCTTACCCCTTAAGAGAAATGGCTTTGGTCGAGGTGCCAACTCACGTCATCTCTTCGAGGACTTCCTGCAGCTCTTGGGCGTCCGCGCCGGTCAGCGCGGCTCCCAAGTCGCTCAGGTACACCGGATTGTCCACGACCCGTTGACCTTGATGCAACATTTGCTGGAGAGACTCCCGATAGAGAGGATTCATGCTTATTATGTCGCGAATCGTCTTGATCAGCTCTTGCGTCAAGGCCTGAGAATAGAGGAAACGATTTTTTCGTTGTGATCGTCAAAGTGGATGATGGAAAAATTCCCGGTCCCGTTTTCCAAGTAGATTAACCTTGATTTCTTCCGTCTGACGAAACTTTCGTGCGTCACATTGACGACTTCGACCATCAGCAAACCCTGGGTCGCCGTTTCTCAGGAATCTCCGAGGCGGTCTCGACGCTCGGCTGCTCGCTTGTTTTCTCGACTGCGCTATCTTCCGTCGCCTCGGCTTTGTCGCTCTTGTGCTTCGCCGCCTCGCCGGACTCGCTTCGTTGAATTTCTTGTGGCGCAGTACCGCACGGCGATTCTTCTTACTGACGATCATCGAGTCGTCTACAGGAACGTTAATCGTCGCATTTAGTAGTGGAAACGACAGTTTCATTTCTGCGCAAAGTATACACGGCCTTTATATTGCGCAACCTCGTGGGCTCGAAGAGGTCGGGCGTTGGATTGGAGCAGAGAATATTTGTTACTGCGACGCACTCTTGGGGTGGAATATTTTTTTTATATACACTCAGAAAAAAAATCTAGAGCAGAAAAATTTCAAAAATTTTTCAGTGATTTTTGAAAGACCGCAAGTTTGTGAAAAATTTTCGTATCGGGAAGAAAAAAAAGCATTTTGACGCTTGAAATCTGTAGTTTGATAATCTCGCGGAGAATTTTGAGCATCTCGCTGGGCGCTGTCGTAAGAAATAGCGCGAGTGACAAAAATTCGATCTTTTTTTTTTCAAAATCGTCCAAAGGGTAAAAAACTCGGTTTTGAATCGATGCTGAGGTCTTTTAGCCTGATTCTTTAGCTTCAATTTGGTATTTTTTGTTCTCTGCAGCGATATCGCTGAAATGTCGCCGATTGAATGAAAATTCAGCTTTTTTCATTGATCATCGATATCTCATGAACTGATGATCGTACAGCGAAAGGAAGGTGCGTTTGAGAAACTTGAATGAGTTCCTTTTGGTATTTCAGAGGACATTTGTTTTTGAGCTCAATATTTATTTGAAAGGGTCTGGTTGAAATTCCGAACTTTGGATGCTCCGACGGTTTAACATTGCGAATTTCTATGTTCCGAAATTCAATATGGGGCCGGGTTGAAATTCCGAACTTTGAATCGTCAGAACGCTCAAAACTCCGAAAGAATAGTAGCTCGAAAGATGAAAACTCCGAAAGAATTTTACACGAAAGACCAAAACTCCGAAAATCTTAACACCGTCAAAATAATTCGGCCATGGAAGTTTTAAAAGTTTTAAAATTTTCAATACAAATCGACGATATATTTTAAGAATTTTTTCTTATTAAGAAGTGATTTTGCGTCAATTTTGAAATTTGTCTAGACAATGTTACACGTCCTACATAATTTACAGTCGACTGTGTAAACTTTCGATGGCACGATCTTGACATGAGGGCCGGGTTGAAATTCCGAACTTTGAATGCGCCGACGGTTTAAAATTCCTAATTTTAATGTTCCGAAATTACAAGGTTCGTCAAGATTATGCCAGCGAAAGTCTACACAGTTGACTATAAATGATGTACAACGTATAACATTCTCTGGACAAATTTCAAAATCGACGTAAAATCACGTCTCAAGGAGTTATTCTAGTTGAGGTCTAGTTAGAATTTTCAAAAAATCGATTTTTTTTTCATTTTCTAAAAGCATAATATCTTACGAGTATTTTCCGACTAATTGAATGTAAATCAGACCATTATTCGCCGAAATACATAACTTTGAAGAACGCCGTGGACGCTGCATGCAAATCGTACTCAAAACTTTAAACTCGTTTTTCTCAAAACCATGTTTTCGAAGTCGGTGATCAATGTAACGCGAGAACGGCTTTACCGATCGGGTTGAAATTTATATCACTTCTTCTATACATAGTTTTCCTCCGGATGAACGAAGGATTTTTTTTTGACAATTATTTTTTTTTTATAGTCAATTTTTGTAAGTGAAATTTTGGTCAAAACAACACTTTTGACTTTCAACGTCCGCCATTTTGTGAAAAATGGAAATTTTTCAAAACCCTTCGTTCAACCGGAGCATTATATCATTGACTAAAGATTCCCTCCTGTTTTGTTGGTTTCAGATAATCCGTCACAGCGTGAGAGTGATCACCGCAAAACCTGTTTTTTTTTGCAGCGTCCTCGGCCACTGATACGTATCGGCTTATTTTGAAACATATTTCTTTAAAAAAATCATAATGTTTACATTAAATATATATCTTTTAAACGGAAGAACTTTTGTTGTAAATTATTTTATCGTTTGGCTGAAAAAAAATAGGAAAAAGGCCTTTTTTTAACGTTCCAACTAGACATCACTCCTTAAGAGGTTAGGCCACTCCAGAAGCCGAAAAAATAGGCTTTTTGGGGATTCTTTTTGCAGAAAAACTACAAAATAAATGGAGATTACAAAAAAGGGTGTTCATTGTACATATCAGTGACTGTATACAATATTTTTTTTAAGTTGGCTGGAAACATAACTCAGACAATTTTCGACCAATTTACTTGAAATGTTGAATATATCTTGATAAACAAAACGTAACAAAAATACATTGTTTATGGAAGTACGTAGGATTTTTTTATATTGCATAGTTCATTTGTTATTAATAATTATCTGACGAAATTTTTCACTTTCCAAAAATTTGCCTAAAAAATCGTCAGATAATTATCCATAACAAATGAACAATGCAATATAAAAAAAAAATCCTACGTACTTCCGTAGACAGTGTATTTTTCAAGATATATTCAACATTTCAAGTGAATCGGTTGAAAATTGCCTGAGTTATGTTTCCGGCCAACTTAAAAAATACAGTTTTGAGATAAACGCTGCACAGTCGTAATTAAGAAATTAATCACTTAAAAAAAATTATTGTATACACACGTATAGAATATGTGTGATAAACACCCTTTTTGTATTCTCGATTTATTTTGTAGTTTTTCTGTAAAAAAATCCCCAAAAAGCCTATTTTTTCACCCTGTGGAGGAGCCTAAGGCCTTAATAGAAAAAAGAAATCTTGAAATAATTCGTCGATTTATTGAAAATTTCGAAACTTTTAAAACTTCCATAGGCGAATTATTTTGAGGGTGTTCGGATTTTCGGAGTTTTGGTCTTTCGCGTAAAATTCTTTTGGAGTTTTGATCTTTCGGGGTAATATATTTTCGGAGTTTTGAGCGTTCTGATCATTCAACGTTCGGAATTTCAATCTGGCCTCGATTTCAAAAAATACAAAAAAAAATGATTACTTCTGCCGTTTTGGAAAATCCACCACAACTTTGCAAATATTGCGAAAATGACCAATGTTTCCAAGTTTTTTTGAGCTCGATGCATGCCCAAAAACCCTGTAAATTTTTTAATCGTCGGTTCAACCGCATTTTTTACCCGAATTGTCAGTTTTATTAAAAATTAGAGCACTTTTATTATTGCTCCTTAAACGACAATTAATGATGATTAAGATGAAAACAAAAATTCGTTATTTTTCCCACAATTTTACATCGCGTACTCATCAAATCTCGAAACAAAAATTAAAAAATAAGTTTTCTTTTTCAAAGTTTCGAAAAAAAAAAAAAAAAAAATTCTCCCCGAGATTCTTAAACTGGAGATTTCAATCTTCAAAATTCTTTTTTTTCTTCCCGACGCGACCATTTTCACAAAGATACAACCTATCAAAAATCACGGAATTTTTTTTTTTGAAATTTAATTAAGTTCGAAACTCCGCTAATTTTTTGCCGAGTGTACATAATTAGGCTTATTTTCAATCGAATATGGTGATTTTTGTCGAAATTCCGAGTTTTTTTCATTCCGGATTTTCGCCGTACTTACCATGAGCCGGTTGCGGCGCGAGGTCCTCCAATATTTGTCCAACTATTTTGATTCTTCTGTGCGCCATTATCACGAGCCTAAGACGCTCGCCGAGATCCTGCACCTCGTGGATCTGCGCGAACGTACCGATCGAATAAACGTCGTCGATGTTCTGGACGACCTCGGCCTCGTTTCTGAAAAATTACCGTCCGTTTTGAGAGCTCCGCAGGGCGTAAAAATGAATGTGGTTGAAAAAAAAATGACGTTTGTCGCGTACTCTTCGTTCTTCTTGAGGAAGATTCCGATGTAGGGCTGATTGAGCTTGACCTTTCTCCTTATGAGATTGATGAGTGTGGGATCGGTGATTTCTATGAGCTTGATGAATCGAGGAAAGACGGGATTCCGGTTGATCGCTATTACCGGTACGTGTGGCCAGACTTCCGGCACTACCACAGTGGCGGGCAGAGACGCCGGATACTCGTCCGCCGGGTCGATTTCCTGCTCGCTGCTGGAACGAAAACAAAAAAAGCGTGAATCTCCAACGTTGCGTCAAAGTCGTTGGAAACGCGAGGCAAATTCTTTGGTATCTTCGTCTCGTTTTTATCGTTACGAGGAGGCCATCCTCGCAGATTCGAGCAGCGAATTCGCGACGATCCTAAAAATGGCGTTGACGTTTGCATCGTTGGACCGCAACGAAAATATATTTTCTTCAAATTGCCGACTTTTTTTGCACATATAGATTACGAAAATGACTAAAACGTTCTTCTTATTATCATTAAGATAAATTTATAACCAAATGCTGCAAATAAATATTTTAGATAATAATAAAAATAAAGAAATTCAGAAAATCATGAAGAAAAAACGTGCGGGAAATTTTGGTACCCCGAGACTGCAGAACAGGGCGTTTCAGAAAAAAACGGACTAAATTTATGAAGTTGAAGTTTGCATGATGGAATGCAATAAAAATGAATACTTATGAAGTTCATCTTGTTTTTTTTTTTCTTCGCAATATTAATGACGCTGAAATTTGCATTATTCAAATGCAAGGAATGCAATTTTTTTTTTGTTTCGCCATTTTTATTATCATCCGAAATCTTTTATTTTGCAAATTGAAGTCGTAAATCTCTAACGAGAATACGTAAACACGTACAGGTGATTTTTATAGCCTGAATCGGTCAACAAAATTCTTTATTAAAGAGAGATATACACCTAGATGGACGAGGTCGAGGATTTAGAAGCTATGACCATTCCGTCGACCGTAGAAGACCTACACTATGGGCCTGTTATCGATGATTCCATGTAAGTTGACAAATTTCATAATTTATTCATTCCCAAATTTTCAAACGCGTTTTTCTCAAAACCACGTTTTTCAAATCGGTACACAAAATCTCTCGAAAACCAATGAACCGATTGCCTTGAGGTTTTTTGTGGATATTCTTTACACCATTATCTAGTACTTGTCATAGGATTTTTTTTCCGTCACTTAGTTTTTGTTTTATAGGCAAAATAATAACTAATTATTGGCCCAAAAATCACTATTTATGTTCAAACGTCCGCCATTTTGTCATGAATCGATATTTTCAAAATCGGCTATGACAAGTACTAGATTATAGTATCTAATTTAATAATCTTTTTGGTTTTTTTTTTTTCAGATGATTTTTGAAGAAACGCCAGTGGGTACCGTATACGCAGATTTTTTTACGACGCTCCAAGGATCATACAATATCCTTGTATATTTATGATATTTTTAAATAAAGAAAATTAAACATATTTTTGAATGTATATACTTTTAGATAATTAAAACCCCAATCCGAAATTTCGAATAGTTTTCCTTGAAAAAAGTCACAAAAATGACTTTTTTTCCGGCTCGTAGGTGTATATCTCCCCTTAATTAAAAATAATTCATTTCCGTCGCGTCACAATGATGCAAACTTCAACGTCATGAATATTTTGCCTATGAAAGTCCCTTAAGGGGGTAAATAGATGTAAATGGTCGAATATGATGAAAATTTTCGAAATTTTTTTCCAATGCTGGACTAATCTTTTGCTAATCTTTTGAAATTTGTAGGGTATTTGCTAATCTTTTGAAATTTGTAGGGTATTTGCTAATCTTTTGAAATTTGTAGGGTATTTTATTGTACATGAGAAGACATGACATTTTTTTTATTGACATTAAGCGTTCACCAGCAGCCTGCAGCCAATTGTTGCTGAACAAACTTTCAAAATTTTCAGCAGCCATAAAAAAAAAAAAAACTATCCGATTCATTTCAACCAAAGGTTTCTAGACAAATCATTGCACACTCTCGTCGATAAATCTCAATATTCAATACAAACTTTAATTGAACAATCATTTTTTACATAAAAAACACGAAAATTTTTGGTGACAATCCGATCTTTTTTTTCTGAGTGTCGTCATTATTACAATATTCAACCCTTTCGACTTTTTCTTGATTTTCCAACAGCGTACTTTCATATAGAATGTAATGGTTTTTTAATTTTGTGTTTCGTGTTTAAAAAAAAAAACTACAGCTGCCGCTGTTTGACATCGCAGGGAAAATTCGTTCAGCAACAATTGGCTGCTATTGAACACTTATCGTCGATTAAGAAAAATGTTTTTCATGTCTTCCTATGTACAATAAAATATCCTACAAACAAAACGATTGGTCCAGTAGTTGCATTGGAAAAAATCCCGAAATTTTTCGTAATCTTTGACCATTTATATATATTTCCCCCCTTAAGGGGGAAGATACCTTTACGCGAGAAACAAATTTACTGTTTTTTACAATCTATTACAAGATTTTTTTTTTAACGATAAATTTCGTCACTATTTTTTAGACTTATGAGAGTTTTTATTACCACTTTGGCTGTTACATGGTGTTTCAAAGATTCAATCATCTTTAACAAATGGCATAGTCTTCTAAACTGCATTTTCAGAACTGGTGTGACGTATAGCTCAAAAATGAATCAACCGATTCTGATGAAATTTGATATCTTTTTAACCTTCTCGTCCAAAACATGACCCTAAATGTTTTCGAAAATTAAGAAAAAAAAAGTGCAAAAAGGAGTAATTTTTTTTTCGAAATATTCAATCTTTTCATTTTAAAGTTTGACGTTTCATCGATTTTCAACATTTCTCGCTTTTTGGTTGGTTCATATTCAGCGTATGAGTGTTGATGAAAGAAAAATTAATTCCACAAGATTAATGAAAATAAAAAATACAATATAACGGTAAAAAGAAGTAATAAAAGCCCCCAAGTCTCAAAAATAGTCGCGAAACCTTTTATTTAAAAAAAAAACATGAAAATCAGCAATGTTTTCCTCACCTAAAGGATTTTGCACAATAATAAAAATAAGAACATGAAGGAATAAAAAAGATCCAAAAAGTATCAGCTTCCAAAAAAACTGTGCAAGGTAATTATAATTCATCCTTCCATACGGGTCCTAAAAAATATTCGCCTGATTTTTGTATTGCGAATCTGCCCCATGAAGATGTCGAGCGATTGCAACAAAAAGGGCTCGATTTCCATCGCGCTCCTACAATGCGAGTGTAGATCCCAATGTGGGAATTCCACGTAACAAAATGGGGTGCTACGGCGGAAAATCGGAATCACGATATCAACGCTGTTTATCGTTACACGTGTTGCATTCTCTGCGCCGAATTGTTCAAGGACGCCGATGGCAATCTCGAGAGAGTCATCGCGGAGGCTTCGGGGGATTCCTACCTCGCAGGAGGATCTTTATCGTTGGGCGGTTTTTTCGTCGAGAAGCCTCTGACGTTGACGACGGCGCAGCTGTGTCTGTAAAGTCTTGGGCCGGCGACTGCATCGATTCGGGCGATCGAACTTCGCAGATATTGCGTCCGCGTGACCGGCAAAGCTCGCGACTCCTCGCGACACGACGAGGCGTAGATATTTCTGCCGGCGGTGTATCTGTGGCGCAGGGTCGGCAGGAGCCTCCGCTCGAGAGCTCCCATCAGGAGCCTCATCGTGGAATGATTCTCGTCCTATTGCGAAGCGAAATTCTAGCGTGCAACTACGGGGTAAATAAATCGAGTCGTGCGTTTCGTCACTTTTGGAGAGTTAGTGGGGCTATCGCGGTTATGTGTACGATCGCGGGGAAGGAAGAAAATACACGCGTGTGACGAGACCTAACCCAAGCTGTGCGATGCATCCTCGAGTCATGATGGTCATTATAGGCATGGAAAGCACGGAGGAGTCCGAACTCCGCGGCTCGAATCGCCCACGAAATGGTACCGGCGAGACGGCGCTGCGGTCGCGCTAGCCTCAACGTTAAAGGGCAGAGCACGCGCCGATCAGCTCTCTGCAGCGTACACTGTTGTCATTCCATTACAGATGGTTGGGCCCAAGTTCGGTGTCGGATAAAATTACCACTTTTCATTAGTCGATATCTCAGAAATTAAACGGTCAAAGTTGGTCTTTTTTTAAATCACTTCCACAATAGTACTGCGTACTCGTGTCTTTTTATTTTGAAATCCTAAGATCCGTTTAGAACCTGTATCGAGAAATGCGAGCAAACTCCTATCGGTTTACGTGTTAGGTATAGGGATCGCTTACGAAAATATGTGTATTCAATTGCAATTAAGTATCTTATGAACTAAACGGTGGATCGAATTGAATTTTTGGGCATTAGTCCATGAAGGTCATATCTACACCAGATTTCAGCCAATTACTAAGATTTTACCAAAACTACAGAACTACCTCGAAGTTTGAAGTATGGTGCTGCTACCGCTTGTCCGGCCGACTATTAGAAGCTGTAGTTCATTCAATATTAGGAATATTTCGATGCAATTTTCAGGGAATATAGCTAAAAGGTGATACTATCGAATAAAAATATTTTTGGAGAATGCAATTTTTCACCCACCTAGGTAGATGTAGCCCGTTGAGGGGGACGATCCCTATAGGCAGCCGAAAATATACGAATTTTAAAGATTTTTTGTGTCGAAACTGTTTATTCTACATTAAAAAAAAAAATTATTACATCTTTCAATTTTCCATTTTTTAAATATTCAAAAATGTCGGCTGTACGACACTTGCTTTAGAGAATTGTTCAACGGTGTACAACCTAGCGTCTGGTGCATTGATCTGAAACGTCAGAGCCGAGAAGTTACAGATTTCTAAGATCCACACGCTGTATGTGAACCTCAAGTTCCTTGAAAATCATTTTGAAAAACTATTTTTTCATTAACAAATACCCCTTGTAAACATTTTATGAAAAAATAAGAAAATAAAATTTCAAACATGTACCATTTTTCGAATTTTCACTTTTATTTGGATTTTTTAGGTTCACATAGACCGTGTGGGTCTTGAAAAGCCAAAACTTATTAGCTCTGCTGTTTTAGATCAATGCACCAGACACAGGGTCGTACGCTGTGAAACGGCTGAGTAGGCCTATTCTGTAACTCGGTATAGCGACCATTTTCGCTATCGTTGGCTAGCGACAGCCAATCGCATGCACGATTACAGAAGAAAGGGAGCCTCTTATTGGCTGTCGCTAGTTAACGACAAACAAAAGTTGTAGTTACGAGTTACAGAATAGGCCTACAGGTGGCAACCATTTCTGGCAACTGTCCATACAGTCGCCGTTTTTACATATCAAACAAAAATGGCATTTACAACACTCGAAGATATTGATTTTGGGCGAAAAGGTCAAAGACACAATACGTCGACTTTCTCAAAATGCACAATTTTAAATCAACAAAAACTGAAGAATTGGTTTTTTAAAATTAATATTCAACAATTTGCGACCTGCCAATTTCATTGTTGCATGCGTTTTTCCCACAAAGTTTCCAGTCCTCGCTTCTTGCCCAATCAAATCGCGTGAAACGTTACTGCGCCGTCATAGCCTTTTCAACTTCGTCGATTGAGCGTTTGTCAAACCCGCCGGCCAATAGTGCCGGTACTCCCTGAAAACCCGAATGGAAAAAAAGTCGCCTGGGTTTCTTCAATTTTACATACCCCTGTGCTTCCAGCTTTGCTTGCACATATTCATCACTCTAAACTATATACTTACACCTGCCATCTGCATTCCGGTCTTCAACACTTCCGCGCCGGTCTGCAGAATGTCCGCACCGATTTGTGAAACGTCACTGAGTGCGTGCTTTCCCTATCAGTGCAAAGATATATATGCATATGTGTATTCTCAATCGCACGGATCATAGCGGCTATGCATTTCCCTCTTTGACGAATAGTTTTTCATAATTATATATACAGGGTGTCCCGCTTATCTCTGCCACCCGAAATAACTCGGTAATTATCGACGTCACAAAAAAATGTTCCAAACAAAAGTTGTACGGTGTAAAGGGGGCCATCAAATGCGACCATTTCTTTTTATTTCGGTGGAGGCGCTGACACACAGTGAAGGTCACCTCCACTTTTTAAATGGAATGGTACATTTTTTTCATCCATCTTGTGGAGCACCTCAAGCCGCATAAAAACAGTGGGAGTCAAGGTCGGTATCGATGATGCAAATCTAAATAGGTGACCTTGAATGACCTTGAACGACTTTGACCCCCTAATGTTTTTTATGCGGCATGAGGTGCTCCACAAAATAGTTGAAAAAAAAATGTACCATTCCATTTTAAGAAGTGGAGCTGACCTTCATTGTGCGTCAGCGCCTCCGGCGAGATAAAAAATGGTCGCATTTGATGGCCCTCTTCACACCGTACAACTTTTGTCTCGAACATTTTTTTGTGACATCGATAATTACCGAGTTATTGCGGGTGGCAGAGATAAGAGGGACACCCTGTATACATATATACACGCATACTTTCATATAGTTATTTACTTATAAAGTTATATATTGATACAGTTACAAAGTTATATAGATATTTAGTTGTAAAATTATATACTCATACAGTCACATAGTTATGTAGTTACATAATTATATAGTTATACAGGTACATAGTTATATTTTTATATAGTTTTTAGAATATATGTATGGTTATAGTT
The DNA here is from genome assembly GCA_964007375.1 of Ophion obscuratus. Lineage (NCBI taxonomy): Eukaryota > Metazoa > Arthropoda > Insecta > Hymenoptera > Ichneumonidae > Ophion > Ophion obscuratus. The sequence goes on along the minus strand of OZ023318.1, from coordinate 53,320,290 downwards.
ATATAGTTATTTGGTCATAATACGTGTATATTTAACTTAAAATAACCTTAAATAAAGTTGAATTTACACGTATATAGCAGCATAGTCTTTATGCCTACTTATACATACTTCCGTAGTTTTCATCTAGATATATGCACCGTTTTGATAAAATCACCAGCCAACTTCAGTACGTCGCGCTTCTCTTCCTGTTGATAGGTATATATAATAATATTACGAGTAAGTAAATGATGTATCATTCAGCTTCATTGGTACACGCGATAACTTACCGATCGGAACTGCGATTTTGCCTTAATGGGATAAAGAAGGGCATCTTTTGTTATTCTTTCCCTATCGAACTTTTCAGCCTTGTTAATTTTCGAATAACGTAAAAACTCACCTCGACCATAACGAGAACGAGAAGACCAACAATAAGGAAGCCAATTTTAACCATTATACAGTTCTTCCGTGAAGCGCGGCGGGAAAGCGAATTCGAACGAGTCGCGCAACAAGTCTTTCATTCCCAGGTAGCAATTTGAAAATAGTTGTCTATTAGTTGTCCAAATGGGTACCAAATGTCCGCTTGAAAGTTACCTATAAGTTATCATGTGTCCAAAAGTTATCTTTTTGGATGGTTGTTGACTTTAAGATAACTTCCGGGCGGACATTTGGCACCCTTTTAGTCGACTTTTGGAAAACTTTTTGAAAATTGCTACCTGGGTTTATATGCAGCGGAAACTTGCTCTGACTTCCGCCAGCTGCAGCACCGTCGCGAATCAACGACGTAAAACGAAACGATTTCCTGTCGCGCGATCGACGTTGGGCGCTCGACACTTATCAGGTTTGACTTTCGGCTCGGCAATTTCAACGCTTCCGGTATATTTTATTTTTATTTGTTATTTGCGCGAGGCTTCGCGAGCACTAAAAATACCATAATTGCATGCGTGACTATTAAGTTTCTCATACGAGTCTTATGCGACACGTGTTGAAGAAAAATTCAAAGTTTGTCAGAAGATTGTGGACATTTTTTTCTTCACTTTTCAAAATGTACAACATACAGGGTGTCCTGTTATGAATGAATAATCTTGCAACTGTCGATAAGTCAGATCATGTCCTACTATATGCTGGAATTTTAGTTTAGTAAAAGTCCGACGGTTTTCGAGATTTTGAGTTGGTTTATGTTATTTTTTTTATCATCTGCTTTCGGTTTTTCGCATTCCATTTTTACAACTGATATGAATCGACAACAACTGAGCAACTTTTTAAGGGGTTTTCTCACGCGCTGTTGATGAAATCTCGACGATGGATCATCCGAAATGAAAAAATCTAACGGTTTTAGATCCAGTATGTTAATGGCTATAGCGCATATCATACGATTTTTGATATATGCAAAATAACAAAATGGCGAACATTTTTCGAAAAAAAAAACAAAAAAAAGTGTTTTTCCACCGAGTGGAAGTGTTTACAAGGAACCTTGTATCGATATCTATCCGAACCACCCCCATCTATGTTCTATTTTTATCTAGTTGTCAAGAAAAAAGGATTAACCATTTTATCTCGTGCTTTCCTGTAGCCTAGGTTTGTTTTCTTCTCCTTTGTGGGTGTACTTTCCTCTAAGACGGTTTTTGAAGCAATTGGTAGTCACTTAGACTAGTATAAGTATTTTTTATCATCTGAACTTTAGTGACTGAACTTTGACAATCCTTTTTTTTTCAACTTTGATTAAAATCCAAGGCATTTACGTAAGGTTGCAGCTGGGCATTTATTTAATGCTCAACAGTGCACTTCATAACGATAACACGACTAAAAACATCGCAAGGAAAGTACATATGCAAAAGAGACAAATAGTATAGTTCTTTATTTCCAATCCCTTGTGGGTTTTTGCACAGTTCCCCCTTTTGTACATTTATACCCTTTTGCACGTTTTCTTATTTTTTTGTTAATATTTATCTTTCGTCCTTTTTCTTCTTTGCGATCCCTTTATTACGATGCATTCGAAGGCTCTCACATACTCGCACAATTCTTTGGTCGCTTTCCCTTTCGCTTCTTTATTCATTTTTCCTTTCAGTGCCTCCCCCTGTTAGCCTCTTTGCCACTTTTCCAAACCATCTACCACTAGCTTATTCATTTCTTTGTTTAATTTTCCCGCGTTTAGTATGGGTTTCAAACTTTCTTTTTCTTCTTCCTACAACATCGGCATAGACTATCTGCATATCGCTTTTTACCTCCTTTTCCTACACGTCCGCATCTTACATAACCTGGCTCATGTTTCTTTAGTTCTTCCCTTTATGCCCTTCTCTTCACAGTACTCGTCCCCTTCTATACGTTGTTTTCGATTTTTGTACTTCCTACAACACGTCGAATTCTCAATTTTGTTGCAGTCTTGTTGTTTTTCCTGGTCAATTTTTATTTGTACAGATCTTTCGATTATTTTTCTAACTCTCTCCATATCTTCGTCTCTTATCCTTTGCCATATTGCTCCTATAGGAGTGAGATCACCCTCCCTTCATTTCCAGTCCCCATTTGGATGAGCTTGCATCTAATGTTGTTCTGGCTTAAAAGATAAAAATAAAAAATGATTTTTTCACGAAAATAGAAAGTTTATAGAATATGAATGGGGGCATCAAGATTTTACTTTCAAGGAGGTTGCTCAGCTATCGCGAAATAGTAAGAATTTGCTAAAATTTATTGAGGATATTTGCGAACAGGTGTTACGACACCGTGTAAAATTTCAAGTACTTCGTCTGCGTGATTGTTGAGCAATGAATTATTGAAGTGCGGCTCTCATCCACGGGCGACATAGCAAAAGCTTCATGAGAACTCTAATACGACTGTTGCAACATAATAAAAATAGTACTAATCGAATGGAAATAGGCGGAGAAAATTCTTGAGATTTTTATGAATAATTTCAAAAACAGGAAACATCAGCTGATTCGCGTAAAACAATAAAGCGCCCTACGGCACAAGGCAACGCTGCTGTCAAGTCGGCCATTTTGAATAGGCGCCAAAAATTGAAACGCACAAACTATTGCTTCCTTGCTATAAATTTCTTACCGCCGTTTCATAAAGAGTATTTAAGAGGGAATGATACCTCATCACGGTCGGTATGGTAGAACAATTATAGATTCCCAAAAATCTCTGAAACGGCTCTTCAGATCCCGTCGAAACTCTACCAAACGACGTCAAATAGATAGACGAATGGCTGTCTGCGCTTCACTTTTGGCGAAAAGTGAATGGCTTCACTTTTCGATTCACTAGGCGCCGCTACGCGTCGCTACTAGCAAGGGGAAGTAGATTCCTCCTTACCTCTTACCGGCGAATGGGCCCAAGGTGTTTACGTATGTTTTTGTGATGCGATTGTCAAAATAACCTTTATTTGCGACCATATACCAGAAGGTTCTACGCGATTTACCGTGATACATTTTTTATCGTGTTTTTACGCATTAGTGTCAATTTTTTTTGGTAGTGTTTGCGAAAAAAATGCGAAATGGTTAAGGGTTGCGCGGTTCGCAGTTGTAAAACGGGGTACAAAAATTATAAGCAGAAATGCTCCGTGTTTCGCGTGCCCAGAAACGTCGAACGATACAAAAAAAGGCTCGATGCTATTCCGGGACTGAAAGAGTCTCAGTACGTGTGCGAAAAACATTTCGAAGAACGATGTATTGTGAGACATTGGAGAAAAAAGGATGTAAATGGTCGTAACATGTGCTGGTATGAATTAATGTATTCAAAAAGTTTTCAGTTTTTTTTAGATGAAAGTAGTGATCTTTTTTTTAATCAACACATTTTTTTAATTGGTTTCGTATATTATGCAGTTCACACGACAGTACGGTAAATTAAGTTAGGGCAAACGGCGCATGCGTTGCGTTCAGGAGGGAAAAGGACAGAAGAGCTATTTCTCTCTTCGTCGCACCACTACTTCCCCTTGCCACCACGCACCAAGCGGCAGAAATCAGAATGAAAAATAGAACCGCTAAGGGTGCCTACCCCCACTACCGCCCTTGTCAGACCTGTATGTAAGACCGTGCTCCAGCCGTCGATTTGACTGTTTTTCGGTTTGCATTTTCCCTTCCATCTTTTAATTTTCGCCGGACAAAAAAACAGAATTGCAAAAGATGTTTGATAGCTGCGCGCTCATAGATGGCGTTCGTATCTGAGCCCACTGATACCAGTTACTGAGAACTAAATTGCGCGGGTGGTACATTTCGACTTGGTTAGTAACTCATTCGCGATGTAAATGAACAGAAAAGATGAATAACATTTCTAAACAGTCAATTCTACGCATTCCACATATTTATTAGCTGAAATTTACTTATTTTACGTAACCGAAAATTTGGTTATTCGGGGTTGGCAGCCGTTACAGGCGCCCGTGTTTAAGCATATGCGTTCTTCTTTGGCCGCCTGCCCCGCAAAGACCCTGAGCAGCCTCCTTAAACGTCACTTTTCGTGCCCCTGTATACGCAACATCCAAACGTACAATTTTGGAACTTCATGTCGTAGGAATATTTTGGTACCACGAGCGAAAAGTTTCCTTGAAAAGCATCGACTTTGCAGACGAGGACTTCGAGTGTGTGGGATCGTTGAAAAAATTATGTACACTTGTTCTCCAAAAGACCGGGCATAAAAATGTGTTATCTATATATCGAAGCATTAAAAAAAATCGTGGCACAGAGCCATCGAAATGCACTTCCTGGTATACTAAAAAAAACCTCGAGAGTCAAACGCGATTTTTAAACGCAAACGAATTTTCATCGTCATTTTATTCAGGCAACGAAAAAAATCAAGGCCATGGACGGCGATAAGAACATTGACAATTTTCGGAAATCTTCGAATTGGGGAAATATCTGGACGACTGAAAATAACGCGGCGAACGAAATTCCCGCGGACGTCAACGTTGACCAAGGCACGAAAGTCGCGCGGGAAAAACAAAATTCCGCAAAGTGCGATAAAGGGTACTACGATCCGCAGGAACTGAGGCCAAAGAGTATAATTTCCTCGGAAATCATCTCGAAAAGTCGACTCACCAGTCGGGATGAGAACGCCCAAAATTCAAACGCTCAATCGCCGATCGAGAACGACGAAGATTTTTGGGAAAATTTGAAAAAACGAATGAACGAGGATCGCAATAAGTAAATATAGAAATATCGACAAAGTTTCGCTTTAGGAGGATACATTTTTTACGCGGTGAAGATTAGCCGCGGGGCTGTTTTTGCCATTTTTCTCAGCCATTTTTTCCCCTAATGCAATCGTTCGGGTGTCAAAATATGCATTTTTCTAGTGTCCAGGTCGAGTATCTCTTCGTTTCGCGATTTACTCAACCGGAAGCTCGTTTTCTGACCTTTTTCCCTGACAGTTCCTCATAGTCAAAAACTAAATACGAAAAATCGCGAATCGATCGATAATTAAACGAAAATTCGTATTTTTGCGAGTCATAGGTCCTTCCTCTAGTAACGAACAGTCGACTGTGAAAATTTCAAGTCATTCGGTCCAACGGTTTTTCAGAAAAATTCGAAAAACACCTCGCGGCCTATCAACGCGCTTCGCGCCCCACTACGCGACAAGGAGCTGTACGCAAGTTACGTAACGCAATTGGGGGGGGGGGGGTTGCGTTACGTCACGATTTTAGAACTGCCAGAAATATCAAAATTTCTGCATGTTCAAGTTTTGAATTTAAAACTCGTGCGCAATTTTACCGCGGAAAGTTGACAGCTTTCTATACGAAATGTCAGTTAAGGGGTTATGTACAGTCAGGAGGCCCAAAAAGATCGATTTTTAAAGATTTTTTTAAGTAGACATTTAAATCTATTAACGTAAAAATTTGTACACATATTATGGTAACTTTTAAATGTATTTCAGCATTTTTTTTTTGTAAAAATAATTATTTTGAAAGGTGCTATAGCTGATCTCCGGGAGCACCTCTAAAAAAATGCGTCTTGCGGTGAGCACGATATCTCTGGACTGGATCATCTAAAATGAAAAAACCAAAAATATTTCGTTAATATAATGGATAATCTTGTAATTGATTGAAGAAATAAGCAAAATAATCATTTTTGACAAAATGGCGGCTTAAAAAAAAGTCGGTTACTGAAAAAAATGTAAGCCTTAAATTGTTTATAAAATTGAAAATATTTATAGGTGAGAAAAACCTTCGATTAATTGCTAAAAAATATACTTGAAAAGATTGTGTTAAAATTTGGGACTGATCGGTTCAGACGGTTTCCGAGAAATCTTGTTCGTCGACTTTAAAACCACAGTTTTGAGAAAAACGCGTTTAAAGTTTCAAAAGCACTTTCGAACGCTCCGACACGTCATTACAAATGTACGTGTAACTTAGAGAATAGTCGTCGGATTGACAACAAATTTTCTGTGTGTGTACTTAAATATGTGTACATTGCGAAAATAAAAAAAAATAAAAAATCGATTTTTCGAAAGTGTTGACTGTATATAACCCCTTAATAAAAGTATCAATATTCTAGAAAAAAAACATAATTTTATATCAAGAACAACGGAACGAAAACTTTGAACGTGTTTTCTCGAAACTACTTTTTTTGACCTTGTCCCAGCGAATACTTAAAAACTTATCAACCGATTATCAATTTTTTTGTTGGCATTTTTGTAATCGCAGTGCCTAATGTTGTACGTAGCCGATTTCTTAAATTTTGATAATTAATATTTGTAAAGACTACTTGAATACAAAAAAGGGCCTTGAAAATAAATTGAAAAATCCAAACTGTCGGAATTTTGTAAAAAAAACCAAAATAAAAAACAGCTGGGCATAACGACAGCTACATTTGTATAGATATCGATGAATTATTGACTTTTTATTTACAGTTAACCTTTCATAAAGATATCGATGGGACAATGAAGAGACATTTTTTTTCGTCGTCTAATCAAGGCATATATCTCGGTTAATTTTCAACATTTTTTCATAAAAATTGGTTTCAGCCCCATCTTTTTATAATTAGTTATGTTTATGAAAAAAATCGCAATTGTTGACGACAAAGCTCCCGTTACGTAACGGAATAGAGACGGGTGGGGGATTCCGGCCAGGCGTTACGGTCCTGGTACGCGGGTGGGAGGTATCTATATTGCTTTAAGACCTGAAGGACAATTTCCTGAAGATTTTTTAGGCAAATTTTTGGAAAGTGAACAATTTCGTCAGTTAATTGTTAATAATAAGTGAGCTATACAATATAAAAAAAAATCCTACGTACTTCCACAGACAATGTATTTTTCAACATATCTTCAACATTTCAAGTGAATCGGTTGAAAATTAAGTTATGTTTCCGGCCAATCAGCCCCCTGACACTGGGTACTATTCCTATGGCAATAAATTACTCGCGTGTCATCCGGGATGTTTGTTTGCTCTACAGTCCACTTCGTGGCGCTAGTAGTCATCTGCTCGGTTTCTTTTACGCATGCGCGTTCCATGCTCGATATAATAACATTTTCAAAGTATTTGGAGTTTTACGCGTTTTACGGTTTGTTGTGACTTGTGGCTTGTGAGTAAAATAAAATCTTCAGAACATCTTAAATGTTAAAAAATCAATCCGCGATCGGTGAAGTATATTTTTGTTTACCATGCCATGCCTTCTGTATTGTGTGTAGGTTATAATTATCAAATGACGCTGAGCGGCAATTGATAATTTAAATATTATTCAAGGGAAATAAATATATTTTTATCCTCATATTTATATGTATCGATTTATTTCTTTAAATTTTCATGCTTGTTAAGAAATGGACACCCACGCATACACTCACTTCTCGGTCTCTAACTGCCAAAGAACAAATACATCTCTAGTTACATAATTTCAAACGATAAAAATAATCATATTATAATCATGATTATAATAAACATTTTCTCCATTGTTTGGTGGATTCGGCTGGTTCACAGGTTGTAGGGCATGTATATAGTTATCGAGCAGGTGACTACTAGCGCCACACGTAGCAGCGATTGAAAATAAAAACGACGTACATTACGCGAGCCATGTATGACTGATGGTGACAGGGAGCTGCGGCCAACTAAAAAATGCAGTTTCGAGATAAACGCTGCACAGCCGCCATTTTGAAAAAAAATTCGCTTAAAAAAATTACTGTATAGTCACTGACATGTATGATGAACACCCTTTTTTGTAATCTCGATTTACTTTGTAGCTTTTCTGAAGGAAAAAAATCCCCAAAAAGCCTATTTTTTCGACCTGTAGAGTGGCTTAAGGCCTGAAAGCAATAAGAAAATTGATATCTGGAGGAGGTTTCCCCCTTATATACAAGCTGCTCCGTTCATAAGCAATACTTATCCCTCTCCCACCGATATTGGGAATAAAAGTCCATCAATTTTCCACCCCTCGTAAACAACATTTCTTCGCCCCTAGAATCTCCACAAACAGTACCGCGACGAGTTGTCCAAAACGCGCATCTGTCGTGAGAAAGAGACGAAGCCTGTTCAACAGCGAGAGCCTAAATTTGGTGAAAAGATTTCGGGCACAGGTCGTAGCTAGATCGAATCGATTGTCCGGTGATAATGGAATTTTTACGATGTCGAGTAAGGCAAATCGGGAGGATCAAGAAAACGTCTACGGGACAAATTTGACGAAGGCAACGAGTGACGTTGGTGCGGGTGAAAGAAATTTCGCGACTACTTTCGTCGGGACTTCGATTAACGATGTCGCCTCGGATACCGAGCCAGCCTCCCCGTGTCCAACTCCGGCGGTGATAGTGCAAGAATTGGAAAATCGGAATTCTAATCTCACACCCTCTGCCACGTCGGTCACTTTACCTCGGACCACATTTTGAAAATATGCGATATTTTTTTTTCAATAACGACAAAACATGACAATATTTTGAATCGTTCGAAAATTGGTAACTGATCGGTAGGAAATCGTTTGAAAAACGGTAACAACTTAATAATTAATTTAACTGAATTTACATTGTGTCACGAAAATTATTTCTCGATTTTTTATATTAAAAAAAATAGTTTTATGGCTTAATTTTCAATTCGATTAATTTTGAATATTTTTGCGAATTTTATTAATTTTAATAATTAAGGTTAAATATTTTTCAATTTAAAGAATTTAAGTAAATATCCATTGTGTCGGGTAAATGATTTTTCTGTTTTTTTTTGTCTGTATCGTTTTATCGATTAATATTGGATCAATATTCAATCTTTTTAATTTTGGATCAATTGTTTTCCGATGGAGACAGAGTTTTAAAGACAATAAAAATTACGTAAATAAAAATGACAATTTGATGACACAGTGCAATTAGTAAATAGATTTTAATAATCACCCTATTGGTCATTAAGACTTTGGTGACATAACATAATTAGCAATTACTTCAATACTATATGGTTAATTTTAACACAACCAGCAAATAGGTTGCACATGTGGAATAGGAATTATCAGAACAAAATGAACATACTTACAAATAATTCTTCGATAAACTCCGATTATTTTAAGAAGAATCCACTTGTGTATTTTTTTAAACTATATAAAATAAAATAAGTACATCAACCATTTTTTCAATCGTAATTATTTTTACGATAAGAAAGTCTATTCATTTTTCGTTTTTGTTTTCATAATCCGTTTTTTACAGTTAGATAAAAAGGGCTCATTCCTATTTGTTACATAGTAAAATAAATAAACCCAAACAAATTGGATTTATTTTTCGTCTTCGTATCCATAATTCCTTTTTTTATAGTTAGAAAAAACGTTCGTTACTTGTTTTATTAAATAATAAAACAAACAATTCTAAACAAACCCAAACAAATTTGATTTATATTTTGTTTTTCTTTCCATAGTTCGTGTTTTTACAGCTAGTTTGTTTTATTATTCATTGAGAAAACAATTCCCATTGTTTTCTCATTGAATAATTAAACAAAATGAACAAATAAAACATACAATTCCAAAGCTATCCTTTTTTTCTTCGATGTTCATTTGGTTTCTCATTATGCGTGTTATTACCGTTAGAAAATAATGCACATTATTTGTTTTATTAAATAATGAAACAAACCCAAACGAATAAAACATACAAATCCAAAGCAATCCTTTTTTTCTTCGTTTTTCATTTTTGTTTCCATTATTCGTGTTTTTGCAGTTAGAAAATAATGCTCATTATTTGTTTTATTAGATAATGAAATAAACCTAAACAATTTTTTTTTTGTTTCCATATCCATAATGCGTTTTTTGCAGTTAGAAAAAAGCCTCATTGCTTTTTTGCCCAACCAATACGCAATAAAATTTAGACATGAATAATGTGTATAAAAAAAAAGTTAACAAAATACGCATCCTACGAGTTACATAAAATTAAGATTAAAATGAAAAAACAAACTTTTCAAATACCAATTTTTACCGCCTACCCGCGTTTAACGTCGGGCTGACTCGCGAGAGGGCGTTGAAAACCGGGAAAACGTTCCGAAACTACGGTCTTGCAACGAAGCTAAATTTTCGTGGCGGGGGTAGGCACGCTTGTCGGATTCACTTTTCGATTCACTAGGCGCCGCTACGCGTCGCTACTAGCAAGGGGAAGTAGTTTCCCCCTTACCTCTTACCGGCGAATGGGCCCAAGGTGTTTACGTATATTTTTGCGGTTGATTATCGAAATAACCTTTATTTGCGACCATATACCAGAAGATTCTACGCGATTTACCGTGATACATTTTTTATCGTGTTTTTACGCATGAGTGTTAATTTTTGTTGGTAGTGCTTGCGAAAAAAATGCGAAATGGCTAAGGTTTGCGCGGTTCGCAATTGTAAAACGGGGTACAAAAATTATAAGCAGATATGCTCCGTGTTTCGCGTGCCCAGAAACGTCGAACGATACAAAAAATGGCTCGATCCTATTCCGGGACTGAAAGAGTCTCAATACGTATGCGAAAAACATTTCGAAGAACGATGTATTGTGAGACATTGGAGAAAAAAGTATGTAAATGGTCGTAATATGTGCGGGTATGAATTAATGGATTCAAAAAGTTTGCAGTTTTTTTTAGATGAAAGTAGTTATCTTTTTTTTAATCAACACATTTTTTAAAATTTGTTCCGTATATTATATTATACAGTTTACACGACAGTGGTCGTGTTCGTTGGGTCTCATCATTTTGATACGAACAAGTGCGCATGTGCATAATGATGCGCAACTGCGCAATGAAACGTGCGCATCATCAAATGCGCATCATTATGCGCATGCGCAATCAAAATGATGGGACCACGGTCTTACATACAGGTCTTGCAACGAAGCTAAATTTTCGTGGTGGGGGTAGGCAGTCTTATATGTTTTAATTTTCGATTCACTAGGCGCCGCTACGCGTCGCTACTAGCAAGGGGAAGTAGTTTCCCCCTTACCGCTTACCGGCGAATGGGCCCAAGGTGTTTACGTCACGCAGCCAACGTCGCATGCGTTGCGGTCAGGAGGGAAAAGAACACAAGAACTATTTCTCTCTTCGTCTCACCACTACTTCCCCTTGCCGTCACGCACCAAGCGGCAGAAATCGGAATAAAAAGCAAAACATCTAAAGGTGCCTACCCCCACTACCGCCGTTGTCAGACCTGTATGACCCAACCACGGTCTTACACAGCGTTGCCAGTTTAGTACAATTGTACTGAATCTGGTACGTTTTCGGAGTATTTAGTACGTCAGTACGCTTTTTGTGAATCTATTACATTTTTCATGATTTTATTACCCTATAAGAAAAAAACTCAAACATTGATGAAAACCCTAGTTCATCCTCAATGGAAAAAGTAAACTCCCGCCCTCTTCAGATTGTTGCATTCGTTAGATTTAAAGTGAGCGCCAATGCCACCAATTAAGGGGAAGTACCTGAGTGAACGGCGAAAAAAACAGGTAAACTTCGGGAATTTTTATCTCAGTAACTAATGTATCGATTGGATCAGGGTTTTTTTTATTGGAAAATATGTACATTGAGGTATGTTTGGGAATTTTTAAAAATAAATTTGTTGACTGGAAGCGATTAAAACGCGATTATCTCGAAACATAGTTTTCAAAATCGGTTCCAGATGTATCTCCAAAACGGCTTGTCTGACTTTGTCCAAATTTGGATACAATATTCTTCGATAATTTTTCTCCTTCGCCACGTAGCATTTTTTTGAATCTTTCATTTTTGACGGGATTGCGACCGTTTTAATTTAACATTCGTTTTTCGTTCGCAATTTCCGACGATTTTGGATTGCATAAACATTGCATAAAAAAGCAATGGTTTAATTAAATAAAAAAACCCCTACGTGGCGAACGAGAAAAAATATCGAAGAATATTGTATCCAAATTTGGACAAAATCGGACAAGCCGTTTTCGAGATACATCTGACATCGACTTTGAAAACTATGTTTCGGGATAATCGCGTTTGAATCGCTTCCAGTCAACGAATTCATTTTTTTTTTAAATTCCTAAACATACCTCAATGTACATATTTTCCAATAAAAAAAACCCGGATCAAATCGAAACGTTAGTTTTTGAGATAAAAATTCCCGAAGTTTACCTGTTTTTGTCACCGTTCACTCAGGTACCTCCCCTTAAGTACGAAAAATCAAAATTTGTTACGGTTTGGCGCTGCCGTCTAGTACCAAACGATAGCTCACTCTGGCAACACTGGCCTTACACCGTGGACCCAACGACCTACGGTTCTCCGTTTGGGTGAAAATGACTAAAGTGAGCAGCTCACCCTATTACGGTTCTCTTCACCTAGTGAAAATACGAGATTATTCACGTGAGTTTACTCGACACGAAATGTCATGTCGAAAATCGAAACGCACATGCGTAAGCGTCTTCCCAACGCAGCGACGACACGTCCAAAGCTAAAACATAACCAAAGTTACTATGAAATAGCTGATTCAGAGACGGTAGCATCTCGGCACCGAATAATTAATAAAATTCAGCAACTTAAAGTTGATATCGTAGCGACTTAGGTAATGTCATCCGATAATCACGAATAATTTACTGATGATTGTGATTTTGCGAGATCGGGAAAATCGAATGCTTCGGATACGACAATCACTGTGCGATGCCTCAGTATAACGGAACAAGAATAAATTGCATAAATGTTCGATTTATTAACATAAAACAATAATTCGATCACTGTATTATAAGAACCATTTTATGTTCTAATATGATACAAAAATATACCAGTACTTTTTTATTTGAATGGCTGTATCGCAATCTGCCTCGTGCTAAATCTTCGTCTTTTTTCATGAAATCTAATAACATTTGTTTTTGTTTTTCGGTAACATTCATGTTCCAAACTGAGAGTCTATTCAAACTTATTGCTCATTCGAGTGAGGAGGTTGTTTTTGTCGATACGCACGTCTTTCGTTTTGGGCTGGGTTTAAGAGGAAATGACACCTTATCGCGGTCGGTATGGTAGAACAATTATAGATTCCCAAAAATCTCTGAAACGGCTCTTCAGATTCCGTCGAAACTTTGCCAAACGACGTCAAATAGATAGACGAATTCCTGTCTGCCCTTCAAGTTTTCTGAATTTGAGAAAAAAAAACTAAATTAGGTTATGATAAGCCAATCTACATTTTTTTTCTCAAATTCAGAAAATTTGAGGGGTTGACAGCTATTCGTCTATGTATTTGACGTCGTTTGGCAAAGTTTCGACGGGATCTGAAGAGCCGTTTCAGAGATTTTTGGGAATCTATAATTGTTCTACCATACCGACCGCGATGAGGTGTCATTCCCTCTTAACGGGCGTGCTAGTATATACCTCTTTTACGGTGTCGTGAAAATGTGAGATCACTAGCCGGTAGTTCCTAGTGATCTGACATTTTCACCCGACCGATCCGTAATAGCGTGACTAAACTCACGTGAGATGAAAATGCGAGAAGTGAGAATTCTCACCCGAGAACCGTAATAAGCGCCCAATACAGTAAATTAAGTTAGGGCAAACGGCGCATGCGTTGCATTCAGGAGGGAAAAGGACAAAAGAGCTAATTCTCTCTTCGTCGCACCACTAATTCCCCTTGCCGTCACGCACCAAGCGGCAGAAATCGGAATAAAAAGTAGAACCGCTAAGGATGCCTACCCCCACTACCGCCAGTGTCAGACCTGTATATAAGACCGTGTCCGAAACTCTGGTCGTGCGATGCACACCTGGGGCAAAAGTGTCGAGAATGAGTATCAGGCAGTCATGTGTTGTCTTCCAGGCCAGGGTAAACACACAGGAGTGTCAGTAAATTATGACGTTTCAGGCTTGAAATAAATACATTGAAATAAATACAAATACGTGTATTCGTACATATACGTATATGTATATTCCCACGTAGCTGTATCAATGTAAAGACTCGTATATGCGTGAAAACAAATATATCGTCGAGTCCGAGGAATTTCGTCGACAGTTATTCTGAGTCATGGAGAGCAAAAGCTGCAACAATTTTATTAGTTATGTGGGCTTCGAGGAGCACGAGATGCAGGTACAAATCAAACCAAACCCAAACGACCAAACTCTCGAATTTCTCAAAGATCTGCCGAAAAATCAGCCGCAGATCGTCGCTGATAACTTTCATTTGTTGCAGCCCCTGGGAGAGAGTCGGAGGAACTCTCTGAGCGAGAGCAGTATAAAACTTTTGCCAGGCGAGTTGCTCATAGCGGAGGCGCAGAGCGTCCTTATGTTCTCGCCGGTCGGCGACCTCAAGCAAGGCACCTCGGGAATACTGTCCGTGACGAACTTTAAGCTTACCTTCATCACTTCAGACGACTCTAGCGCAGAGGTGATTGCACGTGCGCTGTGGGATAAAAAACGCGCTTTCGAGCACTGTTGGGCGAAGAGTGTTCGGTGGAGAAACTATTGGTTCGGGTTCTAACTGTGTGACGCTGAATGAGCATTGTTGTTTTTCGATTCGCCATTTTTCGTACCTCGTCAGTCGCTATTTTGTCCTGGACCATTATATTTGTAAGGCCATTTCGGGTCATTGAAGTCGGTGAAGTTTTTTTTTTAATGATTTTTGGCGGTGGTAAATGTTGCAATGATTAAGGGAAGGGTAAGGGTTTCAGCATGAAAAAAAACACTTGCGAATTTTTTTCATCTATATGGATAGAGTAAATTTATTGAAAACTTTTGTACATTGTTGAGTGTCATTTCAAGAACATTCCGTGAAATTTGTACGCGAAAATATCCACAAACAAGCCGGTGACAAAGCTTTTCCAAGAACGTCTCTGGAAAAACACGATTTACGGTGTTCATGGTATCTCAGCTAGACATTATCTGAAATCAAGTGACATTAAAATTTAGTCAAAGTATCATTAAATCCTCCCCCCAACGGTCTTTGATAATATTTTTTTTTTCATTTCTAAATTTTTGGTGGTCATGTAAAGTGAAATGTGCTATTTTTCACGAAAAATTCCGCCATTTTGGGGGTGGAAAACCCTCTCAATGTAAACAAAATCTCAAACTAACCGTTGGGGGGAGGTATTTTATATGTACGAAGTGTGTACCAAGTTTGAAATAAATCGGTCATATAGTTTTCAAATGGCAGTGAACACGGACTTTGAAAAAGTGGTTTCGAGAAAAATGCGGCACCGGTTTGTTTGTGGATATTTTTGCGTACAAATTTCACGGAATATTCTTGAAATGACACTTAACAATACACAAAATTTTTCAAGGAATTTACTCTATCCATATAGGGGCTGTCCATATATTACGTCATTCTAAATTTGGGGGGGGTTCATCTGCGGATGACGGTAAATGATGGATGAGGGGGGGGGGGCGTTTCGAAATTGACGTCATTCTTGTGATACCAGTTACTTCAAAATGTACAATAGTATATTGTACAACTAGAGTGGTTTCCCCGCATGAGTGATGAAAAATATTTTGCAAGTACCTAATGGTATTAATTATTGAACTCATTATTTATTTATTTATTACATAAGGTTTGTCTACATTATATTCGAGAACTTCAAATAACAGCGTACCTATGAAAATAGTTCGATCGAGACAAAATGAATATGGGGAGGATACGGAGATATTACCCGTGATCCAGGATTTGCAAGAATGGATGAAAACTCCGTGGGAGCTATCCAAAGAAAACTAAAGAATAGGGAAGAATAATATTATTATATTAATGAAAATTGCCAAAGTACAAAATAATAAAAGATGATTCTATAACAAAATGTGGGAGCTATCCAAAGAAAACTAAAGAATAGGGAAGAATAATATTATTATATTAATAAACATTGCCAAAGTACAAAATAATAAAAGATGATTCTATAACAAAATGTTTTAATGTTACCCAATTTTTCTCAAATCCGCAAATGTTTTAATTTTGCCAAACTGGTAATGACGTCAGTTTTGCGAGAGGGGGGGGGTCATTAGGAAATGACGATAGGATGATTGTAGGGGGGGGGGTCGAAAATGAGCAAAAATCGATGGCGTAATATATGGACGGCCCCTAACACAAACAATCCACAGACACTCATCGGACAGTGTCTACCAGTAACCCAAACAAACCCAAACGAACCAGCACACGTTTATTCTACAACATTATCCTCCAATAGTTCTCCCTGAACAAAACTCTCCATAGTTTCTCGTCCGACGCTCGATGACTTTTTCTTTCCGCAAGAAAAGTGTCCCGCACGTGTCGACTGTACTCTGTCTAACTTGTAGGACATCGTTCATCAGCAAAATCATCTTTACGGATACACGGACACTTGTCTGTCGAATATAGAAGAAATTTACTTGATAACCGGCGACAAGAAGAGGAGACTATTGCCTGGGAGCACCGTGCCGCCCAAGGTCAAGGGAATATTCATAATATGCAAGGTAACCGAGTCCAAAATCGAGGTAGGACGAGAGACAGAATCATTTCGTTAAAAAGGGAAGCGAAAATATTGAGAATTTGTGTGAATAATTTATTCCTCGATCAATATAACGTCCCCTCGTTCTTAGATAAAAAAAATTACAGTTCTACGATTTTTCCCGCAGAACTTGAGGACCTGGTCGTTCTCCTTCAAATTTTCCCCCCTCGGGCACGGACACACTCTGCTGACGACGCTGCTCCATCACGCCTTTCCCACGAGGCATCATCTTTTGTTCGCCTACGACTACAAGTGCGTATCGTACAGTAAAAAAGAGAAAAAGAGAGAGAGATAGAGATGGATAGATAGATAGATTTATCAGTACGTTAGGACCAAGCAGGGTCCTCTGGCACGCAATCCTCATATTTCATACACCTTACAAGAAGAAATACAAAAATAAAAGATAAACTCGATACAAAAACAAACATATGCGACTCTGTATAATGCTAAAACTATATCAAAATATTACAAATGAAAAACCGAATCACAACATGAAAACTAATACGCAGTGAAATAACATAAAAATAAAAATAAGATACAAATCTAAGAAAGGTAATAAAATAAACGAAGGGGAAGAGAGAGAAAGAGAGAAATTGATTGATTGATTGATTATTCATTAACTATGCCTTGGGCAAAGCCTTGAGGCAAATAATGATACAATTCAAACTAAACTATTTCTTACTTGCATATTCTACGTACAATCATAAGCTATGCTATGAGAGAGACTATAAGAGAGAGAGAGAAAGAGAGAGAAGAGGGAGGGAGATAGATAGGTAGATAGATAGATAGATAGATAGATTTATAATTGCGTTAGGACCAAGCAGGCTCCTCTGGCACGCAATCCTCATATTTTATACATCTTACAAGAAGAAATACAAAGATTAAAGATAAAATCGATACAAAAACAAACATAGGCGACTCTATATAATGCAAATGAAAAACCGAAACACAACATGAAAAATAATACGCAGTGAAATAATATAAAAATAAAAATAAGATACAAAACTAAGAAAGATAATAAAATAAACGAAGGGAAAGAGAGAGAGAGAGAGTCTCTCTCTCTTTCCCTTCGTTTATTTTATTATCTTTCTTAGTTTTGTATCTTATTTTTATTTTTATAGAAAGAGATTGATTGATTGATTGATTGATTGATTATTTATTAACTATGTTTTGGGCAAAGCCTTGAGGCAAATGGTAATACAATTCAAACTCAACTATTTCTTACTTGCATATTCTACTTTCAATTTTAAGCAATACTATAAGAGAGACTATGAGAGAGAGAGAGAGAGAGAGAGAGAGAGAGAGAGAGAGAGAGAAAGAAAGTATTTCATTATGCTTTAGCATATAATAATATAAGATAATATTATAAAAAGTTTACTATAATTACAATTTATATACTTAAAACTATAGCGCTCTCTTCTTACTTCAATGTTTGAGTACATTTCAGCTATTTCTGTTTATTGCTTTATAACTGCATTTTGCTTCTCACCATTGCATATTCCACTATCATATACTACTTACAAGGGGACAGTACGGCAGTCGGATTTTTGTAATTTTTCGTACTCATGGTACGCGAAGTTCAGAGCTCGAATATTAAAATCCCAAAGCAGTTCGACGCCATATTCAGAAATTTTCGAGAAAATTGACTTTGAAGTTTTCGAGCGCACTCTTATCCCACAAAGATGCAACGATATTCGAACCGGGCTCGTGGCGTACCCGGTAGCGCTCGAGTCTAGTAATCGCGGGGTCGCTGGTTCGAGTCTCACTTCGCATTTTTTTTTTTTTCATTTTTTTAAAATGAAAAACGCAAGTTATATTTTTAATTATCTCTTGATTATAAACATACATTTTCAAGTATCAATATTTATAACCAACAACATTTTTAGGATGAAAATGAAAAACGTCGGGTAAGGAATTGAATACTTTATTATTCGGTCTGTATTCGTTTGTTTTATACATCGGGTGTAATGTTACACGAGCCAGAGTGATAGCCATCGTAAAAACAAGGAAAACAGTAATTTTCACGGCATCTCGCACACCGTACAAACGCTGCATTGTTACATTCGCAATTTTTTTTTTCAATACATCGATCGGAAAACAAACTTCATTCACGTTCATGAAGATTTCTCTTTGATCGCAAAGTTTCGAAGCAAACCACGCATATCTGATCATGTTATTGAAGACCGGAGAATACAACTGATGATGATTTTTATCCCGGGATTATTTATTTATTTTTTTATAAATAATCACCCATTGTTATATATAAATAATATATGATCATATATGAGAAAATATATAATTATGTATGACTATAATGAATTTTGCACATAAATAATTATATATGGATTTTGTCCATATATAAACATATATAGATATATTATCTTAATTATATATAATAATATGTGATTATATACAACAAAAAATTATCGGGATATTTAAATGACGGAGGTATGCGAATTAAAAAAAAAATGAAAAAAAAAAAAAAAAAAAATTTCGATGTGAGACTCGAACCAGCGACCCCGCGATTACTAGACTCGAGCGCTACCGGGTACGCCACGAGCCCGATTCGAATATCGTTGCATCTTTGTGGGATAAGAGTGCGCTCGAAAACTTCAAAGTCAATTTTCTCGAAAATTTCTGAATATGGCGTCGAACTGCTTTGGGATATTAATATTCGAGCTCTGAACTTCACGTACCATGAGTACGAAAAATTACAAAAATCCGACTGCCGTACTGTCCCCTTGTTAGTACAATCGCTTTTTACCACTAACGCATCACTTCATCTGAATCGTTATGTACACTTTTCACTTATTGAATATGCCTCGCTTATTCCTGTCTTACTATCATTGATAAATGATTGAAAAATCTGGTTTTAAAAAAAGCATTTGAAAAGGGCTTCAAAGAGACGGAAAGAGACGGGCTATTTTCGCGGTAAGGTCGATTCAACGTTGCTGTGAAATATTTCCAGAGAAGCGTATTACAGCAGTATCGACAAGGGTGTTCGTCTGTTCCGCGACGTGTCCGACTGGCAAAACGAGCTCGACCGCATATCTCGGCAGGATCACAAGATACGAAAGAATTGGCGATTATCGTCGGCTAACGCGCAGTTCCATCTATCGTCGAGGTGAGCATCCACGGGACAATTATCGCGATAGTTTAGCGGTTGCGAAAAGACTAACCGAGGGTGCGAAGTTTGCCGCAGTACATGGTTGTCCCGGCGTCGGTGACGGACAGTCAACTGTTGGGCGCGGCGACGCACTTCCAGGGCAATCGACCGCCCGTGTGGTCCTGGTCGAACGAGCGCGGTGCAGCGCTCGTTAAAATGTCCGAGCTATCGCCGAGCATTACCGAACGAACGCAGGAGAACATAATGCTGGAGAACATTCGCAAGAGTCATCCGCAGAGATTGGCCATGACGGTTGTCGATTTGAACAAGGAGGTTAACGTCAAGTCCGTGGCTGCTGGATTCTCCAAATTCGTCGGATTATGCGCACCTGGTGAGAGTGAAAAGCCGCCTGGAAGAATTTCCTGTCATTGACGATATTCCAGACGTTGAATTGCCGCTCGTTTTTTCCTTGCAGAAAACATTAGGCAATTTTGGATACAGGACAATAATTTTTACTCGTTACTGGAGAGCACGAAGTGGCTGAAATTCGTCTCCTACTGTTTGCAAAAGGCGCTTGAAGCCAGCGAGAAACTTGAGGAAGGAAGCTCCGTTATTTTGCAAGGTGAGAGACTCACCTGTCGATCGACCTTTGCACCCCAGATAAAACACTAACGTATACCTAATATACGTACATACGACGTATTTAGTACGTACACTACAGAGCTAAATGTCCGGCTAATATCCGTATAATGTATGTACATTCTACGTTTATTGAACGGTATATTTTACGTATATAAAATGTCAAAAATACGTCAAATATATTGTTTAAGGGCGGGGTAAAGTATTTAAATTTTTTTCTTCATTTAAAAAAAAAAATTTTAATGAATGCATAATATATCAAGAATATTGTGTTAAAATTTCAAGTCGATCGGAGTAAAATTGACGAAGTTATGAGTATTTGAGCGTCTATTGCTCCATGCCGTTCTCTTCTCTTCTGCGTTTTTCAAACCGTTTTTCTGAGACTTATCATATTTGAAGTCCGTGTGCACGATAACTCAAAATCTACTGGACCAATCGCTTTGAAATTTTGCACAGTACTTCTTCACATAATTCACCAGGTATTGTCGAGAGCTTTTTTGTTTTTTTTTTTAATAATTACTAATTTTTCAACAACAAATTAGCCGATTTTTTAGCGAAAATCGGGTTTTTGGCTCCCAAGTGCTACGAAAAATCGAAAAATCGAAAGAAAAAAAAATCCTCCCGTCATTACCTCGAGAAACATCTCCGTTAACAAATGCATTTTGATTTTTTTGTTTCAAATGATTCTGTTGCGAGTTATGGTGCACACCGCAAACCAACTTTTTTTCGAGGCGCCTCCGGGGTTTAATTTTCACTCCCTCAATTTTGAATATTTTGCAATGAAAATTTAGGAGAATGTTGTTCAAATGTTACTTTATTATATGTAAATTTTTCAATAAACGAACACTATTCGTTACGCCAAAAAAAAATCTTAAAAACATGCCTTTTATACGCCGAATTAACTTTACCCCGCCGTTAACCAGTGTAGAATATATGTACATTATACGGATATTAGCCGAACATTTAACTCTTTAGTGTACGTACTAAATACGTCTCGTCGATGGCGACATCGTATTAACGTATATTAGACATATCACAAAGGCCTTAAGGGAGACTTTGTCCTTGGAGTGCCATATTTCAGGTGTTGACATTTTATTTTTTTTAAAGGAAACGAGTAAAGCTTTTTGAGTGCGGTTTTTTTTCTTGCTTTTATTCATGATACACGGAACGTTGCATTTTTTTTAAACCAAAATGGCGGCCGTTGCAGCTCTGCGAAAACAGGTCCTCAAATCGCGGGAGGTAAACGGCTGACATCACTGCCCCCTCTTTGTTGATCTGAAACACAAATTCAAAGCATATTATCAATCTGTGACCCTTTGGTCATGGAATGACGGATGGGTTTTTCGTTTAGTACAAATTTCGGAAAATGGCGGCAATTTTAAAAAAATCGAATCTTCGCGTTTTTTCGCATAAAACGATAAATAATAAGTGCAAAAATGTATCTATCGAAAAAACGATCCGTCATTCCGTGAAGACATATTTTCTGAGTATGCTCTCCAAATTTCAGGTCGATGTGTTAATTACAGCGGTCAGGAGAATGTCAGCCATTTAAAAAAACGTGTTTTCGAGAAAAACCCGTTTAAAGTTTTGTAATGTGTTTACACAAATGTGTTTATAATTACCGCTAATCGGCAATGCCTGGTCCATAGAGGCACCCCTCCTCTTCTTCTAGCTGCTCATGTTGAGCCGCTAACATCTCCCAGGACATCTTCAAGGACAAAGTCTCCCTTATATACGAATAATAAATTCATAAAAGATGTATACAATACGTATGGTATCGTATTTTATACGTATGGTATACGTGAAAATACGTATAAATACGTATGGTATACGCAGCCCTCTGACACTGGGTACTATTCCTATGGCAATAAATTACTCGCGTGTTGTCCGGCATGTTTGATTGCGCGACAGTCCACTTCGCGGCGCTAGTAGTCATCTGCTCGGTTTGTTTTACGCATGCGCGTTCCATGCTCGATATAATAACATTTTCGGAGTATTTGGAGTTTTGCGCGTTTTACGGTTGTGTTGTGACTTGTGGCTTGTGTGTAAAATGAAATCTTCAGAACATTTTAAATGTTAAAAAATCAATCCGCGATCGGTGAAGTGTATTTTTGTTTACCGTAACATGCCTTCTGTATTGTGTGTAGGTTATAATTATCAAAGGACGCCGAACGGCAATTGATAATTTAAAAATTATTCAAGGGAAATAAATATATTTTTCCTCATATTTACATGTATCGATTTATTTCTTTAAATTTTCACGCTTGTTAAGAAATGGACACCCACGCATACACTTACTTCTCGATCTCTAACTGCCAAAAAACAAATACATCTCTAGTTACATAATTTCAAACGATTAAAATAATCATATTATAATAATGATTATAATAAACATTTTCTCCATTGTTTGGTGGGTTCGGCTGATTCACAGGTTATAGGGCATATATATAGTTATCGAGCAGGTGACTACTAACGCGACACGTAGCAGCGATTGAAAATAAAAACGACGGACATTACGCGAGCCATGCATGACTGATGGTGACAGGGGGCTGGGTGTACGTAAAAATACGTATAGTATATGTCAGTCCCCTGTCACCATCAGTCATGCGCGGCTCGCGTAATGTCCGTCGTTTTTACTTTCAATCGCTGCTACGTGTGGCGCTAGTAGTCACCTGCTCGATAACTATATATATGCCCTATAACCTGTGAACCAGCCGAACCCACCAAACAATGGAGAAAATGTTTATTATAATCATTATTATAATATGATTATTTTAATCGTTTGAAATTATGTAACTAGACATGTATTTGTTTTTTGGCAGTTAGAGACCGAGAAGTAAGTGTATGCGTCAGTGTCCATTTCTTAACAAGCATGAAAATTCAAAGAAATAAATAGAAACATATAAATATGAGGAAAAAATATATTTATTTCCCTTGAATAATTTTTAAATTATCAATTGCCGCTCACCGTCCTTTGATAATTATAACCTACACACAATACAGAAGGTATGTCACGGTAAACAAAAATACACTTCACTGATCGCGGATTGATTTTTTAACATTTAAAATATTCTGAAGATTTTATTTTACTCACAAGCCACAAGTCACAACACAACCGTAAAGCGCGCAAAACTCCAAATACTCCGAAAATATTATTATATCGAGCATGGAACGCGCATGCGTAAAAGAAACCGAGCAGATGACTACTAGCGCCACGAAGTGGACTGTAGCGCAATCAAACATACCGAACAAACACGCGAGTAATTTATTGCCATAGAAATAGTACCCAGTGTCAGGGGGCTGGTATATGTATAGCATACGTATACCATAGATATGGTTGTATACGTATGGTATACTTATTTTATACGTATGGTATACGTAAAAATAGATCGAAAAAATAACATTTAATTGGTAGAATGTCATTAGATTTTGTTTATTCATCTCCATGTTCTTGCGTAATTTCGATTCAAAGTTTAAGTATGTACAGTGAGAGCCCATCTTATTGTATAAAGAATGCCGGCGTATTCGTCATCCGTGACAATGTCGCTCAACTTTTTTATGGCATCATTTTTTGAATTCCTTGGCATCAAGACGCTACCGCGTCTCTTGATGTATGCCAAGAATTCGAATATATAGCCAGATAACGTTTGGGCGCCTGTTCTCATTGGCTACATCTTTCAGAGGGCTCCGGCAGGGACATGTGTTGCGTGATCTCGAGCTTGGTGCAGCTACTCCTCGATCCGTATTTCCGTACGATAAACGGTTTTCAGAGTCTGGTGCAGAAGGAATGGGTCGCCGCCGGACATCCTTTCTGCGAACGTTTGGGCCACATACTGAACGCTGATTCCGAAAAAGTACGCTCGGCGACAAACGATCGCCATTTTTAATACGACCGGCGCTTCTCTACGCTCGCGAGAAGTTTTTTTTTTGTTTTTTTTTTTCGTTTTTACTACGAATCAACTTTCATTGCAGTCGCCGCTTTTTCTTCTCTATCTCGACTGCGTGTGGCAGCTGCGCCAGCAATTTCCCGTCCACTTTGAATTCACGGAAACTTACCTGACGACCCTCTGGGACACGGCACACGTCTCGATATTCGACACGTTCATCTTCAACTGCGAGCGCGACAGAGCAGTGGCAGCTATGGTACTTGTCTTATTTGTGCACAGGGGGAAATAACGAATCGACGAAATATTTTCGGGTCTGCGTAGACTTGGGGCACGGAAAGCAGGTGGATTTTGGAGATGGTTTTTCTAGAGAGTGTTGGGACTGGAAGGTCGGGATTTTACACACAATTGGTGAATGGGTAACTAGGAAAAAATATTAGGAGTACAAATAAGTGTCCGCCGTTTGACAAAAGATGGCCCCACCAGGAGTTTATGATTGAAGTTGTCGGATGTAAAACGTCACATCGTAAGGTCGGACATGTGGCAAGACCTTGACCTTGAAATATTAGCGATTTTGTATCGGCATCACATTATTTATTTCGCGCGAAATTGTCGAGTTCTAAGCCGAACAAGCGGCATCTGCGGGAACTTTGATGTACTTCTTTAATTTGAAGAAATCTGCAGCTGAGGCGCATCGATTGCTTGTAGAAGCATATGGTGAGGCTGCTTTAAGTGGGAAAAGTGTCGTGAGTTGTTTCAAAAGTTTAAGAACGGTGAGTTTGACGTCGAAGGGAAGGGACGTAGCGAAAGGCCGAAAGTGTACGAAGACGCGGAATTGGAAGCATTATTGGAGGGAGACTCGTGCCAAACGCAAAAAGGACTTGCACTTACATTAGGAGTGACTCAACAAGCAATTTCATATCGTTTAAAATCGTTGAGAATGATTCAAAAGCAAGGAAATTGGGTTCCACATGAACTGAAGGCGAGAAACGTTGAACGCCGATTTTGCACATGTGAAATGCTGCTTGCCAGGCATAGTTCAAAACCTACTTGGAAACAGTCAATTGGGAAGTTTTACCCCAACCGCCGTATTCACCAGACATTGACTCTGACTATCATTTATTTCGATCGATGACGCACGGCCTGTCTGAGCAGCTCTTCACATCATACGAAGATACCAAAAATTGGGTCGATTTTGTGGATAGCCTCAAAAGATAAAGCGTTCTTCCGACGCGGTATCCATACGCTGCCAGAAAGACGGGAAAAGGTAGTGGCTAGCGATGGACAATACTTTGAATAAAACATAAAGTACCGTTCTTTCACAATAAATGTCCAATTTCGATAAACACGGCGGAGATTTATTTGTACTCCTAATAGTTCTAACGATATGAATCGGTTAAATCTATTGGGGTTTTTTTTCTGCTAGTTTCTACTAGGAAAAACCAATTTTCACTAGGAAGTACAACTAGGAAAACTTCTTTATCTAATTGTAGAAAAAGAAGTTCTTTTTCTAGTTGTATTTCTAGTTGTAATTCTAGTTGTAGAAAAAGAAGTTCTTCTTTTTCTAGTTGTAATTTTACAACTAGAAAAAGAAGTTTTCCTAGTTGTAAAATTTTAAAAAAGGGTTCCTAGTAAGAACTATTTTTTACGAGGAAAAACCAGTTGTTACTAAGGAAAAAAGAGTCAAAAATTTCCTGGTAAAAAATAGTTTTTCCTAGGAACTGCTAGTTGATAGTAAAAACTACTAGTTCCTAGTAAAAACAAACTAGTTTTTTCTAGTACAAACTAATTGTTCCTAGTGGAAAATAGTTTTTCCTAGGAAAAATTAGTTTTTTACTAGAAAAAACTAGTTCTCAACAATAAAAACTACTTCTTACTAGGAAAAACTCTTTTTTACTACTTTATACAACTAGGAAAGGACGCTTTCCTATTCCTAGTTCTTAGCAAAAATTTGTTACTATGGAAAACTAGTTTTTCCCAGGAAAAACTAGTCATTGAAAACTACTCTTAGTAGGAAGGACTAGTAAAAACTAGTCTTTCCTAGTAAAAACTAGTTCCCGCTAGGAAAAACTAGTTTTTCCCAGTAAAAATCATCTCTCATTAGGACAAACTCTTTTTTTAGTAGTTTTTACAACTAGGAAAATACGTTTTCCCATTCGTAGTTCCTAGTAAAAATTTGTTGCAATGGAAAACTAGTTGTTACTAGAAGAAACTAGTTTTTTCTAAGATAAAATAGGTTTTACTAGGAAAAACTTTCTAGTAGTTTTTACAACTAGAAAAAGACGTTTCCCTAGTTGTACTCGCCTTTTCTTTCCTAGTTGGACTAACGAGTTGTAACTGGTTTTTACTAGACTTTTCCTCGTAAAAGCTAGTTGTAACTAGTTTTCCTAGAAAACTAGCTACTAGGAGAACCTAGTTATTACCTTTTTTAAATGGTTAGAACTAGTTTTTACGACTAGGAAAGGACTTTTTGCCAGTAAAAATTAGTTTTTACTAGGAAAAAAATCCTTTTACCCAAACACACTAGTTTTTACAAAAGCAAACAAGTAGAAACAGTAGAGTGCAAAACTTATTAGGAAAAATTAGTGATTATTCATCTCGTTGGAACTAGTTTATCCCAGTGAACTCGTTTTAAAGTTTTGACAAGTTTGTGTGGTTTTATTCGTTGGAAAATCTTGATAGACAATAGAATAAGTATTATACAAACAAAGTGCCGCCGTTGCTGGATGGCCAATCGGTGAAGGTGATCCTGGCAACCAGGCTCATCTGAAATTAAAAATTAAAAAATGTACTATCAGCGTAATGGTTAAACTTTTGTAAGGCTGTATACTTTTTGAAATTTTGAAAATTACGAAAATGGCAAGGTGTAGAAAAAAGGCGATTTTCGGCAAAGTTCTCCGTCCAAATTTAACGTGAATCGGACGAATAGATTTGGAAATACGATTTAAACCGTTTCATAAAACATAATTTCAAGAAAAAAACGCAAGAAAGGGTAAATTGCAGCGGAGCAGTTCGAATTTTCGCAAAAATCCTCATAACGCGGGCGATTTTTGGAGTTTCTGCAAAATCTTTTTTGTAAACTAAATTCACGACCCTTGGCCACAAAACTACGCAATAAAAATCATTCTTTTTTTTTCATTTATTTCAAGCATACGCAGACCCCTCAAGATATGAATTTTCGAAAAGATGAATTGGAATTATTCAATATTCGCAGGATCCGAACAACCCTTTGGTACTTCGGAGCGCGTGGGACTGGCGCGAGCAGTTCAACGACCAGGACATCCTACTCTTCTACAATCCGCTCTTCGACCGTCGTCTTTTGGGCGACAAGCCGAGCGCCCTCAAGCCCACCTGCAACGTCTCCTGTCTCGAGCTATGGTCGCAGTGTTACTTCCGTTGGATACCACCCCTCGAGATACGAAACGGTGGCAAAAATCACGCCGAACTTTACGCGAGATTGGTGCAAAACGCGATCGGACAATTGCGAGTGAACGCGAACGGTACTTGTGGCTCGCCGGTCGACAAAATCAACACGTACCTTTTGCAAACGAATATCGACAGTTTTCATCCGTTCGGCAACAAGAAG
Source organism: Ophion obscuratus (assembly GCA_964007375.1). Classification (NCBI taxonomy): domain Eukaryota; kingdom Metazoa; phylum Arthropoda; class Insecta; order Hymenoptera; family Ichneumonidae; genus Ophion; species Ophion obscuratus. The sequence goes on along the minus strand of OZ023318.1, from coordinate 53,292,299 downwards.
AACGGCAACACGATCAGTACGCCAATCATGAACAGCTCGATCCTCATGACCGAGAGCCTCATGGACGCCCAGTCACTGTTGACCGCGCCCGACTGATGAATCCCCGAACAACAACAAAACTAATCCAATAACCCTTGGAATTCTCGCGTAGAGAAAGAAAACAGATCTTTTTTTTTTTTAATTCCCGGAGATTTTCTTACGCAATGCACTGCACCGCGGAGAGTCGCTTTCGCACGACACCTTGTTCGCACCGCTGAGATAATGATCTAGGAACATTTGATCTACGGAAATTAAGCAAAGACGGACAAAACAAGCAACCGTGGACGCCGCAGTGATACCATTTTTGTTAGATAACTTAAAAATCGCAGCTAATTAGGGATTAAGAACGTTTTTTTTTTTTTGTATATTCATCGTGACAGAGGAGACTTAGGCGCGTGTGTTTCCAATCGTCGAGCGATTTCTGCCTTATATTTATCGCGATCGTTTTAGGGTACGTATGTTACGGTGAATGCCCGTTTTTAGCAGTAAACGACGAGACAAAACAGGCAAACTTCGGGAATTTTTATCTCAAAAACTAATGTTTCGATTGGATCCGAGTTTTTTTTATTAGAAAATATGTACATTGACGTATGTTTAGGAATTTTGTGAAATAAATTCGTTGACTGGAAGCGATTCAAACGCGATTATCTCGAAACATTGTTTTCAAAGTCGTTGCCAGATGTATCTCGAAAACGGCTTGTCCGATTTTGTCCAAATTCGGATACAACATTCTTCGATAGTTTTTCTCGTTCGCCACGTAGGATTTTTTTGAAATTTTCATTTTTGACGGAATTTCGACCGTTTTAATTTAACATTCGTTTTTCGTTGGCAATTTCCGACGATTTGATTGCATACACATTGCGTGAAAAAGCAATGGTTCAATCAAATGAAAAAGCCCTACGTGGCGAACGAGGGAAAACCATCGAAGAATATTGTATCCAAATTTGGACAAAATCGGACAAGCCGTTTTCGAGATACATCTGGCATCGACTTTGAAAACTATGGTTCGAGATAATCGCGTTTGAATCGCTTCCAGTCGACGAATTTATTTTTAAAAATTCCTAAACACACCTCAATGTACATATTTACCAATAAAAAAAAAAAACCCGGATCCAATCGAAACATTAGTTTTTGAGATGAAAATTCCCGAAGTTTACCTGTTTTTCGCGCCGTTTACTCAGGTACCTCCCCAAAACGGGTTTTACCTGGTAAAAACTAGTTCCGACTGGACGCTCTCGTTGAAACTAGTTTTTCCTAGTGAAAACGAGAATTTACTGATAAATAAACGTTAATGTTGGCTGAAACTGGTTGTAATGAAATGAAACAGTCAAAACTGCTTCGGTAGTAGTGAAACCCAAACTAGTTTTTTTCCGAGTAAAAACTAGTATTTCCTTTCCTAGTAAAAACCCAAACAAAATGTGCTTTGTACGAGCTTGTTTGGGTTTCACTCCCAATTTTTACTAGGAAAAAGTCCCTTCCTAGTTACAATTAGTTTAGACAAATAGAAAAGGACTTTTTCCTAGTTGTACTCACCTTTTTATCCCTTTCCTTTCCTAGTTGGAATAACTAGTTTTCACTAGCTTTTACTAGACTTTTTCCTAGTAATAAATAGTTTTTACTAGGAAAACGTCTTTTCCTAGGCGTGAAAAGTAGTTATAACTGGTTTTTACCGGGGCAAAGTCCTTTCGTAGTTGCGGAAACCCCGTTGTAACTAGTTTTTCCTAGGAATCTAGTTACTAGAAAAACCTAGTTACCAGATAAAAAATCGTTACCACCAATTTTTACCACTAGGAAAGGACTGTTTCCTAGTAAAAATTTAGTGACTATCCGTTCCGTTGAAACTATTTTTTTTTGAGTCAACTAGTTTCAATTATGAAAAACTAGTTCGCACGAAATGAATCGGTTGAAACTGTTTGGGTTTTACTCCTATTTTCTACTAGGAAAAACTAGTTTTTAAAACTAGTGTCGTTTTTTTAGTAACTAGGTTTCTAGTGTTAACTAGATTTTCTCGTACTGTTTTCCTACCAAAATGAGTTACTAAAGAAAGTAGTTACAACTATTTTTTTACTAGGAAAATCTAGTTGTAACAAAGTAAGTAGTTTACTAGAAACTAGTTTCAAGTAAACTAATGCTTACTAAACGCCTTCGTTATAACTAGATTTTCATAGTAAAGACTAGTTGTAACTAGTTTTTAAAGCAACTACTTTTAGTAGGAAAATAGTACTTTAGAAAATAGGGTTTCCTAGTAAAAACTAGTATCGGTTTTTCAAGTAACTAATTCCTAGTGGAAAATAGTAAAACTAGATTTTCTAGTACTATTTTCCTACTAAAACTAGTTACAGCTAGTTTTTACTAGGAAAATGTTGTAACGAAGGCGTTTAGTAGGAAGTAGTTTACTTGAAACTAGTTTCTAGTAAAGTAAAGTAAACTAGCTTCAAGTAAACTACTTCTTACTGAACGCCTTCGTTACAAGTACATTTTTCTAGTAAAAATTATCTTCTTTCTAGTAAAAATATTTTCTACTAGGAAAAACTAGTTTTTAAAACTAGTATAGTTTTTTTAGTAACTAGGTTTCTAGTGATAACTAGATTTTCTCGTACTGTTTTCCTACTAAAATTAGTCACTAAAGAAACTAGTTACAACTATTTTTTACTAGGAAAATCTAGTTGCAACAAAGTAAGTAGTTTACTAGAAATTAGTTTCAAGTAAACTAATGCTTACTAAACGCCTTCGTTACAACTAGATTTTCATAGTAAAGACTAGTTGTAACTAGTTTTTAAAATAACTACTTTTAGTGGGAAAATAGTACTTTAAAAATAGGGTTTCCTAGTAAAAACTAGTATCGGTTTTTTAAGTAACTAATTCCTAGTGGAAAATAGTAAAACTAGATTTTCTAGTACTATTTTCCTACTAAAACTAGTTACAGCTAGTTTTAGTAGGAAAATAGTGTTATTTTCTAGAAACTAGTGTAGTTGTAACGAAGGCGTTTAGTAAGAAGTAATTTACTTGAAACTAGTTCCTACCAAAGTAACTAGTTTCAAGTAAACTACTTCTTACTAAACGCCTCCGTCACAACTAGATTTTCCTAGTGAAAACTAGTTTTTTCAGTAACTAGTTTCAGTAGGAAAGGAGTACCAGAAAATCTAGTTTTCACTAGAAGCCTAGTTACTAAAAAAAGGTACTAGTTTTTTTTCTAGGAAAACCTATCTGCAACGCAGGCGTTCAGTAAAAACAAGTTTTTACCAGGGCAAACGCGATTAAACTAAAACGGGGATTTAACTGTAACATATGAGTGGATAAATACGCGAGTACGCGCGTCCGTTTCAAGAGTTTATTGTAGAACATCGAGGGATAAAAAAGAGCGACTCCGTTGTGAAATAATTACGTTGGGTAAAATATTTTTTTATTGCTCGATAGAGTTTTTTATTTCCTCGTCGAGGCAAACTCTTGTCTGCCCTCTTATCGTGAAAAAATCATCGTCCACACTTCATTCTCAGTTAATATTTACACTTCACTTCCTTGCACCCGCTCCGTTTGTGCGTATTCTGGAAAACCTTGAGAACGGCACTGGAGCTCCCACTCCCCCGACCCAAAGTCGTTTCTTCGTTTTCTTTGCGAGCACCGCGATACTTGAGGGTTTATTTCCTCATTTTGGAGACTACTATGTAAATTTGGGCATTTTTGAAAAAATCTCAGTTCACCTCAACTCAGGTGTTCACAAAAGAACTTGCGATTGAGGCCTTATCGTCTTGGAAAAATTAGCATTAAGCTTGGAGGACCAGCGAGGTAAAAAAAAGCAATTTATACAAATCAAAAACGTATTAGGCATACGCAGCGTTGGGTTGTTGTTTTTTTTTGACGTTATCGCGGTCGTCGAATTAACTGTTTTTCTCGTTGATCTTTACGATGACGCTCTTGACTTCGGTGTAGGCCTCGAGACCGTATTCACCGAGTTCGCGACCGTGTCCGGACATTTTGTAACCACCAAACGGCACCTGATTCGCCAGTACGTTGTACGTGTTGACCCTGTACGGAATGGAGAAAAACAAAGGATACGTGTGATCAAAAATCGTGTTTCAATCGTCCGTGAAAATCGTCTCGCGTCGAGATAATTCGGCTGTTATTACTGACCAAACGGTACCCGCTCGTAGCCCCTGAATCACGTGATTTGCCTTGTCAATGTCCTTGGTGAATATCGCCGCGGCAAGGCCGTAGTCGGTGTTGTTCGCGCGGTTTATCACCTCGTCGATTTTGCTGAACTTTAGAATTTGCTGAACTGGTCCGAATATCTGCGACAACGATTGATGGTGTTGAAATAAACGACGTATACAGGGTGTACCGTTCGTGTTGGCACGACGAAATAGCCAGGGAGCGATGCATTATAGGAAAAAATGTTTCGGACAAAAGTTACGTAGCTTTGGGAAGCGGAAATGATGGTGTTGGTTAGTTTTCATTTATAAGGAAAGGTCGCAGGTGCACGTTTTGAACGTTTCCCTTTTGAGCGGGACGGTTGGGGAAGGGGGGGTGAGTGCAATTTGCAACTATGCAATGGCGTCATAAACTTATATTGACGTGAACTTTACCCGGAATGACAAAAGGCTGGCTGATTATACGATGTTCTTGGCTTTAAAAAATCGAAGGGCAGTTTCAACCCCTTAATTATGAGATATCGGAAAAACAAAAAACACGTATCCGCTACTTTTCCATCCTCTACATGTATGCAAATTTACATCCCAATCGGTTAAGAATTCTCGGAGATACGTATGAAATATTTGCATTTTTGCAATAAACAATATGAAATTTGTTGTTGTCTGCATCGTTCTCATCTCGAATGTATAGTACACGGAAAAATGAACGTTATTGCAGTTTGAATTTTTTTCATATCTCGTACCGTTAAAACGTTATCGACGAAAAACGAAAAAGACCCCTACTCTCGAGGGTGCGTTTCACCCCTTAAAAATAGAGTTCCGAATATATAAAAAAACACGTGTAGCCTATTTTTACCCATTCTACAAACGTGTTAAATTTCATCGAAATCGGAGGGGAACCCCTCGCGACCTTTCCTTGTTAGTGGCTATTTTCAAGGTCGTTTCAAGGTCAACTTTGGTTTTTCAAATAGGAAGCTTTATTTTTTATTTCATAAATATTTATTGCGGGCAAAATGGCAATCTTTTGTCCGAAAACTTTTTCCATTTGACTGAAATTTTTCGAGAAATTTCGCATATACAATCGGACATCGATTGAAAATATCTTGAGAAATTGAAGTCAAAGGGAAAAAAAGTTTCAGACAAAAGTTACCTACTTTGTTACGCGGGAAATTATTCCGAAATAAAAAGGATAGCTTGCCATTTGAAAAACTAATGTTGACCTTGGAATAACCTTGAAAATTGCCACTAAATAACAAATATCTAACGATATAATTTTTTCCTGCTTGAAACTGTGAAACTTTTGGTCGAAAAGTATTTTTCCAAAATGCATTCCTTTCGAGATATTTCGTTGTGGCAAGTCGAATGGTACACCCTGTTTGTTTGAGTTTGTTTGGCACCCTATATGTGCGTAAGGAATTTTCGGACAACGTCAATCGTTCCTTCAACAATTTTAAGACCGTAGGCCACTCTAGAGGCCGAAAAAATTGGCTTTCTGGGGATTTTTTTTTTCAGAAAAACTACAAATTAAATCGAGATTACGAAAAGGGTGTTTATCATACATATCAGTGACTGTATACAATCATTTTTTTTAAGCGATTAATTTCAAAATGACGGCTGTGCAGCGTTTATCTTAAAACTGCATTTTTTAAATTGGCCAGAAACATAACCCAGACAATTTTCAACCGATTCACTTGAAATATTGAATATATCTTGAAAAATACATTGTCTAAGGAAGTACGTAGGATTTGTTTATATTGCATAGTTCATTTGTTTTTAACAATTATCTGACGATTTTTTAGGCAAATTTTTGGAAGTGAAAAATTTTGTCAGATAATTCTTAATAACAAAAAACTATGCAATATAAAAAAAATCCTGCGTACTTCCATAAACAATGTATTTTTCAAGATATATTCAATATTTCAAGTGAATCGGTTGGAAATTGTCTGACAAGGAACATCCCTCAGGTGTCCGCCTCCGATTTTGTTGAAACTCATATATGTGATAGAGCATCGAAAACTTTGAGACACGTATTTTTTTTTATCTGCGGAAAAACGAATTCAAGGGGGGAAACCGCCCCTCAAAGAAAGGCGTGTCGAGGGGTGATTATGCAGTTTCACCCAGAAGCAATCCACCGATCTGAATGAAACAAAAACGAAAATTCTTCTAATAAAAAGCCATGAAAAATCCACTATGAACATGTTAAGAAAAAACTAAATTACGGGATAAACCACCCCTCAATTTGCCTTTTCTCACCCCACACTTAAGAGGGTTGTATGCAAATTAATAAAACAGGTATCATTTTGAAAGGAAATTAAAATTAAAGTTGACGGGTTTTTGCGTTTTGGCGGGATAGGAAATTTAAGGGGGTAAACCACCCCTAACATAAATTTATTTATCATGGTCGTTTTTTCTTTGTTTAAAGTGTATCCGCTGATTTTAAATATTTCTATAAGCTACAATTTAATGTTTTATCATATTTGAAAATTATTACATTCGTCTTAAGGGGTAACTACCCCTCTGACGAGAAACATCATTGAAGTATCCGCTTTCGATTTCGTTGAAACTCATATATGTGCTAAAGCATTGCAAACTATTAAACATGTTTTTTTTTGTATCGGCAGAAAAACGGTGTTAGGGGATGAAACCACCCGTCAAAGTTTCTCCCACAAGCAGTCCACCGATCTGAATGAAACAAAATCGAAAATTCCTCTAATATTAAGCGATGAACAATCCACTACAAGAGTGTTGATTAGAAATATAATTAATGGGTAAAACACCCCTCCATTTGCCATTTTTCAGCCCACGCTTAAGAGGGTTGTATGAAAATTTATAAAACAGGTATCATTTTGAAGGGAAATCAAAATTCAAGTTGACGCGTTTTTGCGTTTCAGCGAGACAGCAACTTTAAGGGAGTAAACCACCCCTAACATAAATTTGTTCATCACCGTCGTGTTTTCTGTGTTTAACATGTATCCGCGGATTCAAAATATTCTACCACGTTTTTAATTTATTACGTTTTTAAATTTTTACATTTTAAGGATAAACTACCCCCTCTAATTGCTTTTCGTTTGAAGTTTTGCAAAAGGTTTCACGAATTTCGTTAAAACTGCTTTCATTTCATCGGTAATATCAACTTTATGTTTGTGTGTGCAGGCATATTCGTTTTGAGCTTTAGGAACGGTACGTTGAAGTGGGGACGTGGGGCTACCCCTTACTTATAAGACTCATATTTTCGTGTCGAAACGCTTCCGATTTTAATATGCTCGTCCATTAAGGATCTCCATAGGAATAAACATACACTTCTGCTATATCATTAATTATAATAATTTCCAGAATAAGTTATAAAGCTCACTTCGTATATTACGGAACGATGATGCGCCTGGATCAAGCAATAATTTAGCCAGCGTCGTAGTTTTGTGGAGGAATGTATATTTTTATTATTTTACCGTTTATTTGATTGAACATATTAATGAAACTGAGGGTTTTAGCTTGGGTAAACGAACATGTTTTTAATATATTTTGACATATTTCATTTGGGAATCATATCAGCTGATTTAATTAATAGTACTTGTGAAAAGTATCGCAGTCATATGCCGTCAAATCATTTTCTCGTGAAATATACTTTTTTTCATATGATAACTAACAACCATGGCTCATAATTCCTGCAATAATGATAGTCGTCAACAAAATGCTTTGAACACAACGACTTTTGGGACCATGCACATCTGATAATGGCCAAATTATTGCAACCGGATATTTCACAATGTGTGTTCGATTCACCAAAACCAAAGGTAACAGGATTTTCAAAATCTTCTGGTTTTTTAGATATATAATTACTTTTATACCATGAATATTTAAAAAGATTAGAATACCGCGGTGATGAGAGTTGATTGTGTGTAAGTGATGGCAGTTCAATTATATTATTCCTCAAGTGCAAATTCATATCAGATTTTAATAATATTACACTGTCTGAAAAATGTCGGACGAAATTTTTCCACACTCTGAATCCAAATACATCGAGCGGCTGAATGCTTCCAGATGCACCTTTTGGAATAATCGTTGGGATTATCTTCTTATTACGAGGTGTCGCTGCAGAACAACCTTAGGGCAATGTCCACTCCAGGAGTCTATCAATACGCTGTCTCCCGACGTTAGGAAAGAAAACCTCCAACCAAGCTTTGAAATGCTGTGTTAACACAAAACACATTCAATATTTTTAAAAAATACTAATGTTGACATAAATTATATTTCATATTTTAAAAAAATCATTCATTATAATATGTGAGCATACGTACCGGAAGTAAGTTTTCCAGATTTGGATGCTAATACTAAGACGTTTTCTGCTTGAAATAGCGCTTTCTCTACGCGTGGTCCAAATTCACCCTTCGTCTCCTTTAAAACGATGAAAAGTGGGGAAAGTAATTTCCCCTCAGCGCTTATAGTAGGCTGAATCGTATAGCTGTGAGTTATTGAAGAAACTGACTGTACAACGCATTCAACTTTCCTTTCTCTTTCCGTTGCAAGAGTTCGCGCCGAATGAATTTCCACATGAAAACCGCTTTGATCCGAATTATACACATTTTCCGTTCCATACTTTTTTTATCAGTGGTGCAACATCGGCGACAAATTTTTTTGCATTTTTCCGTCGAAGTTCTTCTTCTCCCGTAGTTTTGCGCGTTGCAAATTGACTGATTTTTCTGGATACACTGCGATGCTGTTTTTTTTAAATTCCATAGCCAATTATGAGAGGCCTTAAATCGCACATCATTGAAACCTGTCTCCTTTTGGGCTTGTAGCGCCCACTTCTGAAGATCAATATCATTTATGTACACCAGCATCTAGAGCAGTTTTCGTATTCTTCAATGTATATTCAGAAATTTGCGCTAGCTTTTCTTCATAAGTACCACTTTTATTCAGCTGATGTGCCCAGCGCCGCAATTGTCTTTCAGACTTGACAGATTTGTATTTCTGTTGGACGGTTTTGAGGCTATAGTTTTTTGTCTTACCAGACCTCCAGTATTGAACTGCTTCATTTTTGTAATCGTAGTTCACGTCATCATCACTGGAACAGGCGTCAGAATCACTATCACCAGTATCCTTTTGCCATACGGTATCTTCTACAGCATTGGCTTCGTACTGTTCAAATGGTTCTTGAAAAGCGAGCGTTTCTTCCTCTATCATTTCAACTACATTATAGTCTTGCATGGAACTGATCAAATCATCAATGAAATATCCATAGCTTCAAATGTAGCTAGTAGAAGTTTGATATCGTTTATTGGGTTGACTTGCATGGCTGATGAAATTTGTATTTTCCAACACACAGTACACTGTTTGTGGCTCACTTTAACGTGAAATGGAAGAATCCTAATGCTAACCGTCTTATAAAGCAAGCGATAAAACTGCAAGCTATTGACAACTTGAACTGCCAGAGGCTAATCACACATTACCCGAAAATGTAAACACATTATCGGGTTATGTATGATTAACGTCTTGCAGTTCAAGACGACAGCTTGCCGTTTAATAGTTGCGCAGTGTAAAAATTCTGCGTAGAATACAAATTTTGCGCAAATATCATTATCGCGTCATGATGCGATAAGAATATTTGCGCTGAAAGAATTAATGATTGCACTTAGTCGAGAAAAGTTGATACATCGGAAAATAAACATCGCTCTGTTCGTTGATTGTATAACTTCATACACAGAGATAAAAGTTTTCCGAACGGGAGCATTCTGGATAGTTACGCATTTAAGAATCGAAGCGTAAACATTTATCTGCATATGATTTTTTTTACGTGTTATAACAAAAACGAACAAACCAAATATATTTATATATACCATTTGCATTTTATTAATAGTATCGTTAATATATTTTTGTTACTGCATTGCATCTTTGCATGGGAGTTGCTTTCATCAAAACTTTTGATTAGAGGAACAAACATTTCGGTACGAAAATATAATTATGACAATATGAAAATATGAGTCTTACGAGTAAGGGGTAGCCCCAGGTCCCTACTCCCAAAGTACCACTCCTAAAGGTCAAAACGAATATGTCTGCACACACAAACATAAAATTGATATTAACGATTAAATGAAAGCAGTTTTAACGAAATTTGTGAAACCTTTTGCGAAACTTCAAACGAAAAGCAATTAGAGAGGGTAGTTTACGCTTAAAATGTAAAAATTTAAAAACGTTATAATTTAAAAACGCGGGAGAATATTTTGAATCCGCGGATACATGTTAAACACAGAAAACACAACGGTGATGAACAAATTTATGTTAGGGGTGGTTTACCCCCTTAAAATTGCTGTCCCGCTGAAACGCAAAAACGCGTCAACTTGAATTTTGATTTCCCTTCAAAATGATACCTGTTTTATTAATTTTCATACAACCCTCTTAAGCGTGGGGTGAAAACGGCAAATGGAGGGGTGGTTTAACCCTTAATTATATTTCTAATCAACACTCTTGTAGTGGATTCTTCATCGCTTAATATTAGAGGAATTTTCGATTTTGTTTCATTCAGATCGGTGGATTGCTTGTGGGAGAAACTTTGAGGGGTGGTTTCATCCCCTTACACCGTTTTCTGCCGATTAAAAAAAACATGTTTAATAGTTTGCAATGCTTTACCACATATATGAGTTTCAACGAAATCGAAAGCGGATACTTCAATGATGTTTCTCGTCAGAGGGGTAGTTACCCCTTAAGACGAATGTAATAATTTTGAAATATGATAAAACATTAAATTGTAGCTTATAGAAATATTTAAATTCAGCGGATACACTTTAAACAAAGAAAAAACGACCATGATAAATAAATTTATGTTAGGGGTGGTTTACCCCCTTAAATTTGCTATGCCGCCAAAACGCAAAAACCCGTCAACTTTAATTTGAATTGCCCTTCAAAATGATACCTGTTTTATTCATTTGCATACAACCCTCTTAAGTGTGGGGTGAAAAAAAGGCAAATTGAGGGGTGGTTTACCCCGTAATTTAATTTTTTCTCAACATCTTCATAGTGGATTTTTCATCGCTTTTCATTAGAAGAATTTTCGTTTTTGTTTCATTCAGATCGGTGGATTGCTTCTGGGTGAAACTGCAAAATGACCCCTCGACACGCCTTTCCTTGAGGGGCGGTTTCCCCCCTTAAATCCGTTTTTCCGCAGATAAAAAAAAATACGTGTCACCCGAAGGATGTTCCTTGTGAGTTATGTTTCCGGCTAACTTGAAAAATGCAGTTTCGAGATAAACGCTGCACTGCCGCTATTTTAAAATGAATCGCTTCAAAAAAATTATTGTATACAGTCACTGATATGTACGATGAACGCCCTTTTTTGTAATCTCGATTTATTTTGTAGTTTTTCGGAAAAAAAAATCCCCAAAAAGCCTATTTTTTCGGCCTCTAGAGTGGCCTAACCCCTTAATGGTATTATTAGTAGAACGGGATATTATTGATGGCGAGAAAAAAAAAGGCACGCGTCGTTTACCTCCTCTCGCGCGATCGTCATGTCGTCCGTGACGTCAGCGAATACCGTTGGAGCTACGAAGAAGCCTTTTTCGCCGACTCTGCTACCGCCAGTCATCAGTTTGGCTCCCTCCTTTTTGCCGCTGTCGACCATGCTGAGAATTCTGTTCAACTGATCCTCGTCCACCTGGGGACCGTGCTCGATGTTCGGATCGAAAGGATCACCAACGGTACGTGATTTCGCCCGCAGCGCGCTCTTTTCCACGAACTCGTCGTAGATGTCATCCTCGACGAAGGTTCGCGATCCGGCGCAGCAACATTGACCCTGCGGGGCGCCGGCATTTTTTTCCGTGAAATAAATTCAATGCATTTGTAGACGTTACGTGCCTCCAGTATTTTTTGGAATCTTTTTTTTATGATTAGTTATTCGAAATTACGCGGCTTAAGGCAGGATTCTACTTTGAAACTTTGAAACTTTGAAATTGGATGAAAACACCCACCTGGAACACGTCGAAGGCATATTACATGGCCCAGGCATCGCTGATTGAGGGTAAGATAATTTTTTCTACGATTTATCACTCACCAAAACTTTAAACGCGTTTTTCTCGAAACGACATTTTCAAGTATCGTGGTCGTGATAACTCAAAAAGTACTGAACCGATCCTTATGAAATTTGGAACACATTCTATATGTGTGTACCAACCGACCTAACTACAATCAACTTAAAATTTTGATTAGAACTATTTTTTTATTGCAAAAAAGACCCAAAAAAAACGCATTTTTTTTCGTATTTTAGCCGCCATTTTGTTAATTCTGCACGTATATAAAATATTCTAGGTAGGTCGGTTCCTGAAGACATACTGAACATGAAACTATTTGATTTTTTTGTTTCAGACCATCCGTCGGGAAGATTTCACGACCACGGCAACGGTACCTGCTTTTCGAGGCGTTGGCTTTAAACATATTTTACGTGTACAAAAAATGAATAAAATACATTTAAACAATTTTTTTTATGTACTTAAAGAGTGTATTTATTGAACAGTTTAAACCCCGTATCGATATCTTTAATAGTATTCTCAGAAAAAATTCACGAAAATAGCGTTTTTTTCATGGTTTCAAAGTAGAATCCTGCCTTAAGAAAATTAAATCGTTTTGCTCTTTTGGTTTTTATAACCACTGGTAATTTTTAATATGGTTTTGTATTTCATTTTTGAAAATAGATTCTCTATGGACGAGATACTTTTTATTGTTTAATTTGAACATGTTTTATAAATATGCAAAGGGCAAAGTTTGGGACGAAAAGTTTTTACTTCGAAGGGAGGTGGCTTGCTTTTTTGGAAATTCAAGTGTTTGGCTCGCAAAGTATATAATGAGATTAATTTATAAGAATCTTGGAATTTTTAGATCCAGAAGAAATTTTGTTTTTACAGTTTTTCGGAGTCCACGTATCAGGAAATAATGTTTTTTCATCAGGATATTTTTCCTGATTCTTCTACTCATCAAAAAGTTTTTTCTCTACTCTTTGATTGATTTGCTCTTTGAAAAACGTTTCCAATGTTTATATTTGTCCTGATATAACATTTTTTTCTGATTTTTTACGCTTTACTTGTTGAAAAAGCTTTCAAAGGTTATATTTTTCCAGATACAAACAAAAATCCATTTACTCTTCGACGTAAGTTCCCAAAGGTTATATTTTTCCTGATCTAAAGTTTTGGTAATTCTGTACATTAGTGACATTTCCGAAAAACGAGCCTAACATTTTTTGTTGCTATTTGCTCATTTATCGCGTTAGAAATGATGATATTCAGTCTGGGGAAGCTGAAATTCACAGCGCCATAGAAAGTTTCGAAGTTCGCGGAAAAACGTGATCGAATAGGGCATTTTTGAACATTTCGTCGCCTGCATTGGGTCTGTTTGGGTCCGAAACCCAAACAATTATAATTATTTTTGCTCGTAATAATTATTCGTCACTTATCGAAAGAATTACCTTTTACCCGATTTATTTTTTTACTATTTACTCGTCGCAAAAGATGCCCAAAGATTATATTTTTCCTGGAATCAAATTTTTATTGATTTTCCTTGCGATTTGATCTTCGAAAAAAGTTCATAAACATTGTATATTTTCCCGATATTTATTATTCTTATTATTTCCCGTTTTTTTAAATTTATTATTATTATTATTTTCCGTTTTTTTTTATTTTACCCTTATACATTCCCGTGAGAACTCACGCCGTAAGAACTCACGTTTGATGTAAATTTTAATCTAATCATTGTGAATTTGATTTTAATTTGTCTTAAATACCAAAAAAAAATCACAACTTATTTAGTGAATTTTTTTATATTTCTAATTTTTTGTGAATACATTTTCATTCACAGATTTTGATGTGAATGTTTTTTAATTCACAGGATTTCTTGTAAATATTCACAATTTTTTCTGTGAATTTATTTGTATGTTCGGAATATTTGTAAAAACAATTGTATTAGTATGCATGCATGTGAATACAAATAAGTGAAGTATGAATAAATTTGTATTTATATTCACGTGAAAATCACGATGTGAATAAATTCGTATTCGTATTTATAAATAAAATTACGCCCAACTCTGGGCTTCAAGGACATTTATCCGAATGATTGTGCGTTACCATATTGAAGAAGAGACCAAAGTGGGCGGTTTCAACGGCGTGATCAATGTCGGAATCCTTGAATATGATGTTGGGCGATTTTCCACCGAGTTCGAGGCTGGTTCGTTTGAGATTGCTCATGGCGGCGCCCTGTTTGACGAGCCTGCCGATCTCCGTTGAGCCCGTGAACGCGACTTTGTCGACGTCGGGATGAGCCACGAGAGCAGCACCCGCGGCGCCGTAACCCGGCACGACGTTCACCACGCCCTTCGGAAAGCCAGCCTCTTTCGTCAGCTGCGCTATGTACAGGGCCGTCAAGGGCGTTTGCTCGGCGGGCTTGAGAACAACGCAATTTCCGGTCGCCAAGGCCGGGCCGAATTTCCACGCCAGCATCATTATCGGAAAATTCCACGGTATTATTTGGCCGCAAACGCCTACGGGCTCGTGCCTCGTGTACGCGAAAAATCTTCCGTCCATCGGTATGACCTTGCCGTGATTCTTGTCCGCCCAACCCGCGAAGTAACGCAGAGCTCCGATGCTCACCGGGACGTCGAAACCGTAAGCAACCGAGTACGGCTTACCGTTGTCCAGAGTCTCCAGGGACTGCAGCATGAGAAAAAATGTTTTTGTCAATTTGCAGCTGAATTAGCAAAAATTGCCGCGGATTTGTTTGGCATTTTTTTCGTACTAATTGGGGCTGGGCTGAAATTCTGAACTTTGAATGCTCCGACGGTTTAATATTCCAAATTTTAATTCAATTTTAACTCCGAAATAATAATACCCCGAAAGATAAAAACTCCGAAAGTACTTTACACGAAAGACCAAAACGCCAAAAATCTTAAAACCGTCAAAATAATTCCACTATGGTAGTTTGGCTATGGAAAATTTTCAATACATCGACGAATTATTTCAAGAATTTTTTTTTATTAAGTGATTTTGCGTCAACTTTGAAATTTGTCTAGACAATGTTATACGTTCTACATTATTTACAGTCAACTGTGTAGACTTTCGCTGGCATGATCTTCCCATGAGGGCCGGGTTGAAATTCCGAACTTTGAATGCGCCGACGGGTGAAAATTCCTCATTTTAATATTCCGAAATTACGAGTTTCGTTAAGATTATCCCAGCGAAAGTCTACACAGTTGACTGTAAATGATGTAGAACGTATAACATTGTCTAGAAAAATTTCAAAATTGACGTAAAATCACTTCTCAAGGGGCTGTACGTGTGTAATACTTTCAAAAAATCGATTTTTTTCTTTGCCTTTTTCGACAGTTTATCCTTTCGAGAATATCATTATCATTTATATCAATATCATTTTATCTTGCAAAAATGCATAGTTAAATTATTAAGGGGTAAGGCCACTGTAAATTTTTTGAAAAATCGATTTTTCTTTATTGGCGTAAAAAATAGTTTAAGTTTAAAATAAAAAATAGTTTAAGTTTCTCCGAAACTTCTTTTTTAAATTTTTTCCAATAAAAAACTATTCGCAAAACTTTAAACGCGTTTTTCTCGAAACATGGTTTTTCAAAATGGCACGCAGCATAACTCGAACAATTTTCATTTTTTTTACTTGAAATTTTAACCAGATGTGAACATTTACATTATCTTGAGAATGTCGATCGGAATTTTCAAGAACTTTATTTATTGATTTTTTATTAACAATAAACTTGCCGTTTTTTTCGTCAAAAATCAATTTTTTTTTTCAAACGCACGCCAAATCCACAAAAATTGATACTTTTTAAAATCCGATCGACATTCTCTAGCTATAGCCCTCTAGATTAATGGTTTTTTTTTTGTTCTAGATTCAAAAGTGCACCAGTGGTGCTGCGTGCCGCGGAGCCCTGGAAGCAAAACATGTCCCGGGAAGATAGCTGTGGAACCGCCATTTTGTTTTTTTTTTACTGTAAAAAAATTTTATAATAAAGTTTAATGTATGCCCGATAACACCATTAAAAGTTTTTTTTCAAATACCTTCAATTTCGGGAGCAAAAAATTAGTGAAAAAACCTTTTTTTTTGGGCCGTTACAGTGGCCTTACCACTTAAATGCGTTTTTGTCGAAATGAGATTTTTCAAATTTGCTGACATTGTAACTCAAAGAGCCATTATCCGATTGACTTGAAATTTGAACTGAGTACTCTCGAACATATTGACTCTACAATGAACGTTTTTGAAAAAAAAAACGACAATTTTATAGGCAAGAAAACAGACTTTTTTTCATAACTACGCCATTTTGTTAGATTTTGATATTTTTCGAAAATTCTACGTCGTTGTACAGGAAACACCTTCCAGTTTAACGACATACTTTCAGGCAGCGCGTAAGTCGCTTGGATCTCAATATTTTTCTATGAAAAAATTATGTAATATAAGTCAAATCCGGCCAAATATATTCTTAATTTTCGGAAACATTTAATTGAGTACTTTTCTTCCAAAAAATTCCCGAATATCACCCAAATTTTCAGCGTTCACACTGGTATAACCCCTTAATTAAAAAAAAATCTTGAAATAATTCGTCGATATATTGAAAATGTTGAAACTTTTAAAACTTCCATGGCCGAATTATTTTGACCGTGTTCAGATTTTCGGAGTTTTGAGCGTCCTGATCATTCAAAGCTCGGAATTTCAACCCGGCCCCTACTAATTTATCTTGATGAACGACGGAGATGTTGAATTTGTTTGGGTTTACCGTCGCTTTGAACCTGGTTAGGTTTGTTTGGGTTTATGACAACTACATAACGATTTTAAACATTTTTTTCTAATTGCAGATTTTTTTTTCCAACTCACAGTTGTGAAAATGGAGAGAGAACTGGAATTGCCTCGAATTATTTGTCAATTTTGATTTTTTATCTTGTAATACTTGTGTATCTTGTCAAATAAGTTGGATGTTAATACCTGTTTGTTTGTTTGGGTTTATAATGTCTATATAACGATTTTTAACGTTTATTTCAATTGCAGAATTATTTTAAACTCACAGTTGTGAAAGTGTACTGAAAACGGGAATTGCCTCGAATAATTCGTAAATTTTGCAATTTTTACTTTTTATCTCAAGCTTCTCGTGTATCTTGGCAAATGAAATGGGTGTTAACATCTGTTTGAGTTTCTTCGAGTCTATAATGTCTATGTAACATTTTATAACATTTTTGTTCAATTGCGGAGTTATTTTTCAACTCGCAGTGGTGAAAATGTATTTAAAAAAACTAGAATTGCCTCGAACAATTCGCCAATTTTGCAGCTGTTTGAGTCTATGTCTATATGACGATTTTTAACATTCATTTCAATTGCAGTATGATTTTTAAGGCAGGATTCTACTTTGAAACTTTGAAACTTTGAAATTGGATGAAAACACCCACCTGGAACACGTCGAAGGCATATTATATGGCCCAGGCATCGCTGATTGAGGGTAAGATAATTTTTTCTACGATTTATCACTCACCAAAACTTTAAACGCGTTTTTCTCGAAACGACATTTTCAAGTACCGTGGTCGTGATAACTCAAAAAGTACTGAACCGATCCTTATGAAATTTGGAACACATATTCTATATGTGTGTACCAACCGACCTAACTACAATCAACTTAAAATTTTGATTAGAACTATTTTTTTATTGCAAAAAAAGACCCAAAAAAAACGCTTTTTTTTCGTATTTTAGCCGCCATTTTGTTAATTTTGCACGTATATAAAATATTCTAGTTAGGTCGGTTCCTGAAGACATACTGAACATGAAACTATTTGATTTTTTTGTTTCAGACCATCCGTCGGGAAGATTTCACGACCACGGCGACGGTACCTGCTTTTCGAGGCGTTGGCTTTAAACATATTTTACGTGTACAAAAAATGAATAAAATACATTTAAAACATGTTTTTTATGTACTTAAAGAGTGTATTTATTGAACAGTTTAAACCCCATATCGATATCTTTAATAGTATTCTCAGAAAAAATTCACGAAAATAGCGTTTTTTTCATGGTTTCAAAGTAGAATCCTGCCTTAACTCACAGTTGTGAGAATGTACTGAAAACTGGAATGAAAAAATGGACAAGTTACGCAGCTTGTCGATTATTTTTTATCACGTACTTCTCGCCTATCTTGCTACGTAAAATGGATGTTAACACCTGTTTGGTATTGCGTTTATAATGATTATATAACATTTTTGTTCAATTGCAGAATTATTTTTTAACTCGCAGTGGTTAAAATGTGTAAAAAAACTGAAATAGTCCGTCAATTTTTATTTTTCATCTCAATTTTCTCGCGTATCTTGCCAAACAAAATGGCTGTCAACATCTGTTTGGGCTTGCGTCTATAATGTCTATATGACGATTTTTAACATTTTTCAATTGCCGAATTATTTTTCATCTTGTTTTTGTGAGAATGTTTAGAAAACTGGAATTGGTTCAAATAATTGAATTCGGAAATTTGTATTCTTTATCTTGTACTTCTTCCGTATTTTGCCAAATAAAATGGATTTATAATGCCTATATAGCGATTTTCGATATTTTTTTTCCAATTGCATAATTATTTTTCAACTGACAGTTTCCTAAATGTACCAAAAACTGGCATTGACTCGAATAACTTGTCAATTTTTTAATTTTAATTTTTCGTCACGTACTTCTCGGTTATTTTGCCAAATAAAATGGATGTTAATGCCCGTTTGGGTTCGTTTAAGGCCTTAGGCCACAGTAACGGGTATAAAATCATGTGCGAATTTAACAATTTTGTTTCGTATGAAAAAGTGACTCACTCATAAAATTAATTACACATCTATTTAGTATGAATATCAAGCTGTTAGAAAATGTATATATATTTTTTTTCGATGTACAAAATGGCCAACTGCTAATATTATCTTTTGTTATCTTTTTTTAGGCGCTCCGCGGCGTGACATTTAGCATCCACAATTTTTTACCTAGAACAAAAAACAAAAATTCTCGTCAATCTACATTAGAATATCTAGAAAAGTATGTACGGAATTTAAAAAATATTGTTTTATTCAAAAGTTGTAGGTATTTGAACTTAAGAAATGAATTTTCAGTGAAAAATTTCGTTATAACTGCTCATAAAATGCTCATAAAATGAAAAGTTTTCGATTAATCAGAAATTTCGTACGCACTTCTCGGCGAAATGCAATTAGGAGCATAACTTTTAAATTTGAAGTAAATCGAGTGGAAATTGTTGAAGTTATTTGTCACGCCAATTGGAAAAAAGCTGTTTCGAAAAGTTTCGAGTAGTCGGTCATTTTGTACATCGAAAAAAAATATATATATGAGGTATTCCACGTCACTTCAGCCAGTAAAAAAAAAATCCACAAATAATTTTGAAAAATCGAGCTACTTTATTGAAAAATATTCACTGAGTGTCGAAATAAAAAAAAAAATTCTGACGTTTTTTCTCGTTTATTACCATTTTTCCATTCAAATGGCTGTATCTTTGGCAGGATTTGACGTATTTACATTCGCAAAAAGCGAAAATGTGCGTCTTTTTCTGGAGCACTCCAAGGCTCCAAGGCAAATACATATGACATATATGTCATATGTATTTCAAAACCTGGTAAACACACAGCGAGTGCTCCACACTCTTAAATCGAATATTTAAAAAAAAATTTATTAAAAAAAATGGCTGTCACTTCACAGTGTTTAGGAATCCCATAATATAAAAAATACCAAAAATCCGTTTTTCGTATTCACAATTCGGGGAAATTCTTAAAAATAAAATAACGAGTGTCTTTCCTTGAGAAAAAAAATATATTTGCATATTTTGCCCTGAAACGGACGTTCGACTTGCTCAATAAAATCTAAATTAATTTTTTTCTGGCAGGCTAGAAAAAGACGCACATTTTCGTTTTCTACGAATGTAAATACGTCAAATCCTGCCAAAGATACAGCCATTTGAATGGAAAAATATTTAAAAATGGTAATCAACGAGAAGAAACGTCAGAATTTTTTTAAATGTCGACACTCGGTGAATATTTTTCAATAAAGTAACTCGATTTTTCAAAATTATTGCAGATTTTTTTTTACTGGCTGAAGTGACATGGAATGCCTTATATATTTTCTAACATTTTGATATTCATACTAAATAAATGTGTCATCAATTTTATGAGCGAATCACTTTTTCATACGAAAAAAATTTGATAAATTCGCACATGATTTTATACCCGTTCCTGTGACCTAAGGCCCTAAGTCTATAATATCTGTAAAGCAATCTTTCTTATTTTTTTCACATAGAAACGTTTCGAATACTCTGCCATCCTTGCGATGGCAAATATACATGCTAGCGAAGGTCTAATTCTATCCGCCCAAAGTGTACTTCGAGTACAGACTAGCGATAATCGGCTTACAGCCAGATAGGTGCGATCCCTCTCCATGAGATCGGCCAACCGATTGAGTAGAACGCCGCGCCGTGACGCATCCATGGTTCTCCATGGCGAGCCCAATTTGAAGGCGGACCTGGCGGCTTGAACGGCGGCATCGATGTCCGCGGCGTCGCCCTCCTGGACCTCCGAGATGACTTCGCCCGTCGACGGATTTACCGTGTCGAAAGTTTTGCCCGACTGCGACTTGTGCCACTCGTTGTTGATGAAGATCTGTCGGGAGAACACGCACGCGTTGGGTGAACTTTTGAAATGGTCGAAATTGAGACCGGAAATGAAAATTCCGGCGATTTTCGGGCTGGAAAACGTCGTACTTACCCCACTATAGAGAACCGAGGGGTTGATCTCCGGAGCCGGCAAAGTCGCCGAGGCGAAAGTCCTCGCGAGGCTCAGCGTCTTATTCGCGAGGCGAAGCATCGTCGTGCCAGTCGACGAAATATTTTTCTCTTTATTTTTCACACGCGACGAAAATTATCGGAATGTCCTTGCGGTAATCTCGCGAATGCGATAAAAAACGCAAAATACTCGCAGCCTTTCGACACTACCGAAAGTACTGCCGACTGCCGAGCACTGTCGCGGCCTCGCGGCGCTATAGCGTCGAGGACAATTAACCGGCTACTCACACACACTCGATTGGCGAATATGATCGGCGCACGCACACGTGCGAACACGAGAACGCCGCGTGTACGTGTCAACCTTCTTTTATCGCAATCGCGACGTTTGAACTCTCGTTGCTTTCTTAGGACTCTCAGTGTCGAGAGATCTCGACAAACCCCGCACACACATAGCCGCGCTGTAATAATAATACGCGCGATATATTTATATCGGTCATCGTTGTAATCGTGATGAAACGGCACTTTATTGGTCGATAAAAAAGACTCGGTGCAGAATAACAATTTCTTCAATTCTAGGCGTCTATATCTTTGCTATTTTTCCGTTGTGGCTATATAGATCGTGGATTATCCGACTACACAGTGGAAAAAAAGTTATTCCCTATTTTCACTGTTATTCGAAGATCGTTGCGATTATTCGGTGATAATATTCGCGAGCCTATGCGTTTGTCGCAATCTCCCGTACTACACACGTTTCTATTGTTTCATAATGAGAAAAATAAATGAAAAATATTAAAAATATTGGTAATTCTTTAGATAAGTGACTATTCCGAAAAATATTATACGATTTCTCCGATAAAATGTTATTTATTGGGTTATAAATGATGATATTGTCGGGGGAAGCTGACATTTTTCACTGACAATATTTTTACTAGCAAAAAATCGTTCAAAGTAATTTCGAATTTTTCCAAAACCCAAACAAATCCAATATAGGGGTCGAAATGTTAAAAAATTCCCTATTTTATCACGTGTTTCCGCGAACTTCAAAACCCCATAACTTTGTATGGTGGCGGGGGGGGGGGGGTTCAGCTTCCCCCGACTGAATATCATCGTTTAAAACCCAATAAATGAGAAAATAGAAAAAAATCTCAGGCTCATTTTTCGGAAAAGTCACTTATCTAAAGAATTGCCGAAGTATCTTTACTTAAAATTAGATAAAATTAGATAAAAAATTAGATAAAAAAAAAGAAATATTATTTTGTGGAAAATGCAATTGTATGGCGAAGTATGGCGTAAGGCGAAAACGTATTTACTTGAAACAATGAAGATGGGGGTGGTAGGTGGCCAAAAAAATGGCCTAAAGAAAGAAGTAAGGGCAATATAAATGGTAACCCATAAAAATGAAGATATTAACTGAACGCAAGCTCCGCCCAGAATGAAACTTATACATGTTGTTTTTCACTAATAAAATAAAATTCAGTGTAAATTTCAGCACAATCAACTTAGTTGTAGGGGTTCAAAAATTAAAAAATTAAAGATTTTTCTTTTTTTTTCAGTGTTGTGGTACTTGGAAAATTTTGAATTTTTTTTCCTAAATAGTTCATAGAAAACTGCATCTTTTTTGTAAAGGACATTTTTTCGTACGACGAGAAGATCACTACGATACGATCATTTGAAATTTGATCACGTGTAAAATCCTATCTCCGAGTTAGCCGAGTTAGCGAGCCGATGAAAATCAGAAAAAAATGCCGCGTACTCAAAATATATGATACAAAAACATCACGAACTTTGAAAAAGATTGAACAACGGCTTTTAGGCCGTTCGAAAACACTTAAAAACCCTTATATGTTAAAAAAATGTGATCTTGCATTGCGGCTAACGCTCCAACCTCCTTAAGATGCGTAAATGTAGGAAAAGGAGGTAAAAGGGATACGCAGATACTCTACGCCGATTTATAGGAAGGACGAAGAAACTTTGGACGCATACTAATACTATAATGCGGGAAAGTAAAAGAAAAAATGAACAGTTGGTAGATTGTTTTGAAAAGCAGCGAAGAGGCTACAAGGGGGAGGCACTAAAAGGAAAAATTAATACAAAAACGAAAGGGAAACCGATCAAAGAATTGTGCGAGTATGTGAGAGCCTTCGCATGCGTGATAGGAAAGGAAGCACAAAGGAGAAAAAGGACGAAAGACAAATGTTAACAAAAAAAAAGGAAACGTGTAAAAGAGTAACAATATACAGAGAGGGAAACTGTGTAAATACCTCCTAGGGTATACTTGGAAAACAGGAGCTATTCTACAGCATATATAGTATAATTTAATAATATCATACAATAGTATTACCATACTATTGTATAATACGAAAAAAAAAAAAAAAATCGAATGCCGATTTAAAAAATTGACTTCAATTGCAAATTAAATTTGCCAAGCAAAATTCCCACGAAATAAAATCTCCACCTCAAAAACTAAAACGAAAATTAAACGCAAAAAAAAACAACATCCTCGCCCAATTACATAACGAAACTCTTGACATAATCAATGCCAAATATTCGTCGATTACGCCTTCGGCGATTGTCGATTCATCCAAAGCCACGTCGAAATAATTGGTCGGAATAATCCGCCCCTTTATCTTCCCTCTCTTCAGCGTCGAACACGCGTTTGAAAAATAAAAACAAGAAAAAGGAAGTACCGCTTTGCTGGGATTGTGCATTATCTTTTATTCGTTTCTCATTAAACTTGCAAAATAAAACACCCGCTCATTGACACGCAGATAACGTACTAACAACCGAACACGTGTATTTAAAAAAAAGTAGATAAAATGGAGAAGGGTAAAACAAATTCGATTTAAAAAATGTGAAACAGTATTGCTCTTAGTACGGCAAAGACGTAGAAGTTAAAGCGGGATATACATTTAGAGTGGAAAAAAATAAGCAATATTGAGGGATTTTTTAAACTAAGAAATAATTATTCTACAATTAGCCAACTTTAGGTACACTTCAATACTATATTTAAGTATACGAAACAATTTTTTTAATTAATTCATCATCAAAATGACGGAGGTGTGGCAGAGTTTTACAGCAAGGTCGCCGCGGGAGTTGCGAATCTGCGTGCAGCTTCCCGTAGACTTTGATTTGCAAAAAAATTCAAACATTTTTTCAGTTGGAACATGTATCATTTAAAACCCAATAAATGAGAAAATAGAAAAAAAATCTCAGGCTCGTTTCTCGGAAAAGTCACTTATCTAAAGAATTACCAAAATATTATCTTATTGAAAATGGTGGAAAAAAATAAGAAATATTATTTTGTGGAAAACGCAATTTTATGGCGAAGTGAAAAAAACGAAAAAATGTTCTTTCTTGGAAAATTTTGCATTTTTTTTCCAAAATAGTTTCTACGTGACGGTAACTAGAATGAACAAAATGCTAATTTAAAAAAAAAGGCACGCATTTACAAAAAAAATCAACATTTCAGCCAACATTGCTGTAAAATGTGAATTAAAAAAGTAGTTTTTTTTCTCAATTTTTCAAAAATAATTCTCGTCAAGTAGTCTCCGAATCCGAGCGGTGAGGCACAGCGTTGACGGGCTGTAACGTTTGAAGTTCGTCGATTTTCGCTTTTAAACTATAGCAAATTATTCTACATATATAGTTTTATCGATTAAGGGGAGGTACCTGCGTAAACGGCGAGAAAAACAGGTAAACTTCGGGAATTTTTATCTCAAATACTAATGTTTCGATTGGATCCGGGTTTTTTTCATCGGAAAATATGTACATTTAGGTATGTTTAGGAATTTTTAAAAATAAATTCGTCGATTCGATAAATTCGATTTTGTCCAAATTTGGATACAATATTCTTCGATAGCTTTTCTCGTTCGCCACGTAGGCGTTTTTCATTCGATTGAACCATTGCTTTTTTATGCAATGTGTATGCAATCCAAAATCGTCGGAAATTGCGAACGAAACACGAATGTTAAAACGGTCGAAATTCCGTCAAAAATGAAAATTTCAAAAAAATCCTACGCGCCGAACGAGAAAAACTATCGAAGAACATTGTATCCAAATTTGGACAAAATCGGACAAGCCGTTTTCGAGATACATCTGGCACCGACTTTGAAAACTATGTTTCGAGATAATCGCGTTTGAATCGCTTCCAGTCAACGAATTTATTTTTAAAAATTCCTAAACATACCACAATATACATATTTTCCAATAAAAAAAAAACCCGGATCCAATCGAAATATTAGTTTTTGAGATAAAAATTCTTGAAGTTCACCTTTTTTTCTCGCCATTTACTCAGGTACCTCCGGTTGAAGAAAAAAGAAGAAATCGTTTTTGTATCGTTGCAAATGTATATCCCGCTTTAAGTATATACACTTTTGTGATTATCAGGACGAAGATCTACAACTTGACAGTCCGCATTGTAGGGTAATTATTCTCTCTCTCTCTCCCTCTCTCTCTCTCTGTGCTATTTGGCAAGGCTGCGTCTCGTGCACTGTACAATAATAATCCTCGAATGTTTGCATAATTCGACAAACGAACAATGGCGTACCAAGCGGCGATAATTTTCCATTGCGATTTGTCCCGACATTTTATTCACCCTTGGGGACAATTCTCTATAATTCTAGATAAAAAATGGAAAAACTCGCAAACGGCTATTTCCTTCTTTCCCTCTACAATTTTTTCGAAAAAAGCCTCATTTTGACTACGTCCACGCGAGTTCAACGGGTTATTTCCTTGGCTAATTTTTCCTCGTCCTCCGCATTGGCGTTCAAGCGTATTTTCTCTCGATATTGGAACGCCCGAGTTTTCGCTTCCTCGTTTGGCTCATGTGCGACATCATCGTGTACATACCGGGTATAGTGAGGAAGAGCAAGTAGAGCCTCATGAAGGTAGGAAAATGGAAGGCAAAGTTCCACGCGTTAGGCAAGGAGACGGTGAATTTGTCGGTCTCCTCGAAATACGGTATGTTGCGAAGGACTATTATGCCCTCGCACAAAAAGCCAAATGGATAGAGGGGCATCCAAACGGTGTATCGAAGCCACGTGAGCGGTCCAATGTCGACGTTGAACAGCTGCGTCACGTAATACGGATAACGTATCACTTCGACCATACTCCAAACGAGAAATACGTAAAATATCACAGGCTTCGTTTGCATTCGCGGCTCCGCTTCGATCATGCAAAACAACACGAAGGCTCGGCCACCCACTTGGAGAAACGTCACGAATGGATTACCCTTCGTGTAACCGAACAACGGATGCATCACTTCCATGAATTGCAACAGTTGAATGAACTTCATCGCGCTGCCCACGTTCTTGTACGTCTCGCTTATCGAATCTGCGGCAAGAAAAATCAAACGACCGGCGTCTAATTATTCGGCGTTTCGATATTTTTTTATTGGTCATTGGGGAGAAGGAGAATTTGAAGTACGCGAAGGAGTTTTTGTCTTTTTTTTTAATCTTTCTTTCCATTTTTAGGGTTTCGTACCCAAAGGGCAAAATGGAACATTAAGGGGTCTTCTCATTTTAGACGCTAAAAAAAGGTTATTTTTATGAATTTTTTTTTCTGTTTATATTATAGATATTGATGTAAAAGTTGTTACACTTAATAAAAACACTTTCGAAATACATTAAACATTTATTTATGTATTTATGTAACCCAAACAAATTTGAAACGCATTTTTCTTGAAACAACGTTTTTCGACGGCTTGTTGATAAAATCTTCGAAACTACTGAACCGATCCTTACAACTATAGCTATAGCGCAAATCGAGGATACTTTTAAATTTTGATAATGACTATTTTTTCCCCAAAAACGGTGAGAAAAACACGTTTTTTTTCGAAAAATGTCCGCCATTTTGTTATTTTTGCATATATAAAAAATCGTATGATATGCGCTATAGCCATTAAGGGGTTATATAATGTTGTAATTTCCGAGAAATCGATTTAAAAAAAAATTCTCGTAACGTACATATTTAAGTACACAGAAAATTTCTCGTCAATCCGGCGGATATTCTCGTAACACGCACATTTGTAATGACGTGTCGGAGCGTTCGAAAGTGCTTTTGTAACTTCAAACGCGTTTTTCTCACAACTGTGTTTTTAAAGTCGGTGAGCAAGATTTCTCGGAAACGGCTGAACCGTTCAGTCTTAAATTTTAACACAATCTTTTCGAGTATATTTTTTAGTAGTAGTAGTACAGTTTATTTCAAGTATACCCTCTCCGGGTGTTTACATAATTGACCCCCTCCGCCATGTCCATTCGTCTTTACATACGTTCTCTTATATCTACTTATATTCTATTCCTTATTCTATTTCTTTTCACAGCTCTCTTTATCTCTTTTCCCTTTCATCATTTGTTATTTTCCTAACCAACCTTTCGAATTCTTTAACATAAGTACACAGTTGTGTCGTCGGCTTCTTTTTTAATTCCGCCTCTATTTTCTCCTCTATCCGTTCTCCCTTCTCGTCTCCCAACCACCGGTCTAGGTCTTCTACGATTTCTTTTTTGATTTTTTCTCTGATTTTAGGACACGTGCAAATGTGTCCTAAGTTTTCCTCCTCCTTTTCGCACGCCCTGCATCTGTTATCGTTGTATCCCTTCTTACCATCTTTTCCCACGTTTCCGCATCTTAACCTCGCCCATGTTTCCTTCATATCCATTGATATGTTTCTTTCTTCCCAGTATTTTTCCGCTTCTATTGTGTGTTTCCTATTTTTGAACTGTTTACAGTATGTTGATTTTTCGATCTTAATCCAGTCCTGCTGAATTTCCTGGTCTACTTTTGTTTTCTTTCCCCTTTCGAATATTCTTTTCATTTCTCTTACGTCGTTATTTGCGATGGCTTTCCACAGCCCTCCTTCTCCCACTTCTTCCAATGCTTCCTTAACCTCCTTTCCCCATTTCGTTGGTTTCCCATTTAGTATTCCTCTCGCTTCCTCTTTTAGACATTTTTTCGGCCATCTTTCGTCTCCCATCTTCATAATTTCTAATAAATAGTTTGCCGCTCTTTTCCACATTTCCACCGTTATGCTCCTGCACCCCGCTTCCATCCGCCAAATATAACCCGGCGTGTTCCTATTGAGGCCCATTGCCATTTTAATATACCCCGCTTGTAGCCTCTCAACTACCTCCCGTCTCTTCCACCCCCAAACTTCGCTTCCGTATAGCATCCCACTTTTAACTATGGTATTTTTTAGTAATTAATCGAAGGTTTTTTCTCACCGATAGATATTTTCCATTTTCTAAACAATTTAAGGCCTACATTTTTGTCAAAAAATCAATTTTTTTTTGGAAGCCGCCATTTTGGCAAAAATTATTATTTCGCTTATTCCTTCGACCAATTACAAGATAATTCATTATATTAACGAAATATTTTTGGGTTTTTCATTTTAGATGATCCAGTCCAGAGATATCGTGTTCACCGCAAGACGCCCTTTTTTAGAGGTGCTCCCGGATATCAGCTATAGCAGCTTTGAAAATAATTATTGTTACAATTAAAAAATGTTAAAATACAATTAAAAGTTACCGTAATAGGTGTACAAATTTTTACGTTAATATATTTAAAAGTCTTCTCAAGAAAAATTCTTCAAAAATCGATCTTTTTGGGCCTCCTGACTGTATATAACCCTTTAAACATACTGAATCTAAAATCGTTTGATTGTTTTGTTTCTTTTTAACTACCATTCTCGTCTATAAATAGTGACTTAAATGAATGATTTTTTTTAAATGTATTTCGAAAGTGTATTTGTGAAGTGTAACAACTTTTATATCAATATCTATAATATAAGAATTTTTTTCTTACCCTTACATGGGGGTTGTCATTTTTTTTAAAACTCATTGAGTAGAGTACAAATATATTTTTTTCTTTTTATATTCAGGAATAAATAAATGGGGGCCGTCAAAGTTGTCAGTTTAGACCATTTTTGTTACAGGGTCTATCTAAAAAACTGAACTACTTAGTAATTTGGCATTTCTCTAAATTGTGGACCATATACTGTATTTAAACAACAAATACTGAAAAAACCGATTCATAATCTTGTATATGTAATAGTTTATTGTATACATAATACAATACATTTATAATGAAAATATAGAATATTATTTTTATTTAAATATTTACAATAACAAATGACTTATTTTTTGACTCGGTGCTAGCCAAGAACGAGAGATTGACGTCACGGAAGAAACGAGATTGCAAATTTTAAAAGGACTGTTGATCGTATGTTTCATTAATTTTTCTTCGTCTCCTATTTGTCCGCGAAAAATATGACAAAAATGGCAATTGGCTGACACCGACTCCAAAAATAAGTCAGTTGGTATTGTAAATATTTAAGGGGGGATTGTCTTTTTTTTTGCAAAATTTACCGCTTTTTGGGAATTCTTTTGTGAAGAAAGTATACAACGGAAAACTTGTGAAACTTGGCATATCGTTTTATTGATCTGTTTACTACATACAAAAAATTTTTTAAACAATTTCATCAAAAAATCCGCCTCCCACCCCCCTCGACGCGCGATGGTCCTTTTTTGATGGTGTGCACGATTTCTCAAAAACTATTCAACCGATTGCCTTCAAATTTGGACAGAATGCTCAGCTGACATCCTTTTATCGTTTGATGAAGCAAAAAAGCAATACGTTTAATAGTTTTTTATTTATAACAAAAAATCGATCAATTTTTTTCGAAAAATCGATACTTCAAGTTCAAAACGTCGCCAAATCGTCAATTTTTTTTTCCCCTTCATCGAACGATAACTATATGTGTCTAAAGTAAAATGCTTTTTGGGTTTTTGTTGCAGGATGAACGTGAAGGCTGTAATCGTGCACACCATCAAAAAAGGACCATCGCGCGTCGAGGGGGGTGGGAGGCGGATTTTTTGATGAAATTGTTTAAAAATTTGTTTGTATGTAGTAAACAGATCAATAAAACTATATGCCAAGTTTCACAAGTTTTCCGTTGTATACTTTCTTCACAAAAAAATTCCCAAAAAGCGGTAAATTTTGCGAAAAAAAAAAGACAATCCCCCCTTAAATAACGCGAATTTTTATATATTTTCATTATTAGCTTACGGCAGAAGTATGCAAAGCTTTCTTAGCTATCATAACCCCATATCGTTTTAGTTTCGTACTACCTAAGAACTACGACAGAAAAAAGCATTACCAAATTAAATATCTGGTTTACATAAAAAGTGAAGAGGTCAAATGTACGGAACCGAGTTTTAAAAAATCGATTCTTTATGACTGAATTTATAGTCCCAATTATAGATTTTGAATTTGCAGTCTTAACTTGAAGTTTATAGTCTTGACAATAATATTCAATTGGTATTAAGTGGAACTAGAAGATCTAAAATCTAAAATCTCTAATTAATCTGACTAATTCTAACTAATCTAAGAAATTTAGTCAAAACGATTGAAAATAAAGAAATAAAAAGGCAGAGAAAAATAACGATCCTGAGTGAACTAACTCCGGATCGTTATTTTCATTTTTCATCTTTATATATTTTTTCTTCGATTTATTTTTTACTGAACTTACAGTGTCAACTTGACGTTCAAAGGCTTGGCAATAATATTCAATCAGTATTGTGTGCATTTGAGAAATCTAAAATCTAATTGATCTTATCTAAAAAATTAGATAAATTGGCAAAAGAAATTAAATAATCAAGGGAAAAAACAACGATCTTAAGCAAACGGAGGAAAATTACTCCGAATCGTTCTCTTCATTTTTATTTCCTTTTTTCGATTCTTTTTTACTGAATCTATAGTCTCAACTTGAATGTTATAGTCGCAACAACAATATTCAATTGATTTCAAGTGGAATAATGAAATCTGACATGTAATAATTCTAACTAATCTTAGAAATTCAGTTAAAAAATCGAAAAAGAAGAAATAAAAATGAAGAAAAAATTAAAGGATCGTTATTTTTCGGTTTATTTATTTTTTATTTTTTTAATATTATTTTTACGGAATTTATAGTGTCAACTATAAATCTTGAATTTATAATATTACAACAAATATTAACTTGGTTATACGTGGAATTGAGACGAGCAAATGCGCTTCGAAGCTGATATCATTTTTGTTTACCGAAAAATTCAGTAACCAGAACTTTGAGCGCGTTTTTCTCGAAACACCGTTTTTCGAATATACTTCCGAAAAAAAATTCTGTATTTGGATTTTTTTATTCGATGAAGTTGCCATTTTTAGCCAATATTCTTCGGTACTTTAGAGAAGTATCAAATATATTTGTAAAACAGTGAAAAATCTTTTTTCTATTGAAAATTTTATAAAATTTGTGTTTTCAAAGGCAAGTGTCTTTTTCCGTACTCTTTTTTGTGTTTATTTTGAGGCGTTAGGCCACAGTAACGGGTATAAAATCACGTGCGAATCCAACAATTTTGTTTTCGTTTGGAAAAAGTGATTCACTCATAACATTAATTACACATCTATTTAGTATGAATATCAAGCTGTTAGAAAAAAAATATATATATATTTTTTGGATGTACAAAATGGCCCACTGCTCGAAACTGCTTTTTTCCATTTGGCGTGACAAATATCTTCAACAATTTTCACTAGATTTACTTCAAATCTAAAAGTTATGTTCCTAATCGCATTTCACAGAAAAGAACATGCGGAATTTCTGATTAATCGAAAACTTTTCATTTTATGAGCAGTTATAACGAAATTTTTCACGAAAAATTCAATAATTCAATTCAATAATATAAATTGAAATTCAATAATAAAACAATATTTAATAAAAATTCAATAATAAAACAATATTTTTTTCAATTCCGTACGTACTTCTCTAGATATTCTAATATACCCGGGAAAAAAGTTCATGTCCGAGTGGATATGTTCATATATGTTTCAGATATTGTCATACTGATCAGATATAATTATATCTGACATTTTACAGTATCATACATGATTAGGTCTGATCATATTCTACATCACATATGCATAATATTGGGTTGGTAAGAAAGTCTTGCGACACACAACATGCGTAAAATATAAAAACATTTTATTTTAACAGTAAACAATTATTCAGTAATGTATGCTCCCTCTGTATCTACAACTCGTGCCCAACGCTCTGGTAGGCTTTGCACGTCTGCACTCCAGAATTCTTTGGGTCGTGAATTGAAAAAGTCGACCAGTGTATTTTTGAGATCCGCGACATCGTCAAATTTTTTATCCTGTAAATAATTTTTTTAAGCTCGAAACAGATGGTAGTCGGTAGGTGCTAGGTCTGGTGAATACGGTGGATGCGGTAGAACTTCCCATCCCAGCTGCGAAATAGATTGTTGTGTCATCTTAGCTACGTGGGGTCGAGCATTGTCGTGGAGAAGCCGAACTTGGAGACGTTTACGCCTTTTTTGTTTGATAATTTCAGCCAGCTTTTGCAGTTGTGCAGAGTAAGTATTTGCATTTATCGTGGTGTTGGATGGGAGCAGTTCGTAATGTCGCATGCCCTCAGAATCCCACCAACAACAGAGTAAAACTCTCTTCACTTCACGGGGCAGCTTAGGGGTCGGATCTGGTTTTTCTCCTTTCGGTAGCCATTGTCGCTTACGTGTGTAGTTAACATAAAGCACCCAGCTTTCATCTCCAGTGACTATTTCTTGAAGAAAATCCTTTCTGTGTGGACGTTGCAGGAGTGAAAGACAGAGATGGACATCCGTGTCGCTTTGTTTGATTCGCTGAGATCGTGTGGTATCCAAGAAGAAACAACTTTTCTGTATCCGAGATTTTGTAAATGTTGGAGAATCGTGGGATGGCTACAGCCGACTTTGTAAGCTAATTCCCGTGACGACGTATTAGGCTTTGCCTTTGTAAGTGCTCGTATTTCTTCATCGTCAACAGTTGATTTCCTGCCGGACCTAGGTTTGTCTTCAAAAGATGTATCGCCAGAACGGAAACGCTGGTACCAACGGGATATCGTTGAATGATGAACTACGTTGGCCTTGAACACACTACACATATTAGCGGCTGCGGTTCTTGCAGAACGCCCTTGTAAAAATTCGTAATATGCAATCGATCGAAGTGCACTATGATCCATCTTCGCTCGTACTGTCTGCGCGAAAAAACTGACTCGCTTATATACCCTACGGCATGGAAGGTTCTAGACTAGTCTTGAATATACTACTCTCGAATGTTGTAGAACTTCGTTAGAAGAAAACATATTTTAATCGAAAGGAAAGTGTCGCAAGACTTTCTTACCAACCCAATAGAAGATCATATCTGATCAAATACAGTATCTGACCTGACCATATATGAACTCATATCTGTTGATATCTGGCTAAGTACCAAGGCGAGTTGGTACCGTAAATTCGTATCTGAACATACATGATGTAATATGTGAACGTATCTGTTCGTATAAGATCATATCCGATCAAATACGGTACCAGACTCCGCTATATAGATCTCATATATGTTTTTATCTGGTCAGGTACCAAGGCGAGTTGGCAGCGTGAAACCATATCTGCACGTATATGATGTGATATATGAGCAGGCACGTTCATATAAAATTTTATCCCATCAGATACGATACCAAACCTGGAAAATATACGAAGTCTTATACACTCATACCTTGTCATATATGCAGTTCAGTTGTTCACACATGAAAACATCTGAATATATGAAACGATATATGAGGATACGAGACGATATCCGATCAGATATGGCACCTCACCTGACTGTATTATATGTGATCATGTGAGTTACTATAATATTATTAATTATTAACACGTCAAGTGATGACGTGTTAGTAAACCCCGCTCTATATATGTAAACATTTTTATATCTTCATGACTGCACTAACAAGATTTGATCCGTCTCAACAGGGTAATATTTGCTCTGATATAGTCGGAGTCATACCTGGTCTGATGGTTCAGATAAACTATGATTCTATCATATGGGCAGGTCTATTGTTCATAGATGTCCAGGTCTACTGGGATCCATGGTATTTTATTCTTATACGTACAGACAGATCTGGTCCAATAAGATTAGATTTGTCTGACATGATCAGATCTGGCCCAATAAAATCAGATCTGGTCCAACAAGATCAGATCTTGCCTGGGGATTGGATCTGGTCAGACCTGCTGCGATATGGACGGGTCTGTTCTCAAAATTATCAAAATGGCTCTGATATGATCATACATTCTCAGATATAAGCATACATGATCTGTCATGACACTACATAAACAGATATTGCCAATTTTCTTGTCTGATCATATCTGATTCTACAGATATGATTCAGATATATTCAGGTATGAAATTTTTTTCTCGGGTAGATTGATGAGAATTTTTGTTTTTTGTTCTAGCTAAAAAATTGCCGATGCTAAACGTCACGCCGCGGAGCGCCTAAAAAAAAGATTAAAAAAATATTATTAGGAGTACAACTTTGCAGTGACTGTTTTACTTAGAGAGTCACTGCGGCCGAAGTAGTGGCCCTAGCTCAATAAAAAAAGTGGCATTTTAAACTGGAGGCTCTGTCAATGTAAACAATTTAAAGAAGCTAACGGATACGTGTATGCATTATAAAGTTATAGGCACTGAAACATGGCAACCTACGAGCCGAATTCTCAGCATTTGCGGGAGGTTATGATTTACTTCTTCAACATCAAGAAATCTGCGGCTGAGGCCCACCGTTTGCTTGTAGATGCTTACGGGGAGGATTCTATTAGTGAGAAAACGTGTCGGCGGTGGTTCATCGACGCCCAAACCGAATATTCACGGATCCAAAGTGATGCTGTGTATCTGGTGGGACCAGCTGGGCGTTGTGAACTATGAGCTGCTCAAACCAT
Source organism: Ophion obscuratus (assembly GCA_964007375.1). Classification (NCBI taxonomy): domain Eukaryota; kingdom Metazoa; phylum Arthropoda; class Insecta; order Hymenoptera; family Ichneumonidae; genus Ophion; species Ophion obscuratus. The sequence goes on along the minus strand of OZ023318.1, from coordinate 53,257,548 downwards.
CCGAAACCATCACAGGGGAACTCTACCGACGTCAGTTGATGTGCTTGAGTAAGGCACTCAAAGAGAAACGGCCACAATTCAACGAAAGACATGACAAGGTGATACTGCAGCATGACAATGCCCGACCCCATGTTGCAAATGTCGTGAAAAAGTACTTGGAAACGCTGAAATGGGAGGTTTTATCCCACCCGCCGTACTCTCCAGACATTGCCCCTTCCGTCTATCACTTGTTCCGGTCAATGACACACGATTTGGCTGACCAGCACTTCGGTACTTACGAAGAAGTAAAAAATTGGGTCCATTCCTGGATTGCCTCCAAGGACCAAGACTTTTATCGACGCGGGATTCGAATGCTACCTGAAAGATGGGCCGAGGTCGTAGCTAGCGACGGACAGTACTTTGATTAAAAAATATGTAGCCACTTTTTTATAATAAAGCCTTACACTTTTGAAAAAAAAAAACGGTCACTGCAAAGTTGTACTCCTAATAGTAGTCGGCCATTTTGTACATCGGAAAAAAAAACAAAAATATTTTCTAACAGCATGATATTCATACTAAATACATGTGTAATTAATTTTCGAGTGAATCACTTTTTCATACGAAAAAAAATTGTTAAATTCGCACATGATTTTATACCCGTTACTGTGGCCTAACCCCTTCAAGGCACGAATTGTAAATTTTGAATTAGTTCAATTTTTCAAAATAAATTTCCCAGTCCTCTTGGCAGTTTTCGGTCCAGCTGCGGTGTCGTTACTCTTTGAGGGTAGCAGAAATCGTTAAGACTTACCTGGCCCGGTGCGGAAGTATCTGGCGCCCATGACCGCGAGAACGTACAGGAATCCCACGAATTGGCACAGGTTGTAGAGGACCAGATATACTTTCTTGAAGTCTTCTAAACGATTGGAGAGAATTCAATTGAGTAAATTTCCTGTCCATCCGAATTTAATTGAGGCACTGCAGGCTTGATAAGTTCGATTTCTTTCCCTGGTAATTCCGTCGATGCATTTTCATTTGTCCTAATGATTTTTTATCAATTCCCAACGTTATTCCACAGTTGGCCGTACCTTTTCTGTAGCCGAACTCCTCCTTGTGCAGTTTGTGATAAGCGTCCGGATAGTCCTGCCCGATGTCGCGTTTCTCCTCCTCGTCGTCCATGTCTTCGCTCTTCCATCGATCGAAGTCGATTTTCAGCCAGGCCGGCTTGGTCGGCTGGGCTATTAGGCGCGGCCACCAGCCGCTCGTCTGCTTTCTCAGAGCAAAGTCCACCTGACGGTCGACGATTTTGTAGCTGCTCTCCTGTCGAATTGATAAGCGAATTTTTATCGTTGTCGCTGCGCAAAACAATCGAGGCGCGGCTCGGTCTCTCTCCACGACTCACTTTGACATTGACGCACGAGAAGAATGCGAGGTTGAAGCCGTATCGATTCGGCCCTCGGGCTCCCTGGCCGTAAGCGATGAACGTCAGCTGGCCAGGCTCCAAATTCACTTCGGGATCCTGAGAAGTCAATTCGTTTCGGGAGAGTTTTAATAACAGGGAACGGGCAACGAAAGACGACGGGAGTTAACCCAAACGCACCAAAACACACCAAACAAATCCAAACAAATCCAAACAAAAAACTCAGACAACGAACCCAAAGCCAGATAAATACAGCTTGAACTTTGATCCATTTATTTCTAGTTGATTGACTTGACCCAAATCACTTGAGGGCAAATCCAACAGGGAATACATGCAAACAAAGCCAAACAAAGGCCATAGCCGGGTAAGTAGGGAAAAATTGCCCCCGCATTTTCTCCAGCGAAATTAGGAGTATATTCTGAGGTATAAAAAAAAACAAATTTTCTGAAAATTTCATCCCCGTCAACGCAATGGCTTTGGAAAAATGAATTTTTTTTTAATGAGAAATAAATAAAAATTCCGGAACCGCTTCAGTGGATCGATTCGATTTTTTTTTTTGGTACTTGTTACGATCAAACGTGTTACGAAATAAAATTATAGAACATCTTGCGAAAGATTAAGTTTTAAAAAAAATAATGTTCCTTGTTTTATTTTTTTACTATAATCCACTTGGGATACAATAACGAAATTTTTTTCATATAATCTTTGGGCACCTTATTAGATTATATAATTTTTTCAAAATGATCGGTTTGGTACGCCACAGTGGAAAAAAAAAGAAACAGACTTTATTGATATATTTTAGTTATATATCTATATAAGTAAAATATATCAATGAAGTGTGTTTATTTTTTTTTCACTGTGGCGTACCAAGCCGACCATTTAGTCACATATCAGACTTTATTGATATATTTTAGTTATAGATCTGTATAACTAAAATATATCAATAAAATGTGTTTCTTTTTGTTTCACTGTGGCGTACCAAACCGATCATTTTGAAAAGATTATATAATCTAATAAGGTGCTCAAAGATGATATGAACAATTTTTTGCTATTGTACCCCAAGTGGATTATAGTAAAAAATAATAAAACAAGGAACATTATGTTTTTTTCAAACCTCAATCTTTCGCAAGATGTTCTATAATTTTATTTCGTAACACGTTTGATCGGAACAAGTACCAAAAAAAATCAAATCGATTCACTGTACCGTTTCCGGAAATTTTTTTTTGGTATTTAAAAAAAATTCAGAAATTTCAGAAATTTTTTTTTTTTATACCTCAGAATATACTCCAAATTTCGCTGGACAAAATGCGGGGGCAATTTTTCCCCACTTACCCGGCTATGGCCTTTGATTAGCACTTTGATAAATTAATTTCTAGTTGATACCCCTACTGGAATAAACCCAAACAAATTGAAGGTAAACCCAAACGGAAACAAACGCAAACAAATTTGGCTAGCACTTTGATAAATTAATTTCTTGTTGATGAAGCTACTGTGATAAACCTAAACAAGTTCAACTCAAACCCAAACGAATTGAAGGCAACTGGACATAAATGCAAATAAACCGAAACAAATTCAACGTAAATCCACACAAATGCCATTCAAAACCAAATGAAAGCGAACAAAGCCAAACAACATCAAGCCAAACCCAAAGAAACGCAGACAAATCCAAACGCAGTCAACCAAAACCCAAATTCAATTAAAACTTCGATACTTTTTGTTTTTAACTTGATTTAGTCATAATGGATTTCTTACTTTCACGTCTGTCAAGTCGACCCTCAGAGTGATGTCCTTCTCGGTCTGGGCCCAGTAAACGAAAGGCGACAAGATATCGGGCATCCTCGGGGCCTCAATTGATCGTCAAATTCAATCAAAGTATTCGTCTTCCTGGCGAATTATTTATTTGAAAAACGTGGTACCGCTGAATTCTTGGAAAAAATAAAATAATTGTAATAATAAAAGTTTAATAATAAAAACAAAAAATCCTGATAATTGTTTTTTCGATTGGATTATGTCAGAGGGTGTCCCCTAAGTATAAAACCAAATTTGTGTCGTCCAAAACCGCGAGCGTTAGCCGCTATCTTGAAAAACGCATGTTTGCAAATATCTCGGAAACGGTGAGTTTTACGTTAAAAATCGTGAAAATGTTTTTTGTAGAGGATAACATTTTTCATCGTTTTTATTTGAAACTTTTTTCTCTATTCTTAATATTTGCCGAGATATAGTCGGTTAAAAAACCAAATTTTTGTTTTTGGAAAAAAATCGCGATAATTTTTGGAAATACGAAAAAAAATGTAATAATCAAAGTTGTAGAGCATGAAATTTTTCACAATTTTCGTATAAAACTATTTTTTGTAAAATCAATAGTTGCTGAGTCCAGCGCAATGAAAGTTGCCATCAGGTAAAGAAAAAAAGCGATTAGTGGTACGGGGTCATGCATTAATCACGTGAGGTTTTTTAGGCCACTTTTTGAGCCCCCCTCGCCCATAGTGATATGTGGTGAGGTTTCTAGCTCCCCCCCCCCCCTTGCATAAAAAAATACACGTGATAGGTCACAACACCCCCCCCCCCCAGCATGATCAATCGTGATGTTATCCAAATCCCCCTCCCCTATTTGAGCCTCACGTGATTAATGAACGGCCCCTAATACGTTACTCTAGCATGCAAACAAAAAGTGTAAGAAAAACAAATACATGGTAAGAAAAACAAATACATGATAAGAAAAACAAATACTGATGGTGACAGGGGGCTGCAGCCCCCTGTCACCATCAGTCATGCGCGGCTGGCGTAATGTCCGTCGTTTTTACTTTCAATCGCTGCTACGTGTGGCGCTAGTAGTCACCTGCTAGATAACTATATATATGCCCTATAACCTGTGAACCAGCCGAAACCACCAAACAATGGAGAAAATGTTTATTATAATCATTATTATAATATGATTATTTTAATCGTTTGAAATTATGTAACTAGATATGTATTTGTTTTTTGGCAGTTAGAGACCGAGAAGTAAGTGTATGCGTGAGTGTCCATTTCTTAACAAGCATGAAAATTCAAAGAAATAAATAGATACATATAAATATGAGGAAAAATATATTTATTTCCCTTGAATAATTTTTAAATTATCAATTGCCGCTCACCGTTCTTTGATAATTATAACCTACACACAATACAGAAGGTATGTCATGGTAAACAAAAATACACTTCACCGATCGCGGATTGATTTTTTAACATTTAAAATGTTCTGAAGATTTTATTTTACTCACAAGCCACAAGTCACAACACAACCGTAAAACGCGCAAAACTCCAAATACTCCGAAAATGTTATTATATCGAGCATGGAACGCGCATGCGTAAAAGAAACCGAGCAGATGACTACTAGCGCCACGAAGTGGACTGTAGCGCAATCAAACATGCCGAACAACACGCGAGTAATTTATTGCCATAGGAATAGTACCCAGTGTCAGAGGGCTGGTTTTTCCCAACCTTTTTTATGCCTTGTTTGTACCTGGACGTGCTTAAACGTGTCTCCTCCCCCTCCCTCTGCCGCAAAAACTACCTGAGTGGAGGGCAAGGAACGCTTTTGGGCGCGAAAATTTGAACGGACTGATCAGTTCTATTCCACAAGCGATAGAGAACACCCAAGCGTTCTACAATTTTTTACGTAAAATTGAATGTCAGAACGTCGTTTAAAATGAGTACTTGTTTTATATGTGATAAACCTCTAAGTGATGGAGATGTACGATTGGTGAAAGAAAGAGGTGTGCAAAAACTGATACAATCGTGTATAAAAAGAGAGCAAAAAGAACACGAAGTTCTATTGAAGAATTAAAAAAGTATAAGCGTGCACAAATTGTGTTACACAAATTATATTGATGAGAGGAGAATAACCACGTTCATACGCAGAAGATTTTCGGAGCCATCATCGTCGCAATCGTCTACGCCATTGCCTACGCCTCCGCCACCGAGTTCACCAACGAAGTTACCTCAGGCAGAGACATTCGATTTTGCGAACAAATGCTTTCTCTGTGCTAAAGTGATTCCGGCCGATTTTGAAACGCAGAACCGAAAGAAGCCTGTACACTTGCGAAGATGCATTCACCACGTAAGAAAATGTTCTACTATTAAAAAGTCCGTGACTAAGTGGCTAAAAAATCGAGAAGACGCAGATGCCCGGACATTACGTGAACGCATTTGCAATATACCACCAACTGTGTATGACGCGTGTATGTTATCGACGCACCACGTCGGAAAAGATACAATCGATGACGCTCTGCTTACGGCGATTAAAACGTGCAAGGCATCAACCAGATTTCTTGCATCGTGACTTTTGATCTACCTTTATACATGAAAGCCTCCAAAATCATTTCTGGTGCCGGACCAACCTCTCCGGTGAAAAATATCATTCTTCGCCTTGGGGGTTTCCATTTTCTGATGTCATTTCTTGGCACGATATGCTACATCATGGCAGGCAGCGGGCTGACAGCGCTCTTCGAAACTATGCCGCTTTTTTATTGCTTTGTATGGAGGTAATAAAACCGAACTGTCGAGCTAACTTTGCCAAGTTAGCTCAGAACACCAAGCTCAACTTAACAATTCTACCACCGACGCAGGATGCAGCCCGTTACCATTCCTTCAGAGTATATCGTCAAGCCCAAAGTTGGCTGGGGTTTCACCATGACCCGGAAGAATGGGGCTGGAAGCGTGCCGCGAATCACTTATCACCAATTGGAACGAAAAAAGCTCCCGTGCAGCAAAGTTTGCTGCAAATAATATCTTGCAAATGCAAGGAAAATTGCAGAGCTGCCTGCGGATGCCAAAGGAGTGGCTTGAAATGTTCCATAATTTGTTCAAATTGCAGTGCCCAAACATGCGATAACGCAATCCCTACAGTGGACGATGGCGACAAAGAGGATGATCAAAATGAATCATTCATAGATTCTTTTGCTGTTCATGACTTGTACATGAAAGAAGAAAACTCGCAAACCATCGAAAATCGCCCTTCCTGTTCCAAACAAAGAAAATTGTTTTAAATCCATCATCGACATTTAAAATTTGACAAGAACAACTTTTTTATTATTATGATGATGATGTGATCCTAATTTGTAAATCGCGACTCAAATCGCGCAAATGATAGTGAATATAAATAAATTAATAAATTTCAATGTCTTTTTCAAACAATTCGTCAAAATGGTTTTATTGCGCAAACTTTCCTCCTATCGCCCATATCCCTCCTTTTCATGATAAATATTATTGTTACCGTCTCTATTATAAAATTCTTCGATTACATTTTTGTTGGCATGCTAGAGTAACGTAATATTACCACTAATCACTGTTTTTCTTTCCCTGATGGCAACTTTCATTGCGCTAGAACTCAGCAACTATTGATTTTACAAAAAAAAGTGTAATACAAAAATTGTAGAAGATTCAATGCTCTACAACTTTGATTATCACATTTTTTTCGTATTTCCAAAAATTATCGAGATATTTACCAAAAACAAAAATTTGGTTTCTTTAATCGACTATATCTCGGCAAATATTAACAATAGAGGAAAAAGTTTCAAATAAAAAAGATGGGAAATTTGATCCTCTACAAAAAAGGTATTTACGATGTTTAACGTGAAACTCACCGTTTTCGAGATATTTTCAAAAATGCGTTTTTCAAGATGGCGGCTAACGCTCGCGGTTTCGGACGACACAAACTTGGTTTTATACTTAGGGGACACTCTCTGACATAATCCAATCGAAAAATCAATTATCAGGATTTTTTGCGAAGCGAATGTCGAAAATCCTCGACTAACCAAGACGCGCGAGAGACCGGTTTGCGGGATATTAGCAATGCGTAATCACTTTATCGCACATACACCATATTTTCGTGTGAAAAATGTCAAATTCCGCGTTTCGCGGAAAATCGTGCACTTATCTACTTTGAGCAGAAGGTGAATATGTTTATTGCGAGGATAATAATATTCGCGCAAAGGCGATTTATGTATTAATCGCTGAACTTTCCTCCAACGCTTTCTTCGCGACCCACTGGTCTTCGCATCCCCCCCCCCCCCCCGGTTGCATCTACACGTACATACGTATGCGTGTACGCGACTTTGCGCCTCGGCGACATAAGTTTTATGAATGAAAATTAACTTTTTTCCATTCGAACGCGAGATTATCGATCATGTCGTTCATCCTCGACCTACGTTTGCACAGTTTACGTCAATAATTCGGGAGCCGAAAAATGTCTCGTAATCGCAATTTGTTCAGCTGTCGGCGTCGCGCGCGCTTATCTGAAAAAGACGTTTTTTTTTTCTTCAATGCCATCACGCGTGTTCACGAATAAATATACAATTCGCAGTTTTGTTTTCCCGTTCTTCTATTTAGGAAAAAAAAAACGTTTAATGATAATCGTAACACGATGAGCACGGAAGCAAAATACCAGTTGGATATTTGGAAAGGCGATTGGGGCTTGCCGTCGATCGACACTCACTGTCTCCAGGTGCTGGTAAGTTGGAGGTTAGGAATTCGATGCTTCCTCCGATCGAGCTCAACTTTATTTTTCAAGCTCGACGAGGGTTTTTAATTTTCGGAAGTCTTCTAAACATTTACCCATTTTTTAAGTGTATTTCCGCTTGTTTGGATTTATTTTTCGGAAGTGTAAATATTTGCCGATTTTGAGGTTGGTTGTGTTTGGTTTCGTGCGAAAAAAGCTTGTTGGGTTTGGTTTTTTGGAAAAACTTTATGCATTTGTTTGGGTTTGGTTTTTTGGAAAAAATTTTGGCATTTGTTTGGGTTTGGTTTTTTGGAAAAAACTATTTGCATTCGTTTGGGTTTGGTTTTTTGGAAAAGCTTTTTGCATGTGTTTCGGTTTGGTTTTTTGCAAATCCTTTTTGCTTGTGTTTGGGTTTGGTTGTTTGGAAATCCTTTTTGCATTTGTTTGGGATGGTTTTTTGAAAAAACGTTTCATTGTTCTCATAAAAGTTTTTTGGATTTGTTCGGGTTTAGTGTCTTTAAAAAAAACCTGTGAGGTTGGATCGTTTGGGTTTGTTAAAATTTTTTTTAAATTCCGTCAGGCGTGTTTGCGTAAAGTTTCTTTTAAAAAGCCATTTGAGTTTGGTTCCATTGAAATAATCCCGCCGGAGTGTTTGGGTTGACAATTTTTTGGATAAGTTAGTCTCCGCAATGTTCACCCACATCGTTTTTAATTTCGACCCTTTCTTTCCTCAGGCTTACGCAAAATTTTGCGAAATACCTCTCAAATTAAATGCAACGTCCGATCCGTTCAAGACGCCCAACGGTCGTTTGCCGGTACTGCGTTCCTCCGACGTAATCGTCGATTCTACCGAGAAGGCTATAGAATTGTTTAGCGAAAATAACCTAAAGTTAAAATACCATTTGGCGCCGAAACAATGCGCCGAACTAATGGCGTACGATCACATGCTCAAGGAGAAACTGTATCCGGCGCTGCAATTTATATGGTGCGAGATTCTTTTTTTTACCCTTTAATTCCTGGTTGCGCGTTTTCGTTAGCATTCTCATCGCGCCGATTTCGATTCACAGGTGGATAGACCAAAGAAACTTCAACGAACTGATAAGACCCTGGTACGCCAAGGCGGTACCGTTCCCATTTAACTTCTGGTACCCGGCGAGGTACGAAAAGGCGGCGCAGAACTTGATCGAGTCGCTGTTTCCCAAGGAGGATTCCGTCAGCGCAGTGGAGAACAAGGTTGGTCGATTTTACCATATCATTCTTTGGCTGCATAGCAGTGTTGGGCGTTTTTTAAATTGATGATACTCTAATTACAAATTACAAATGTAATTTGTAATTAGAGTATCATCAATTTATCAATAATTTGGAGGCGACCGAGACCATAGATTGGGCTCGAATTTTTTCGAGACTCACAATCAGTCTTGACTTGGTTTCGTCTCAAATTTTTGTTTAAGCCTAAGTTTAAGTTTAAGTTTAAGTTAAACGTAATCATAAGAAAAATCTACATTATTAACATTTGTAAATTGTAGTTAGCAGAAAAATCGATTCGAATTACACTTGGAATTTGTAATTAGAAAAAAAAATCATTTCTAATTACCTTTGTAATTTGTAATTGAAAAGAAAATCGATTCTAATTACATTTATAATTTGTAATTAGAAAAAAATTAATTCTAATGACATTTGTAATTTGTTATTAAAAAGAAAATCGATTCTAATTACATTTGTAATTTCTAATTAGAAAAAAAACATATTCTAATTACATTTATAATTTGTAATTAGAAAAAAACATATTCTAATTACATTTGTAATTGTTTGCGTTTGCGTTTGCGTTTGTTTGGGCTTATTGCATCGGGAAAGTAAGGATTCGTTGATGACCGAACGAAAACAAAGCAATGTTCGGCTTGTTTGGGTTTAGTGCACCATAAAAGTTGGGAATAGTTGATCTGACGGAAAAAACCATGATTGGGTTTTTTTGGTTTCATGGCACCAGAAAAGTAGAAATTCGTTGATAACTGAACGAAAAAAAGATAACGCTTGGTTTTGTTTGGATTTATTATACTGGGAAAGCGGAAAATCGTTGATGACTGTACGTAACAAGCAATGTTCGGGTTGTTTGGGTTTAGTGGACCATAAAAGTTGGGAATAGTTGATCTGACGGAAAAAAACAATGTTTGGGTTTTCTTTGGTTTCATGGCACCGGGAAAGTAGAAATTCGTTGATAACTGAACGAAAAAAAGATAATGCTTGGTTTTGTTTGGATTTATTATACTGGGAAAGCGGAAAATCGTTGATGACTGTACGTAACAAGCAATGTTCGGGTTGTTTGAGTTTAGTGGCCCATAAAAGTTGGGAATAGTTGATCTGATGGAAAAAAAACAATGTTTGGGTTTTTTTGGTTTCATGGCACCGGAAAAGTAGAAATTCGTTGATAACTGAACGAAAAAAAGTTAATGCTTGATTTTGTTTGGGTTTATTGTACTGGGAAAGCGGAAAATCGTTGATGACTGAACGCAATAAGCAATGTTCGGCTTGTTTGGGCTTAGTGCACCAGGAAAGTAGGGAATAGTTGATTTGACGGAAAAAGGAATGTTTGGATTTGCTTGGTTTCATGGCATCGGGAAAGTAGGAATTCGTTGTTGCCTGAACGAAAAAAAAAAAACAATGTTTGGGTTTTTTTTGTTTCATGGCACAGGGAAAGTAGAAGTTCGTTGATTGAACGTAAAAAGGAAAGTTGGAATTTGATTGGGTTCACATTCGATTTTGTTGAAATTTGGATATGTTATAAAGCACCGAAAAGTAAGCGATACGCATTTTTTTTATAGGCGGAAAAACGGTCTTAAGGGGTGAAACGAACCCTCGAGAAAAGGGGTGTTTTTCGTCGATAACATTATCGTTCTCATCTCCAAAGTACAGTGCACAAAAAAAATAAACATTGTTGCAATTTGAATTTTTTAAATATCTCGTACCGTTAAAACGTCATCGACGAAAGAAACGCCTATTCTCGAGGGTTCGTTTCACCCCTTAAAACCGTTTTTCCGCCGATAAAAAAATCCGTATCACCTGAGGGATGTACCATCACCAGGAAAGTAGGGAATCGTTGGTCCGACGAAAAAAAGCAATGTTCAGGTTTTTCGGGTTCAGTGCATACGGAAAGTCGGAAATGCCCGATGGCTGACCGAATTAAATAATGTTTCAGGTGTATTCCGAAGCCCAAAAGTGCCTGACACTCCTGTCAACGAGGCTGGGAGATACCGATTATTTCTTCGGTTCTCGTCCGACCTCGTTGGACGCGCTCGTCTACTCGTACTTGGCCCCGTTGCTGAAGGCGCCTCTGCCCAATCCAGCGCTGCAGAATCACCTCAAGGCTTGCACGAATCTCGTGAAATTCGTGTCGAGAATATCGCAGCGTTTCTTCGAGGCCGATTATCGTTCTTACGAGAAACTCAAGGCGGCCGAGAACGAGAAGAGGTCGAGGGAGGAAAAGGACTCGGAGTTCCCGCACAAGCGGCGAAATCAATTTCTCGCCGGGGTATTTGCCTTTCTAGCGATGACCGGATACGCGATATCCCATGGAATTATAGAGGTAACTGAATAAAAAAAAGGGGGAGGAAAAAAGTGCGCGAGAAAAAAAAAACCTTTCCGAGGCTCAATCATCGGACGAGATCCTCCAAGTCCTCCAAAGACAAAGAAACGTCGCACGAGGGCGAAATTTACGAGAAAAATTAATGTCAACATTTGTCAGAGTCGCAAAAAAAAACGATATACGTAGCTGGATATGTTTTCCGTTCTTTTCGACAATTCCGGGCACTTGTCCGTCCGTTTCTTTGACGACGGTGCGTAATTTTCTCAAAGAGCCAACGCGCATTGCCCGCGAACGCGGCTCGATTGATGCGCAAGGCAAAACAAATGTTCGCAACTTTTGTTAAAGGTTTCGTTAGGCGACGAGGATGAAACGTTGGACGATTCGGAGGATTATACGCTCATGGAACCAGACGTGGACGATTAGCGCGCGATATAAAATTATCGGGAAACGTGATAAATAAAGTTGCGATTGAAAAAAAAAGAAAGAAACGAGCCAAAGGATTCGCGCTGCAACGAGATCGTAATCGTTTACTTTGATCTGCACGATTTATTCGGTCGAACGAGAAGACAAACGCACACAACGACGTGCGCGTGTTTGCGATTCGTCGTCGCGCAACGGCGTCAAATAAATATATCCGTACATATTATATAATACATCGGTAGAAATATAACACCAGTTATCAATAAATATTTTCGTTACGAGAACATTTTTGTCATTTCCGCTGTCCCTCTCGGGAGTTTTTTTTTTCCTCGCCCTCCAGTCGCTTTCTTTTTTAACTGCTCTGTCGATGCTTGTATCGCGAGACGACGCCACTCGTGCCCCCGTTTATCTCCTCGGCGAAACTCTGGAAATTGTGTATCGTCGTGCCACCGAGAATGATCTTTGTGCCCGGATTCACTTTGTTGATATTGTAGACGGCGAGACTCTCCTCGTAGGTCGTGCCACCCACCATGAAGACTATCACGTCCTGCGGTCTACCTCGGGACACGGTCAAAATGTTATTCTTGTGACGAAAGTAAGGCGGTTTAGGGAATTACGCTAACGGGCTACATCCACCTACAGTTGCGTGCAAAAGTGTACGGCCAAAGATAATGTGATGGAGTTTAAGGAGAGATATATACCTAGATGGTCGAAGTCGAGGATTTAGAAGCTACGAACATTCTTCTATATATATATATATATATATTAGACTGATTCAAAAAAAAAAAAATTTTTCTGGATTCTCGTGCTATTGTTGGGCACTGATAAAACAAAATTTCTCTAAAAAGATGGGCGCGGTCACTCAATTTTTAGAGGTGGCTATCTCGACTTTTTTGTATTTGAATTTTTTTTAACGAACGTATTGCATTTAAACATAGTCATGGCTTCGGATTACGGATAAAAATCGGAAAAGTTTTGAGTTTGTTCTTTTACAAACATAACAGAGAAAAACTGACCATACGTCGAAGTGCACACGAAACGATGAAAGAAATTTTCGAACAATGGAAATGTGCTGAAATTCCAACGCGTCGATTGAATAACGCAATCTTGAAATCAATAAAACTCCATCTAGTCTGGAAACAACTTTTAAAAAATCGAGTTAAAAAGAATTTGCCGTCACAAATATCGAAGGAGCGTAAATTTAAGAGAGATTTGGACAAACTGTTCAACGTTGCACATTTTCTTTCTGCCCAAAATGTTAACGAACTTGAGAATGGCTGGGAAGAAATGTAAATGAGTTTGAAGATAATATAAGCGTAGCATTTTGAAAATGTAAATATACGATTTATGAATAAAAGCTTATAATTTAATTTTTCGTAAAAAGTGCAAAATGTTAATGCGTATAAATAAATCTACATGAATAACGAGAGTAGTATAGACGCCATTATTGATCTACCTGGATTTGAATTGTGAATATTGCACCCTTTTCAAATTGTTAGAGTTTATTTTTGTTACGAAAAAGCTGCTGGATGTGATTTTTATCCGTAATCCGAAGCCATGGCTATGTTTAAATGCAATACGTTCGTTAAAAAAATTCAAATACAAAAAAGTCGAGATAGCCACCTCTAAAAATTGAGTGACCGCGCCCATCTTTTTAGAGAAATTTTGTTTTATCAGTGCCCAACAATAGCACGAGAATCCAGAAGGAAATTTTTTTGTTGAATCAGTCTAATATATATAACAACAATAATGAACTCAGTTAACATAATTCAAATGTAATTTGAAAATGGCTGTATATATAATAATGATCAATAATGACAATAAATTAATTTTGATTGTGATAATAATATTGCTGGTTAATAATAGATAAAAAAATAATATGTAATTGATAATAACAATGATAAGGATAATAATTTGATTATTTTGTTCACGTAATAAGGGGCCGTCCATATATTACGTCATCGATTTTTGCTGATTTTCGACCCCCCCCCCCTACAATCATCCTATCGTCATTTCCTAATGACCCCCCGCCCCCCCTCTCGCAAAATTGACGTCATTACCAGTTTGGCAAAATTAAAACATTGGCGGATTTGAGAAAAATTGGGTAACATTAAAACATTTTGTTATAGAATCATCTTTTATTATTTTGTACTTTGGCAATGTTTATTAATATAATAATATTATTCTTCCCTATTCTTTAGTTTTCTTTGGATAGCTCCCACATTTTGTTATAGAATCATCTTTTATTATTTTGTACTTTGGCAATTTTCATTAATATAATAATATTATTCTTCCCTATTCTTTAGTTTTCTTTGGATAGCTCCCACGGAGTTTTCACCCATTCTTGCAAATCCTGGATCACGGGTAATATCTCCGTATCCTCCCCATATTCATTTTGGCTCGATCGAACTATTTTCATAGGTACGCTGTTATTTGAAGTTCTCGAATATAATGTAGACAAACCTTATGTAATAAATAAATAAATAATGAGTTCAATAATTGATAACATTAGGTACTTGCAAAATATTTTTCATCACTCATGCGGGGAAACCACTCTAGTTGTACAATATACTATTGTACATTTTGAAGTAACTGGTATCACAAGAATGACGTCAATTTCGAAACGCCCCCCCCCCCCCCCTCATCCATCATTTACAGTCATCCGCAGACGAACCTCCCCCCCCCCCCCAAATTTAGAATGACGTAATATATGGATGGCCCCTAATACAATTAAAAAATACGGCTCATTTTAATTCAAAAATGAATTAAGGAGAGATATACACCTAGATGGTCGAGGTCGAGGATTTAGAAGCTATGAACATTCCGTCGCCCGTAGAAGATCTACACTATGGGCCTGGTATCGATGATTCCACGTAAGTTGACAAATTTCATGATTTATTCATTCCCAAAATTTCAAACGCGTTTTTTTTTCTCAAAACTACGTTTTTAAAATCGGTACCCAAAATTTCTCGAAAACCAATGAACCGATTGCCTTGAGGTTTTTTGTGGTTATTCTATACACCATTATCTAGTACTTGTCATAGGATTTTTTTCCCGTTACTTAGTTTTTGTTTTATAGGCGAAATAATAACTAATTTTTGGCCCAAAAATCACTATGTTCAAACGTCCGCCATTTTGTCATAAATCGATATTTTCAAAATCGGCTATGACAAGTACTAGATTACAGTATCTAATTTAATAATCTTTTTGGTTTTTTTTTTCAGATGATTTTTGAAGAAACGCCAGTGGGTACCGTATACGCAGATTTTTTTACGACGCTCCAAGGATCATACAATATCCTTGTATATTTTTGATATTTTTAAATAAAGAAAATTAAACATATTCTTGAATGTATATACTTTTAGATAATTAAAACCCCAATCCGAAATTTCAAATAGTTTTCCTTGAAAAAATTCACAAAAATTACCTTTTTTCCGGTTCCTAGGTGTATATCTCCCCTTAAGGCGTGAGATGCACTCAGAATTTAAAAAAAATCGTTTTTGGCAACATTTCCTTGAAGTATGTTTCGAAAATATTCTTTGAAAATTTCAAGTCAATCCGGTGAATAGTTTCCGGGATATCCCACAATTAATGAAGGGGCGTCGGGTCCCCATGACAGGTAGCGGACGGCAGACGTGGCTGACAAACGCGCAAATGATAATACCTGGGAAGGCGGAATGCTTCGACGACAACAACAAATTGATATTTTGCAAGCTTCCACATCGGCAGAAGCCCTATTGTACGGGCCGGGAATTGATGATTCGATGTAAGTAATTTTTTAATTAGTATTTCTATACACAAATCAAGTGTAAAATTGGAAAACTCTTTCAGGTATTTCAAAAATGTATTACTCAAAAACTATGAACTTTAGAAAAATTTTATAAAGAATACTTACATTTTAAAATTGCCCAAAATGTTTTTAAAAAAGTAATTTACCCCGAAAAACGTTAATTTTTTGAAAAATTGCTTTAACAATTGGCTATAAACGATTGAATGCTCGACTTTTCGGAAAAAATTGTGATATTCGGATTTAGCGGATCAAAATACACCAAAAAAGTTTAGCTTCATCCATCGAGCTCAAAATTTTACGAACAATAATACCGTATCCACATCGGAAAACTTTAAACGCGTTTTTCTCGACACTATGCTTTTCAAGTCGGTGACCACTATAATTCAAAAACCACTCAATGGATTTTGATGAAATTTGGTGTGCTTATTGATAGCGTTAAAAACTAGTCCTTAATCGAAGGATTTTCATTTTTGGTGAAAATTTATATTTAAAAAAAATAATAAACGAGCGATTTTTTGGTCGAAAATCGAAAGTTATCTGTCGGAAGCCACCATTTTGTTAATTTTTGAAAAAAAAAAAGCTTCGATTAAGGGGTAAGGCCACTGTAAATTTTTTGAAAAATCGATTTTTTTTATTGGCTTAAAAAATAGTTTAAACCCTCTAGTTTAAAAATAGTTTAAATCATTTTAACTTCTTTTTTTAATTTTTTCCAATAAAAAACTATTCGAAAAACTTTAAACGCGTTTTTCTCGAAACATGGTTTTTCAAAATGGCACGCAGCATAACTCGAACAATTTTCATTTTTTTTACTTGAAATTTTAACCAGATATGAACATTTACATTATCTTGAGAATGTCGATCGGAATTTTCAAGAACTTTATTTATTGATTTTTTATTAACAAAAAACTTGCCGTTTTTTTCGTCAAAAATCAATTTTTTTTTTCAAACGCACGCCAAATCCACAAAAATTGATACTTTTTAAAATCCGATCGACATTCTCTAGCTATAGCCCTCTAGATTAATGGTTTTCTTTTTTTTGTTCTAGATTCAAAAGTGCACCAGTGGTGCTGCGTGCCGCGGAGCCCTGGAAGCAAAACATGTCCCGGGAAGATAGCTGTGGAACCGCCATTTTGTTTTTTTTAACTGTAAACAAATTTTATAATAAAGTTTAATGTATGCCCGATAACACCATTAAAAGTTTTTTTTCAAATACCTTCAATTTCGGGAGCAAAAAATTAGTGAAAAAACCTTTTTTTTTGGGCCGTTACAGTGGCCTTACCCCTTAAGGATTAGATTTAGTATTAAAGTAATGATTTTTTTGTTTTTTTTTTTAATTTTTTTATTTCAGATGATCCAGTAAAATGTTATGATGATCACTGCAAAGTACTACATGCCGAAGGGGGTCCGACAGAGATGGCGATATTTTCATAAATAATCAATATTTTTCTTTGAAAATTTGTACAAGTCAAGTTGAAATATAACATAAAAAGTCTGTGTCACCACTTTTGTAAAACAAACTTAATTAGTATTAAAAAAAAATGATTGAAATACTCGTTTTTTCACGTCTCTGACTGCATCTCACCCCTTAAGGCCTTAGGCCACAATAATAGGTATAAAATCATGTGCGAATTTAACCATTTTTTTTCGTCTGCAAAAATGAGTCACCTACAAAATTAATGACACATCTAGTTAGTATGAATATCAAGCTGTTAGAAAATGTATTTTTTGTTTTCGTTGTACAAAATGGCCGACCACTCGAAACATCTCAAAACAGCTTTTTTCCAATCGGCGTGACAAATAACTTCAACAATTTTCACTCGATTAACTTCAAATTTGAAAATTATGTTCCTAATTGCATTTCGCAGAAAAGAACGTACGGAATTTCTGATTAATCAAAAACTTTTCATTTTATGAGCAGTTTATGAGTATTTGAGTATTATGAGTTATGAGTATTCTCATGTAGATTAACGAGAATTTTTGTTTTTTGTAGGTAAAAAATTGTGGATGCTAAATGTCACGCCGCGGAGCGCTTAAAAACTGATAACAAAAGAAAATATCAGTAATCGGCCATTTTGTACATCGAAAAATATATATATATATATATATTTTATAACGGCTTGATATTCATACTAAATAGATGTGCAATTAATTTTATGAGTTTTTTATACGAAATTTTTGTTCGTATGAAATGTGAATTTTTTTTGAAAATTTTTCATAAATTTCATTTTTTTTCAAAAATTTTCATTTTTTTGAAAAAAAATTCATACAAACAAAAATTTGTTAAATTCGCACATGATTTGAGAAGGCCTTAAGAGTAAAGCCTCAAATTTTGAAGAAAAAAAACGGCGTAAGCAAAGTTGTGCACCTAATACTAGATAGAAATGTAACCAGCGTGTCATCTCCATAAAGCGCTGTATAAATGAGACGATTTTTAGAGTCGTAATTTTTCCTTGAAAGTTCGGCAACATGGCTTGAAATTTTACCAGTATACGGGGATGTACTTTTACTTTTTTTTAAAGACGAAAATCAGTTAACTGTTGAATATTCGGGTTTGTGAAACGAAAATCTTAATTTTCACAATTCGGCGTCATCTGGATTACAGATAAAATCAGTATTTTCAGTATCACTCGGTGAAAAAAAAAAGTAGTTCGACTCACCTCTTGGTCATAGTCATATTGCCAAGATACGGGAATGTCTGAGTATTCAATTTTCCTTTCAACAAGTCTTCGAGTGTCTCGGCGAGTAGAGGCGTGTGTTGGGTGTAAATATTGTCGACTCCGCTGAGGCCTTTGAACAATTTTTTCGTGATCTTTGCAACGGCCTCGCGATCGAATAGATTCGCCGGTCGATTGTTGAGTCCGCTGTACTCCAGTACGCCGTAGACGAGCTGCGGGCCAACGAAAGCGAATTTTGCGAAATCCAACCCTACTAGTTTCGGGGGCCGGGTTGAAATTCCGAACTTTGAATGATCAGAACGCTTAAAGTTCCAAATTTATTAGCTAGTACTCAATACTTCTGGAAATTTATCATTCGAAAATGTTATGAACAGAATTATTATATAACCGAAAATATTAGTACACTATGGAATGGAATGACAATAGTCACGGGACCGACTGATAAATTGTCGACATAAAAACACAGGATATAAAACAAGTATCAACTTCTCATAATTACAAAGTCCACAGTTCCGAAAAATCGTAGTGGTAGAAATTCGAGTTCTTGAATGGCGAAGGTTCGTATAGAGAAAAGTTCCGAAAATAATATCGATAGCTAAACATTCTTACATTATGGGCGGGGTAGAGTATTTAAATTTTTTTTTCATTTTTTTTAAATTTTTTAAAATGAATGCATAATATATCAAGAATATTGTGTTAAAATTTGAAGTCGATCGGAGTAAAATTGACGAAGTTATGAGTATTTGAGCGTCTATTGCTCCATGCCGTTCTCTTCTCTTCTGCGTTTTTCAAACCGTTTTTCTGAGACTTGTCATATTTGAAGTCCGTGTGCACGATAACTCAAAATCTACTGGACCAATCGCTTTGAAATTTTTCACAGTACTTCTTCACATAATTCACCAGGTATTGTCGAGAGCTTTTTTTTTTTTTTAATAATTACTAATTTTTCAACAACAAATTAGCCGATTTTTTTAGCGAAAATCGGGTTTTTGGCTCCCAAGTGCTCCGAAAAATCGAAAAATCGAAAAAAAAAAAAATCCTCCCGTCATTACCTCGAGAAACATCTCCTTTAACAAATGCATTTTGATTTTTTTGTTTCAAATGATTCTGTTGCGAGTTACGGTGCACACCGCAAACCAACTTTTTTTCGAGGCGCCTCCGGGGTTTAATTTTCACTCGCTCAATTTTGAATATTTTGCAATGCAAATTTAGGAGAATGTTGTTCAAATGTTACTTTATTATATGTAAATTTTTCAATAAACGAACACTATTCGTTACGCCAAAAAAAAATCTTAAAAACATGCCTTTTTTTCGCCGAATTAACTTTACCCCGCCGTTAAATCGACGCTGCTTACGAAAAGTAGCATATTTCAGAATTCTTACGAAAACAAGCACGTTTGACATTCACCGTGAAAATTAACATGTTTCAGTAACACTCGAATTGTTTCCGACTTTTCTTCCATGCTTTTTTACGCCTTGCCTCTATTTTTTTACTCCAATTCCTTTGACCGCAATCGGAAATTTACGATTGTTTAGACCTCTCAAAAAATTTGAATTGGACTTCAATCAAAATTGCATGTATTCGGGAAATATCCATTCAACCTTACGTCGATACAATCCACGTTAAATACGATTTTGACCAAGAAGGACGAGAGATGAAAATCTTAAAAAAAAAAAAAAAAAAACAAAAACATGATGTTCGAATGTTCCAATTAAAACAGACGTCAGATAAAAAATTGGCTCTTGCACCAAGAAAAAAAAATATTTACAGGCCATGCTTGACAGAGGCTTAATCCCAATCGAACATCAGCAAGATTTTTCAAACATATTCGACGATAACCATCTGTAAGATTACAGTAAATTTGTTGAATGATATTTTCAATAACGTTATTTTTTTAAATACAAAATCACAATAAATATTTCATTATATTTACAATTTCGATTTTTTTTTTTTTATAAAAATTACTACTATCGATTTTAATTGATAATTATTATCAAAATGTTAATAAAAGCAACGAGTATAAAATTAAAATGTCATTACGCAAAAATTGTCATATTCAAAAAAAACACTAATGGTTTATTTTTCCAGATTTTTACCGGAGCACGGACTTTAAATTCTCACCAAAGCTCTTTTTGGTTAGATTGTACGAGCGATGAGATCCTTAAGGTTTTAAACTTACTCCTTTTACGCTAGTTTTTACAGTGAAAATCAAACAAGCTAATTTTAGCGGTAACAGCCGAAACATGCTACTTTTCGCGGCGAAAGCATAATCATGCTAGTTTTCGTAATAACTTCGAATCGTGCTACTTTTCGTAAGAAGCCTCGATATGTTCACAATAAAACGTGAAGGACGATCGAAACTCTGAAAAAATTCTACCACGAAAGATCAAAACTCCGAAAGAATTTTCGACCTTCAGCACTTGATTCGTGAATACACGCTTCATATGGGTGACAGTAAAGGTGCTGCCATCTAAACGCTCTAGGCTAACTTGCTATCTGCTTTATGTGTGAGTTTCCGGAATTTTCAACATTCGGAACGTTCTCCATCGGAATCTTACACTATCTAAACCTCAGTTTTTGCAAACCGGATGATCGAAGCTATGATTTCCGGAGTTCAAAACTTTCGTTAACCTGACGAATCTCTTATTAGCTTTTATTATATTTAAACTATCTGCGGATGGAATCCGGTCGCAGAAGCGTAACGACGGAAACGTGGAGGAGAGCAGCAGACTATATGATTCGAATAATGAAAATGGGAGAGGAAAGGTGGCCAAAAAAGTGTCTCAAAGAAGAAGCAAGGGGAGTATTGAATAGAAACCCGACGAAATGGGGAAGGGAGGTCCAGGAAGCGATGGAGGAAGTGGGGGAAGGAGGCTTGTGGAAGGCCATTGCGAGCGAAGACGTAGGAGAAATTAAAAAGATATTAGAAAGGGGAAAAAGAACAAAGGTGGACCAGGAAATACAACAAGACTGGAACCAAATTGATAAATCAAGGTATTGCGTACAATATAGAACTCGAAAACAAACAGTAGAACCAGAAAGGTACTGGGAAGACGGAAATACAACGACGGGAATAAAGGAAACCTGGGCAAGGCTCAGATGCGGAAATGTGGGAAAGGATGGTAATAAGGGATATAGCGATAATAGATGTAGGGGCTGCGGAAAAGAAGTGGAAAACCTAGCCCACATATGTATGTGTGAGAAAATTAAAGAGAAAATCAAAAAAGGAATAGTAGACAAGCTTGAAGAATGGATGGGAGACGGGGGAAGAGAGGAAATGAATAGGAAAATTGAAATGGCATTAAAAGAAGAGCCGGTAGTAGCACTTTGTATGTATATACGGCATTTCGAGAAAATAGAAATAAGCAATTAGAATAACGGCTAGAAATAGAAATAGAAATAGTTTTAAGTAGCTTTAAGAATATTATGTAAAAGGGAAGAATATGTAGTGGGAGGATGTAAGTGTACACCCTGAAAGGGTATACCTCGAAATAAATTACTATTACTATATTTAAACTTTCTGACATAGCCCGCTTTCTATTGTAAAAATTTCGGTATTTTGTGTCATGCTTAAGGCCTTAGGCCACAGTAACGGGTATAAAATCATGTGCGAATTTAACCATTTTTTTCGTATGAAAAAGTGATTCACTCATAAAATTAATTACACATCTATTTAGTATGAATATCGAGCTGTTGGAATTTTTTTTTTTATGTACAAAATGGCCGACTACTCGAAACATCCCGAACCAGCTTTGTTTCCAATTGGCGTGACAAATAACTTCAACAATTTTCACTCGATTTACTTCAAATTTAAAAGTCACGTTCCTAATTGCATTTCGCAGAGAAGTTCGTACGGAATTTCTGATCAATCGAAAACTTTTAATTTTATGAGCAGTTTATGAGCAGTTATAGCGAAATTTTTCACTGAAAATTCATTTCTTAAGGGGCAAGGCCACTGTAAATTTTTTGAAAAATTCATTTTTTTTATTGGCTTAAAAAATAGTTTTCGCAATTTCTATATAATAGTTTTCAAAAAACTATATCGCACTTTCTATATAATAGTTTTCAAAAAACTATTCGCAAAACTTTAAACGCGTTTTTCTCGAAACATGGTTTTTCAAAATGGCACGCAGCATAACTCGAACAATTTTCATTTTTTTTACTTGAAATTTTAACCAGATGTGAACATTTACATTATCTTGAGAATGTCGATCGGAATTTTCAAGAACTTTATTTATTGATTTTTTATTAACAAAAAACTTGCCGTTTTTTTCGTCAAAAATCAATTTTTTTTTTCAAACGCACGCCAAATCCACAAAAATTGATACTTTTTAAAATCCGATCGACATTCTCTAGCTATAGCCCTCTAGATTAATGGTTTTTTTTTGTTCTAGATTCAAAAGTGCACCAGCGGTGCTGCGTGCCGCGGAGCCCTGGAAGCAAAACATGTCCCGGGAAGATAGCTGTGGAACCGCCATTTTGTTTTTTTTTACTGTAAAAAAATTTTATAATAAAGTTTAATGTATGCCCGATAACACCATTAAAAGTTTTTTTTTCGAATACCTTCAATTTCGGGAGCAAAAAATTAGTGAAAAAACCTTTTTTTTTTGGGCCGTTACAGTGGCCTTACCCCTTAAGTTCAAATACCGACAACGTTTGAATAAAGCAATATTTTTTATATTCCGTACGTACTTCTCTAGGTATTCTAATGTAGATTGACGAGAATTTTTGTTTTTTGTTGTAGGTAAAAAATTGTGGATGCTAAATGTCACGTCGCGGAGCGCCTAAAAAAAGATAACAAAAGAAAATATCAGTAGTCGGCCATTTTGTAGATCGAAAAAAAAATATATATATATTTTCTAACAGCTTACTTAATATTTTATTTATTAAATATTAAGTAAGCTATATTTTCTAACAGCTTAATTAATTACACATACCAAATAGATGTGTAATTAATTCTATGAGTGAATCACTTTTTCATACGAAAAAAAATTGTTAAACTCGCACGTGATTTTATACCCGTTACTGTGGCCTAAGCCCTTAATATTACATATTCGGAGTTTTGTATGTCGTATTGCTGGTCGTTCAAATAAAGCGTTTATCTTCTTCGTACTATTTCTGAAAATTATCTCGTATAAGAAATCATATTCGTATCCTTTTTCTATCGCTGCTCGTTCTGCTTCTTTACAGTCAACAGTCTAGACTTTCGCTGGCGTGATCTTTACGAAACTTGTACTTTTGGAACATTAAAATAAGGAATTTCAAATAATCGGAGTGTTGAAAATTCGGAATTTCAACCCGGCCGTTTCCGTGACTTTCCCTACCTTCGTATATTTTTCCGGAACCTCGCGTTTTTTCAACATTTCCAGAAGACCGTTGATGTCATTGTTGGAATGTTTCTCGTAGTGAAGAGCGTACAGCATGACGAGGCGGGTAGCATCGATGTCCCGAACTTTCGGATTGCCGACGAGTCTCTTGATCTTTTGGAGTTGATTTGAATGATCGTTCTGACAGCTGAGCTCCTGTTCCGTCTCGGATACTTCGAGCAAACTGTGCTTCCCGACGAGATTCGAGAGCTCACCGACCACCGTCACGTGCTTCGAGACGGTGCCGGACATTTTCTTGAAACGCGGATACGTCTCGACGAAGTTCTTCATGTCCGCTATGCTCTCGACCTTCTGATGCTTCTTCGCCTTCTTCTGGAAGTCCTCCATCAGATCTTTGATCGTTTGCCCAATTTCGCCGAAATTCAGGTACAGATTCTACGAATTGCGCGATCATCGTTAGAAATATCTCTTGGCCGTCAAAAAACAACGCGGAAGAAAATATAGTACGGGTGGCTTTTCGAAAAATCTCGATATTTTTCTGCAGCCTTCGAATGCATGGCACGAAAGGAAGCTTAAGGCAGGATTCTACTTTGAAACTTTGAAAAAAAAATTGGATGAAAACACCCACCTGGAACACGTCGAAGGCATATTGTATGGCCCAGGCATCACTGATTGAGGGTAAGATAATTTTTTCTACGACTTATCACTCACCAAAACTTTAAACGCGTTTTTCTCGAAACGACATTTTCAAGTACCGTGGTCGTGATAACTCAAAAAGTACTGAACCGATCCTTATGAAATTTGGAACACATATTCTATATGTGTGTACCAACCGACCTGACTACAATCAACTTAAAATTTTGATTAGAACTATTTTTTTATTGCAAAAAAAGACCCAAAAAACGCATTTTTTTTCGTATTTTAGCCGCCATTTTGTTAATTTTGCACGTATATAAAATATTCTAGTTAGGTCGGTTCCTGAAGACATACTGAACATGAAACTATTTGATTTTTTTGTTTCAGACCATCCGTCGGGAAGATTTCACGACCACGGCAACGGTACCTGCTTTTCGAGGCGTTGGCTTTAAACATATTTTACGTGTACAAAAAATGAATAAAATACATTTAAATTTTTTTTTTATGTACTTAAAGAGTGTATTTATTGAACAGTTTAAACCCCATATCGATATCTTTAATAGTATTCTCAGAAAAAATTCACGAAAATAGCGTTTTTTTCATGGTTTCAAAGTAGAATCCTGCCTTAAAGGAGAAAAATGACGAAAGATAAATATTAAAGAGAGATATACACCTAGACGGTCGAGGTTGAGGATTTAGAAGTCACGAACATTCCGTCTACCGTAGAAGACCTACACTATGGGCCTGGTATCGATGATTCCATGTAAGTTGACAAATTTCATGATTTATTCATTCCCAAATTTTCAAACGCGTTTTTCTCAAAACCACGTTTTTCAAATCCGTCCCCAAAATTTCTCGAAAACCAATGAACCGATTGCCTTGAGATTTTTTGCGGTTATTCCATACACCATTATCTAGTACTTTCCATAGGATTTTTTTCTTCCGTTACTTAGTTTTCGTTTTATAGGCAAAATAATAACTAATTTTTGGCCCAAAAATCGCTATTTATGTTCAAACGTCCGCCATTTTGTCATAGATCGATATTTTCAAAATCGGCTTTGACAACTACTAGATTATAGTATCTAATTTAATAATCTTTTTGGTTTTGTTTTTCAGATGATTTTTGAAGAAACGCCAGTGGGTACCGTATACGCAGATTTTCTTACGACGCTCCAAGGATCATAAAATATCCTTGTATATTTTTGATATTTTTAAATAAAGAAAATTTAACATATTTTTGAATGTATATACTTTTAGATAATTAAGGGGTTACCCCCACTTGCGATTTTGAAAAAATCGATTTTTTTTAATGCATTTTTTTGAAGTACGAGTATCTGAGAATATGTCCTGAAAATTTCAAGTCGATCCGAACAAAATTGACTGAGATATGAGCGTTGAAAGAGAAGAATCCGTTGTGTAAACGACCGGAAATTGAAACTTTAAACGCGTTTTTCTCAAAATGGCATTTCTGAAGTCGGTGACCAAGATTACTCGAACACTAATGAACCGATCTTCTTGAAATTTTTCAGGCTTATTTAATACATAAAAATGTAGTCTTTAATCGTTCGATTTTTTTTTTCGAAATAAAATGGCCGTTTTATAGCCAAAAAACGGCCGTTTTTTTCGTTAAAATCGAATCATTAACTTTGAGTGTCCGCCATTTTGTGAAAAATGAATATTTTTTAAAATCCTTCGATTAAAGACTAGTTTATACTTATATTTGACTAAATCCATCCGCATTTTTTTTTTCAGATGATCCACTTCGCCGCAATGTTGGTAACCGCAAACCGTGTATATAAAAACATTATTTAATTGACGGCCATTTGCCACTAAACAATGTAATATTTTTCAATAAAAAAATTACTGAAATTTCTTCAAGATGTGTTCTTTAAGATGGTATATTGATCGATTAACATTTTTTTGTAGTTTTCTTTTAAAAAATTCATGAAAAAGGCCTTTTTTTGCGCTACAAGTGGGGGTAACGCCTTAAAACCGCAATCAGAAATTTAAAATAGTTTTCCTTGAAAAAATTCACAAAAATGACCTTTTGTTCCGGCTCCTAGGTGTATATCTCCCCTTAACAAAAAAAAGAAGGAAACATTTAAAAGGGCATCAATGTACAGAGGGGGGAACTATATAAAAGCCCGCAAGGGTGTACCTTTAAATAAAAAAAAACTATACTATACAAAAAAAATCCACGAAAATAAAATGAATTTTAAAAAATTGTTAAAATTCACTAAATTATATTTTTCATTTTTTAATCTTTAAAATTAGAATTTTTCCTTTAAATTAAATAAATCATTTAAATTAAATTTAAAAAGATCATGCGTCAAAGTGATTTGAAAGAAATTTAATGAAAATAATATTCTAATCGAAAGGATAAAAAAAAAAGCGTTTCTTTTCGACAGATCCAAATACCTACAGTGGCATAAAATTCGTCGTGTTCCGCGCTCAGCACGACTTCCCTGAGTTCTTTGGAGATGCCTTTGACGTGCGATAGATCGACGCGATTGTTGTTGATGGTCAGAAGTTCATGAACCATGGCCTGATAGGTCCACTGATTGAGCAACGGCGTGACCGGATCGTCCCGCCGGTCGAGGATTATTATTATCGGATCCGTTTCCTGTCGGAATTTGAACGAATTCGACTCTTTGGTGAGCACCTCGCGTATGCTTTCGGCCAGTCTCTTGGCCATCTTGGAGCTGTTCTGATATCTTATGTAGGGACATTTCTTCAGCGACAGCAGCACCGATATTATGCCCTGGCAGGTCCTGTGCAAGTGAGTCGGATTCCAGGACAAGCCTTACCAGCCCAGCGGCGTACAAAAATTAAACAAAAATAAATTACTATCGCCGTCTTTTGGGACGAGTCTAGCTTGTCGATTATTACCGTCGGCGCAGGCGCTGATTCCCAGGGAAAACAGATGCGGATTAACGGCCAAGTAATCGGCGTAATATTCGTGAACTTCCCTCACGACTTCCTGTTCGTCGCTGTCCGCCAGCAGCTTTATATCCGCCTTGGCTATTATGTTGCTAAAGTCTGAAAGGAGACTCGCTGGAGACGGGCGTTCGGAGGATCGTGTCGTCGAGCGCCACGGCTCTACTCACATATGTAATAAACTCCGTATTTGGGCGATCTCAGTTCGTTGCAGAGGAGAGCGACGTTTTCCCTCGTGGGCCTTATGAATACTATACATTTGAGGTGCCTGGAGCCCTCGCCCCGAACCGCCGCGTCTAGTTTCTCGAACAGATACACCTCCTTCATTAGAATTTCCGACTGGCTGTAGACTATGCTGATGATACTCGTCTGAAAGCGACGAAATTGTAAATCCAACGACAATCGTCGATTAAAATCGTTTTTCGTTAATTTTGACATTTGAGAAGGAATAGCAAAAACAAGAAAAATTAATCTCACCGTTTGTTTGTCCATCAGCAGAACTTTCATCCCGGGACCGCTCTCTTCGGTCATTCGGGTAATGTAAAATTTAAGGGCGGTTACGACATTCATTTTATCGTCCGGGCTCTCGGCCTTTTCCGCAGTTATACTTATTCTACCGTCTCGTCATATTTTTCGTCCCGACTTTGCGCTCTCGCTGCGTGTGGGTGCGACGTTACACTCTCCGGGGAGTCGCGATAAACTCTGATAAACTCTATCATACGAATGAACGTAAAGCTAGACCGGTCGATGCATCGAACGGCGACATGTTCCGTGTCGATGTATCGTCGGAGTTGGTATCGATAGAAAGCGTCGATGGTGCTTCGAAAATTACGAAAAATCCCGCGAAGAACGTGCGTTGTTGTGGGAAAATGAAAACGTGTAGGTTATGATGGAGGGGGTGAGTTTGGGACTGTACAAGGCCCCTGTACTGTACAAGGTTAGATGGGAGGATGTGGGAGAAAAATCTACTAATTTTTTAGTTTTACAGGAAAGTTTGATGAGTTCTTGATAATTTATTCATGTTTTTGACGATTTAGTAAATTTGTTAAAAATCTATCCAAGTTTTAAAAGACTTATTCAAGTTTTCAAACACTTATTTAATTTTTTGAAGATTTATTTGAATTTTTTAAGATTCATTCATTTTTTTAAAGATCTATTTAAGTTTTGAGAGATCTATTTAAGTTTTTAAGTATTTATTCAAGTTTTCAAACATATATTTATGTTTTTGAAAATACATTTCAGTTTTTGAAGATGTATTCAAGTTTTTGAACGATTTATTGAAGATTTGTTTGAGTTTTTGAAGATGCATTCAAATTTTTAAACGATTTATTGAAGATTTTAAAGATCTATTTAAGTTTCTACAGATTTACGTAAGCTTTTGACGATTGATTTAAGTTTTTGAAGATTTCTTCGTGTTTTTAAACATTTATTAGTTTTTAAAGATTTTTTTAAGTTTTGAAGGTGTTTCGATACCAAAATCGAAATGCTTGTAGACGACTGAAATTCATATCACCGAGAGATTAATTTAGGATACATTAACTGTCTAAAGATTGATCCGTTTCACCACATAGTATCGGAGATTTTGAAGATTCAAGTTGAGTTTTGTTCGAGTATTATTAATTAACCAAGTGGAGAAATCGCTTAATTTTTTAACACGACATTCATGACACGAATCGCAGTTTGTTCAGTTTTTTTTTTTTCAATCGAAGCATTATTTTAACCCCTCCAGCCTTATAACTAGTGTTTACGAAGTGCCACGTGCTATGAAGGTTCAACTTGAACCTTCATCCATTTGGCAATACACGTGGCACTTCGTAAACACTAGTTATAGGGCTGTAAGGGTTAAAATAATGCTTCGATTAAAATGTTTTAAACTGAACAAACTGCGATTAGTGTCAGGAATGTCGTGTTAAAAAATTAAGCGGTATCTCCACTTGGTTCATTAATAATACTCGAACAAAACTCAACTTCAACCTCAAAAATCTCCGAAACTATGTGGTGAAACGGATTAATTTTTGTACAGTTAATGCATTCTAAATTGATCTCTCGGTGATATGAATTTCAATCGTTTACAAGCATTTCGATTTTGGTATCGAAACTCCTTAAAGATCGATTCAAGTTTTTGAAGATTTATACCATTTTTTAAGGCCTACTTGAGTTTAAACGATTTATTTAAGTTGAGAAAAAAGGTTTATCTAAATGTATCATTATTACTATTATAAGATTATTACGGGTAAAGATTAAGCTTTTAACGAAGAACTGTGTAGAACTTTTGTAGAATTTCACCGACGATGAGAAATCTCTGTTCGAAAATTTCAGTCGATTCTCCCGCCCTCGTGTCACGTGGTATAGCCCTACTTCGCATTGTGGGCACGTACAAAGTCAAGATAACTTCAAACCTTTTCGAACAGAATTTTCTCTTGTATGGTCAATTAAGTTTTTATTTTTTGGAAAAAGCGGAGCATCAGGCTCTGTAGAATTCGCTGACGCGGAGCTTGATGATTTTGTTTTGCCATAAATATGATTAATCTCCGAGAAATATGTGTTCGAAAATTTCAGCTGTCTCTCTCGCACTCCTACGTCACATGGTACAGCTTCTACATCGTCTTAAGGAGGTACGGTGATTGGAGCGAGTCCAAGATAAAAGCCCGATTTTTTTTAATAACATTGTCGAGAGCTTCGTCCATGCGTACGCGGAGTTTCCACGAGATTTACCGTACAGTTTCCGAGTTATTAATTGTTAAAGTTGGTCAATTAGTCACACGTAGACGACAAAATGTGCCTGTCCTCTAATATATCGATTTTTTTGTGCTACTTGCAGCCAAGACACGCGTAAAAAAAACTGACGGTTGCGTTCGTTGGTTCGTTGTGATCAATAAGGCAACTTGAATTGGAAAGCTCACCGCAGAAATAAGCAATAAATTTAGAAATAAAGTCGCGAAAAACCGAAGTATTCGGCGAGAGACATCTCGTGACGTAACCGCAGCCATCTTGCTCGAAGTGTGGCAACGCCGGATACCCGCGCAAATTTGATTCTTCTATCGGATATTTTCAACGCGAATTAAAAATATGGTTGTGTGAAGCCGTACGTTTTTTAATCGATTATAAAAGGTCTTTCGTCGATATTTACTCAAAGTTCTTTTATGTATAGCTAAGGCATCTCAATCTTTCTGGCGACATGCATACAACGCATTTATATGTAAATTCAGCATGGAAAAACCGTCATATAAAATGAACGTTCGTTTTTATATCTGCAAATATTGTGAAAATTGGGAAAGGGAAAAATAACATAACAATCGATGAAATATGTTTTGACTTCGGACAGATTGGACATTGGATATTGAGGTTAACGTCAACGCGACGTTTTTCATTTGCATTCGCAATATCATCTTTTCACTCTCTAATTCTTGTCCGACAGAATCTACATTTGTCTCTAAACTGGACTTCAGGTACAATCCTGTTACTCTCTTGATAAACTTCTACAGTACTTATTTTCATTCTCCATGTTTACCGGCTACCAAAAATAATAAGCCGAGCGCGTGGGACCGATGACAGCTATCGAAAATGCAACGATGCTAAACATCGACGATGTGGCGTACTACTGAAGTCGAGTAGTAGATTATTACGTTTGTTTTCATATTATAAAAATAATAAGTAGCTTGAAATTCAATACTTAAAAAATATTTCTCGAAATATAGGCCACACACATATGTCTAAAACGTAGCGGTATTATGGCGAAAAATAGACTCTTAATTTACTAGCGTGGTCATCACCGTACCTCCTTAAGCTACTCCAGTCATCTCCCAAAAATCAGCGGGAATTTTGGCAATTGTTAGAAATCTACTTGCGCGATTTAATTAAATTTTTCAAATCGACGCGATCTTTTCGTTACTTTTTGGTACATATATACACATGTTAAAATGGCTGTCAGAAAAAATACCGTACTGTTATACTCATAACATAAGCAATATTTAAAACACAAATATTTTGATTGTTTGTTAATAAAAATAATGAACATACTTATCTAGTATTTGAAATATCCAATCCCGCAATTTTTTCTCGCAGCTGAGCAGATCGATTCCCATTTTTAGTCAGAACTTTGCGTTGCTCGGGGAAACATCCCCGAAGATGAGCAGGAAGGATAAGGCCTCGAGGTATTTAAGGGAGACTTTGTCCTTGAAGATGTCCTGGGAGATGTTAGCGGCTCAACATGAGCAGCTAAAAGAAGAGGAGCGATGCCTCTATGGACCAGGCATTGCCGATTAGCGGTAATTATAAACACATTTGTGTAAACACATTACAAAACTTTAAACGCGTTTTTCTCGAAAACACGTTTCTAAAAACAGCTGACATTCTCCTGACCGCTGTAATTAACATATCGACCTGAAATTTGGAGAGCACACTCAGAAAATATGTCTTCACGGAATGACGGATCGTTTTTTCGATAGATACATTTTTGCATTTATTATTTATCTTTTTATGCGAAAAAAAACGCGAAAATTCGATTTTTTTTAAATTGCCACCATTTTCCGAAATTTGTACTAAACGAAAAACCCATTCGTCATTCCATGACCAAAGGGTCACAGATTGATAATATGCTTTGAATTTGTGTTTCAGATCAACAATGAGGGGGCAGTGATGTCAGCCGTTTACCTCCCGCGATTTGAGGACCTGTTTTCGCGGAGCTGCAACGGCCGCCATTTTGTTTCTTTTTTTAAAAAAAAACTTTTTTAACGTTCTGTATATCATGAATAAAAACAAGAAAAAAAAACCGCACTTTACTCGTTTCCTTTAAAAAAATAAAATGTAAACACCTGAAATATGGCACTCCAAGGACAAAGTCTCCCTTAAAATCGACCTCCTTATATCCGGTGAGAAAAAACGATGACCGCGATGCCAAGAGGCGACGAAGGAACAGCCCGCGAAAAAGCCTCGCACTCGCGCGACTCAACGGTGAAAATCTTTTCTTTATTCATTTTGCATTCGATCCCACGAATGAGTAAGAAAAATGCACTATTTTTCGTGCACAATATTAAACGCGACGTGTTTTTTTTTTAAATACAATTCCGATGTACACATTGTTATCGTTAGGCTGTAAAATAACGTAGAGTCGCGCGTCTCACGAAAAGATTAATCAGCGATCAACATCTTCCGCCTCGTTCGCATCGTCGATGTTATTCCCGTCGTCCTGCTCCAGAAAGGCGCTGATTTCGACGCGTCGTCTCGAGATTCTCCGCGCACGTTCGAACCTCATCGTTCTCAGTTGGAGACTCTCGAGGAATCCCGGTCGTAAAATTTGCTGCTGATTTTCCCGATTCCTCGGATTGTCCCGTGAATGACGCGGTGGCGGCGGATTGCGGATCGAAATTTCGATGCAACCGCCGTCCTCGTTGCGTGCGCTGCTGGCGATTGCCATTTGACGGCGGTCCGGCATTTCTCGTTGGAACTGCAAAAAAACTGTCGGCCGACCAATAACATCCGTATGTCCTTTCTCCGTATGATCTTTCGAAAATAAAGTCCGTTCCTTGTTTCGTAGGTGGCCGATTTTTTCGAGGAAGCAAAGCGAACACTCACGTGTGCGATCAGCGAAGCTTCGATGCGTTTGAGAAAAAAAAAATCAAAATCTCGCTCTCTTCGAATCCGGAGATTTAATATTCGCCCGAAGTATTATTCCGCGTTGTAACAATTGTCCCGTACACGCGAACGCCTTTATTCGACACTAAGTCATTTTTCCGTTGCGCGTTAACACTGCTCATCGACTGATAGAGCCGCCTTCGAAGGCCTCTTATGTTCGACTGGAGACTTATTGTCCTTTTTTTTTCGTATCATCTATTGTCCCACACGGATCGCCGAGGAGACTTTTCGCGTATTCAAAGCCAAACAAACCCGGAATTGAGACGTTCGATCGAGATCGTACGCTGTACAGACTAAACGACGTATCTCCAACGTGACAACGTCAAATACCCTTTCCAATTCAGTTTCTTGTTCGCCGACATTCT
This sequence comes from Ophion obscuratus, assembly GCA_964007375.1. Lineage (NCBI taxonomy): Eukaryota > Metazoa > Arthropoda > Insecta > Hymenoptera > Ichneumonidae > Ophion > Ophion obscuratus. The sequence goes on along the minus strand of OZ023318.1, from coordinate 53,224,309 downwards.
CGCGAAAATTCGGAAAACTGTCATACGTAGAAAAATAAACTGTTTGTTCATACGAGGAGAAAAATCTTCTCAACAATTCGCGAAGTAACGCGATGTTTAAACAATTCGTTCCTATTCGGCAGCGTCTCGAATTTGAATGTTCGACGATTTTCGTTGAATCGCAAAAGTAGCAAAATCGAATCAAACAAAAACCGATTTTCCATCGTCACCGTACTCCCTCATTTTCCAGTACCCAAAATACTCGCGTGTTTTCCGGAAGCTTTTATTTTCACGCGAAAAGTCTCCTTACGCGTGCGATCATAGGGGCCTATCTGCTGAGTCTCAAGAACAGAGCGTGTCTGCACTCGCGAGGTCCGGGTGGCATGTACTTGTCGTAAAAGTCTTGTATGAATTCCTCGATCTTGAAGCCGAACTTCTGATAGAGTATGAGGGCCGGATTCGTGGCTGATACGTGAAGCGTGACGTCCTTTCCCATGCACGTTTGTATCAAGTGGTAGAGCATGAACGTGCCGATCCCGGAATTGCGCCATTCGGGACGCGTAACGAAGAACGATATGTACGCCTCGTTGCAGCCTACGTCCGGCACGAGTACAGCGAATCCGACGACCAATTTTTTGTACAACACGACGCAACTGAAGTCCGGATACTGCAGGCATTCGGTAACTGAAAGAAAAATCCTCGTTTTGCGTCGATTTCGAAATTTCTCAATGACCTTCAGCGCGGTTATAATTACGATCGATTCCGGGCCAGAAGAATTGACTGCACAGACTGTTGACGGCTGGAATGTGATGCGGCCTGACGTAGCAATAATCAACGGTGGCCCTTGGCTTTGCTTTCCACGTGGGATCTTTCTCGTTGGCTTTCGCGTAAAGTTCCTCCATCAGCCTGAGCCAAAGAGGTCTGCAGCTCGAGTCTCGTCTTATGAACGGCTTCAAGAGTCTGTTCGTGTAGGGACTGTGAACCGCCGCCGGCTCGTGATGGCCTTGCAGCCGTTGCTCGAAAAATCCGCTCAGACTCTCGCACGTGAATCTATCGAGGACGCGATTGGCGTATTTGTTAGCTGCGCGATCGCTCGACGGTTTCGCGCTCAAACGATCGATGTCGAATATCGGCAAGCCGTATTCTCGTTTCAGCTTTCTTATCGCGAGCTTTCGATAGATACGTCGATTGGCCGGCTCGAAGGCGTCGAGATCGGCTTTGTTGATGCTCTGCAGCAGATACGACTCCTCGTGGTGGCTCATTCGCGGCTTTTTGTCCGCTGAAATATTCCCAATCGAAGTTTTAAGGGGAGCGTAGGGGTTTTAGCGTGAAAAAAAAAAACACTTTTTTGCGAATTTTTTTCATCTATATGGATTGAGTAAATTTATTGAAACCTTTTGTCCTCCTAAGGGAGACTTTGTCCTTGAAATTTTCAAAGAATCAATTTGAGCAACAACATGAGCAGCTAGAAGAAGAGGAGGGATGCCTCTATGGACCAGGCATTGCCGATTAGCGGTAATTATAACACACATTTGTGTAAACACATTACAAAGCTTTAAACGCGTTTTTCTCGAAAACACGTTTTTAAAAATGGCTGACATTCTCCTGACCGCTGTAATTAACATATCGACCTGAAATTTGAAGAGCATACTCAGAAAATATGTCTTCACGGAATGACGGATCGTTTTTTCGATAGATACATTTTTCCATTTATTATTTATCTTTTTATGCGAAAAAAACGCGAAAATTCGATTTTTTTTTTAAATTGCCGCCATTTTCCGAAATTTGTACTAAACGAAAAACCCATCCGTCATTCCATGACTAAAGGTACACAGATTGATAATATGCTTTGAATTTGTGTTTCAGATCGACAAAGAGGGGGCAGTGATGTCAGCCGTTTACCTCCCGCGATTTGAGGACCTGTTTTCGCGAAGCTGCAACGGCCGCCATTTTGGTTGTTAAAAAAAAATTTTTTAACGTTCTGTATATCATGAATAAAAGCAAGAAAAAAACTGCACTCAAAAAGCTTTACTTGTTTACTTTTAAAAAAATAAAATGTAAACACCTGAAATATGGCACTCCAAGGACAAAGTCTCCCTTAAGGGCGGGGTAATTTTAATTTTTTAAAATTTTTTTAAATTTTTTAAATGAATGCATAATATATCAAGAATACTGTGTTAAAATTTCAAGTCGATCGGAGTAAAATTGACAAAGTTATGAGTATTTGAGCGTCTATTGCTCCATGCCGACCAAACTCTTCTGCGTTTTTCAAATCGTTTTTCTGAGACTTGTCATATTTGAAGTCCGTGTGCACGATAACTCAAAATCTACTGGACCAATCGCTTTGAAATTTTTCACAGTACTTCTTCACATAATTCACCAGGTATTGTCGAGAGCTTTTTTTTAATAATTACTAATTTTTCAACAACAAATTAGCCGATTTTTTTTAGCGAAAATCGGGTTTTTGGCTCCCAACTGCTACGAAAAATCGAAAAATCGAAAAAAAAAAAAAATCCTCCCGTCATTACCTCGAGAAACATCTCCTTTAACAAATGCATTTTGATTTTTTTGTTTCAGATGATTCTGTTGCGAGTTATGGTGCACACCGCAAACCAACTTTTTTTCGAGGCGCCTGCGGGGTTTAATTTTCACTCGCTCAATTTTGAATATTTTGCAATGCAAATTTAGGAGAATGTTGTTCAAATGTTACTTTATTATATGTAAATTTTTCAATAAACGAACACTATTCGTTACGCCAAAAAAACATGCCTTTTTTTCGCCGAATTAACTTTACCCCGCCCTTAAGTGTCATATCAAGAACATTTCGTGAAATTTGTACGCGAAAATATCCACAAACAAGCCGGAGCCGCGTTTTTTTCGAAACCACTTTTTCAAAGCCCGTGTTCACTGTTATTTGAAAACTACGTGACCGATTTATTTCAAACTTGGTACACACTTTCTACATATAAAATACCTCCCCCCAACGGTTAGTTTGAGATTTTTTTTACATTGAGGGGCTTTTCCACTCCCAAAATGGCGGAATTTTTTGTGAAAAATAGCACTTTTCACGTTACATGACCACCAAAAATTTAGAAATGAAAAAAAAAATGATAAAAGACCGTTGGGGGGAGGATTTGATGATACTTTGACTAAATTTTAATGGTACTTGATTTCAGATAATTTCTCGCTGAGATGCAGTGAACACTGCAAATCGTGTTTATCCAAAGGCGTTCTTGGGAAAACTTTGACACCGGCTTGTTTGTGGATATTTTTGCGTACAAATTTCACGGAATGTTCTTGAAATGACACTTAACAATTTACAAAAGGTTTCAATGAATTTACTCTATCCATATAGATGAAAAAAATTCGCAAAAAAGTGTTTTTTTTTCACGCCGACACCCCTACCGTCCCCTTCACGAAACTATTGGAGTGTTCGCTGATCGCTCGGATCGATACTTAGATGGGTGACCGCCTAGCCATTGAGGGGCTATACCAGTGTGACACTTTAAAAAAATCGATTTTTTTTTGTCTTTTTCGATAGTTTATACTTTCAAGAATATCCTGTAAAAATTTCACGGCCGTATTTTATTCATTTTATCTTGCAAAAATCGATCGATGAATCTTTAAACGAGTTTTTCTCAAAGTGAAACTTTTCAAATTTGCTGACATAGTAACTCAAAGAGCAATTATCCGATTGACTTGAAATTTCAACTCTTGAATATATTTACTCTACACTGACGTCGGATATTTTTGATTGGATGAAAATTGACGATTTGGCATTGAAAAAAAACGACCATTTTATAGGCAAGAAAACAGACTTTTTTTCGTAACTACGCCATTTTGTTAGATTTTGATATTTTTCGAAAATCCTACGTCATTGTACAGGAAATACCTTCCAGTTTAACGAAATTTTTTCCTTTTTCGGTTTCAGCTACTCAATCGGCCGGAATCATGCCAGCAGTGGAGGAACTTTTCTTTGGCGCCTCCGAAGGCAGCGCATAAGTCGCTTGGTTCTCAATATTTTTCTATGAAAAAATTATTTAATATAGGTCAAATATAGCCAAATATATTCTCAATTTATGGGGCTGAAGTTTGCATCGTTGGAACGCAACGAAATTTTTTATTAGTTTCTTATTTTCATTATTATCCAAAATGATATTTTGCAGATTTGTTGTAAATTGCTAAATGAGAAGCCTAAACATTTTTTTCGCGATTTTCGTAGCTTTTATTTGCCAAAGGAAATTTTCGAAACAAAACAAAAATCATTTTCGTTGCATCCCAACGATGCAAACTTCGACACCATCTCAATTTTCCGAAACATTCAATCGAGTACTTTTGTTCACAAAGATTCCCGAAAATTACCCAAATTTTCAGCGATCACACTGGTATAGCCCCTTAACATTGGAAAATAGCGTAATAATCATCATAAAAACAACACATAGGTGAACACGAATTATCGTTGCACTGGAATACAAGATATCGATAATCATTATAATGTGCAAACTAAAGAAGAAGACCTTGCTCGGAGCAATAAAATCGGCCAATAATAATAATCGGATACTGATAATAATAATAATAATGTGCACACTGAGGAAGAGTGTTATGAAAAACAACAACAACAATAATAATAATGTGCAAATTGAGGAAGTGCGTTGCCTGAAGCAATCAAATTGAATAACAACAATAATAATAATAATGACAACAACAACGACAATAAGAACAATAATAATAATAACGTGCAAGCTGAGGGAGTGTGTTGCTCCGCGCAGTAAATTCGGATAATAACAATAATGTGCAAACTTGTGAAGCGAATTATGAACAACAACAACAACAATAATAATAATGTGCAAACTGAGGAAGTGTGTTGCTTGGAGCAACGAAATCGGATAATAATAATAATAATGTAATAATAATAATGTGCAAGCTGAGAAAGTGCGTTATCTGAAGCAATAAAATTGAACAACAACAACAACAATAATAATAATGTGCAAACTGAGGAAGTGCGTTGCCTGAAGCAATAAATTTAGATGACAAACAAAAACAGCTATAATAATTTGCAAACTGAGGATGTGCGTTGCCCGAAGCAATAAATTTGGACGACAACAAAAACAACAATAAGAACAATAATAATAATAACGTGCAAACTGAGGAAGTGTGTTGCTCGGAGCGGTAAATTCGGATAATAATAATAATAATGATGATGATGATGTGCAAACTGGGGAAGCGTATCATGAACAACAACAATAATAATGATAATGTGCGAAATGAGGAAGTGTGTTGCTTGGAGCAACAAAATCGGATGAAAATAATATGATAGTAACATGCAAGCTGAGAAAGTGTGTTGCTCAGATAAATGAAATCGGATAACAATAATATCAACAACAACAACAACAATAATAAAAACAATAACTAAAAATAAATAACGAACTTTGACATTTCGTAAATACTTGTGGGTAAATATGTCGAATCGGGGCTCGGTTTTAAAATCGATCGGAATATTTTATTAACGGTTGTAATTACTTAGAAATGGTAACACAATTAACATTATGACGGCGGAGGGAGAGGGGCAAAAATCCCGAACCGCCATTGTTTGTAGAACACAAAATCCATCAAACAAACAACCAAAAAATCAACTGCTATTGTGCAATAAATGTTCACGGATGGTTTGTTCATTCAGATTTGTTTGGATTACTGCTCTGGCGGTACAATCCAAGTTGTTTGGGTTTCCTCCGTTTCCAAGGGCTTTTCTTTTCATAATATTGAGGCCTTAACAGTTTTTTTTTCGTATGAAAAAGTGATTCACTCATGAAATTAATTACACATCTATTGAGTATGAATATCAAGCTGTTAGAAAATATATATTTTTTTTTTCGATGTACAAAATGGCCGACTACTTGAAACTTCTCGAAACAGCTTTTTTCCAATTGGCGTGACAAATAACTTCGACAATTTTCACTCGATTTACTTCAAATTTTAACGTTATGTTCCTAATTGCATTTCGCCGAGAAGTACGTACGGAATTTCTGATTAATCGAAAACTTTTCATTTTATGAGCAGTTTATGAGCAGTAATAACGAAACTTTTCACCGAAAATTCATTTCTTAAGTTCAAATACCTACAACTTTAGAATAAAACAATATTTTTCAAATTCCGTACGTACTTCTCTAGCTATTCTAATGTAGATTGACGAGAATTTTTGTTTTTTGTTCTAGGTAAAAAATTGTGGATGCTAAATGTCACGAGCGCTTAAAAAAAAACGAAAATATTAATAATCGGCCATTTTGTACATCGAAAGAAAAAAAAAATTTCCAACGGCTTGATATTCGTACTAAATAGATGTGTAATTAATTTTAAGTGAATAACTTTTTCATACGAAAAAAATTGTTAAACTCGCACATGATTTTTTCCCCGTTACTGTGGCCCAAGGCCTCAATTCTAGTATCCTTTTCAAGCGATAGAAACCAAAAGAAAAAAAATTCGATCGTACTTGTGGTGGAGCCCGGATTTGACGTATTTACGAATTTCGCATCACGCACCATCGGCAGTTTTTCTCTTCCAAGGCCACTCTCTCTTGGGGTTGATTGTGAACAGAGAGGCAGGTGGTTCGTTCACGGAGCTCGAGCTGTCGCTGTTGCTGTCCTCCTGCGACTGTTCTTCCTCGTCGGGGTCCCGGATGTCCTCTGCTTTATCCCCGGATAAATTGGACGATTGGTCGAGCACGTTGTTCATCCATTCGGGCACGAGGTTGTTGAGCGTGTGGGAAAAGGCGGTACCGACGTTGCTACAAGCGCGATCGTTTTCTTCCTCCGCTTCCTGCATCATGTCGACGATCGACAGGGAATCTCGACGGCTGTTCAAGTCCAGTCTGTCTTCCATGTCCAGCATGTCCAGGTCGGCTGAACAAAGGTTGATCGGTCAATGGATCCGTTTACTCGTCCGTGATACCATTTTCCTCCAGGTTCCATCTTTACATCCGAATCTCGCCGCATCGACTCACCAGGGCGATAGGGCGAATTTTTTAGGGAAACGCACCTGGAATGTCATCGTCCGCGAGCAAAAAGTCCGAGAGTATCTCCGTCGGTTGTACGTAAGCCCTGGAGTACATGGAAGGCGCCGGTGTTCTCGCATTGTCCGTGGCGCAGTTGCTGTCCTCTCCGAGGGACACGCTCGACTCGGACGGTGTCGGACTGTCGCACCGTTTGACGCAAGTGTTCGGCTGGCTGAGCGCGTGTCTCTTGCGCTCCAAAACTATTTTCAGATCTGGAGAATAATCGTTTCGTGATGTTATGAAACGGAACGTCTCGGCGGTGACTATACACCTAGAATAGCAAATTGTATACTCCTTTCGATCAAGACGACGGGCGGGTCGTTGCCGCACAGGCGCCACCATCCCGATTCGTTGAGCTCGGCAGTTCCGGACTTGAAGAATACGCCGCTGAAGTGCGAGAGTGTGCCCGATATCGTTCCGACCCAGTTTTTCTTGCGTTTGCTGGGAAAAACGAGGAGGATCAGGAAAGAATTCTTTCGAGAGCTCGACGACCTAACATAACTTTTTGGGAGAACGACTCTTCGGAGAAGCAAAGGGCGAGCTTACATGCCTTTCTGGAACAAGTGCTCCCAATGACGATCGATGAAGGTACTTATATCGGATTTCCAGTGAAAGTAGCCCCGTTTGCTTATGCCGCTTGATTTTTCTCGGAGATTGTAGAGAGTCAGGGCGAGAACGCCGAACCACGAGAGCTTGTCTCTCGTTAATACTTCACCGAGGGGACTGCACTCTTGGCATGTGAGATTGAAGAATACGTCGCCGGTTAGGGGACTGGGAACACCGCCACGTTTCAGGCACTCCACGTGCACTTTTTTCGCGCACGCACCGAGGCATCTTATACCCGGCCTCACGCAAGGGTCGCAAGGTTCCGAGCAGTACTTGCAAATTTCAGCCTCCTCGGGATCCTGACCGGGCTCGCTTTTGATCGGCACCTGGTTCGCGCCTCGCGAGCTCGACATTTCGCGCCTTATTCACCGAAACTGTCATTCGAATCGGGCCTTTCCACGTGCGAGGCCGTAAACTCGCGGCGGTATGGAATATTCGCGGGCAGGAGGGCCGGCCCGACACTCGATAGCAGCGACGCGCGGCGGCGATGTGGCGAACTCAATATTGCCTCAATAGGCGGGACACATGCCCTGAATTGGACGAGAGTCGCAAGTACGCGACGGAAACACCGTTTTACACAAGCAGGAGGACCAGCCCGATACTCGATAACAGCGACGCACGGCGGTGATATGGCGAACTCAATATTGCCTCTACAGGCGAGACACCTCCGCTGAATTGGACGAGCACGTACGTAGACGAAAACATCGCGCCGTTTTGTGCAAGCAGGACAGCCAGCCCGACACTCGATAGCAGTGACACGCGGCGGCGACGAGGCCAACTCAACATTGCCTCTATAGGCGGGACACCGCTAAATCGGACACGTGGCGTCGCGGTACGCGACGAAAACTGCGCAGTTGTTGCTGCGAAATGAAAAACAGACTCTCGCTCGTAACTACGGTCGATAATAGCAAAATTCGACTTACCGACCGTCGGTAACGTCAGATACGCTCTTTACTCAGTTCGGTGTTCCGTCGCACGACGCGCCACCAGCGCAACCTCGCTGAACAAAACAAACCCGCCAATGGACAACAAAGATTATTTCGGTACTTACACACTGGCTCAAGAAACGTTGGACAAATTGCGCGAAATTCACAGTCTCCTCGATCACGACTCTGCTCCAGCCGACGTGGCCTGGACCGTCATAAAGCCCAAGGTACACTCACAGTCCTCGGTCTCAAATACTTAAAAAAAAAATAATACTAGAAACTCTGACCACCCAGCGGAGAGAGATCCAAAAGTGCGAAGATGTGGACCGTCAGGAAGCCGAGGACGATCTCCAGGGAGACGCGGAGACCGAATCAGTCGGAGGATCCTCCGCGCAATTTTACTTCACTCAGAGACACACGGACTCGCCGAAACCCATGGCCCTCGGGGAAGCCTCGCGCTGGACCGACGTAGCCGAGACCCTGCTGGAATCTCTGGAGACCGCTGGAGACACGCCTCACCTGGCGCACCTCAAAAATCTTTCCGACCACGAAGCGAAACGCGTCGTCGAGTACCTCGGCGAAAAGCTCAGCCTCAAAGGCACTTACAATCTATGCCATGCCTTGTGCTCTCTGGATCTCGATCAGAGCATGAGATACGCACGAATGACTTGCAGCGACTTGTTGCTGCGGAAGGTAAGTTCGGCCTTTCACACGCAAAATACACAAATGTGAATTCGTTCCCTGTACACTCTTTTGCTTCAGATAATCGCCCTGGAGGAGCCGTCGCGTCTGATGAGCACAGCGGTGCAGGAACTCGTTGAAAAATTCCCCGAGGACGTGCGAGAATTCGTCTACATTCCTATGCTGGACACGGAGATCCGAGACACTTCCGTCTTCTCGGCGATAGTCGGCGCCTATCCTCCGGAAAGAAAAAACGATTTGTTCCTGTGAGACCCGCAATCTCGTGGAGATTTTCCGCATAAAAGAATCGTGCATTGTGATGCCGACTCGTTTTTCTCTTTCCAGCGATCTTCTCAATGTCGTTCAAGAGCTCAAAAAATGGCACATCGACGTATTGTGCCAATTCGCAACGTCGAAAATATCCGACCACCAAGCCAGGGACAAAATGCTCGATCTGCTGCTGGCCAAATCCTCGACCTACTCTCGCGACAAGAATTACGGCAAATTCATTTTATCGTTTATCAAAGCGAACAATCCGTTCGCCGAGAGCCAAAAGGCAAAATTGGCCGAAATAGTGGCGGTGAATGAGACCGTGTTCAAAAAAGTGTTGGAGAATTTGTTGAATAATATGTATCTTCATATGGACTTGTGGCACGTTGCGTAGCTCGTACGTAAGCAACTCATTTTTTTTTGTACACTATCGTTGAATTTGTACTCGATGAAAAAGTTAATATCGAGACGTTATGGGGGCGAAAATTTTATACCAACAAATCATATTTATGAACATTGAGGGTGAGACGTTTTGGAACATCTCGTCATTGAAGTCTTCTTGAAATGAATTATTTACTAAAGGTGGTATTGATTATTAATATTAATATATTCATAAAGAATTTTTTAAATTTTGTTTTATTTATTGCCGAATTATTTAAGGCAGGTAAAATAATTTACTATTATTTGTAATATGAATATATATATACACAGGGTGTCCCAAAACTCAACGATAATCTGAGACCGGATGAAAGGCCAAGTTATACCTGTTCTGGGAAAAATACAAAAAAAAATCCATATCACTCAGTTCAGCGATAATAGACATTTTAAAAAAAAAGTTGAAATTCGACACCCTTGGTCGCATTTTCAAGTCCTGTGATCACTAATGTCACAATTTCGCTGTGATTTTTTTAATTTCGTGATCTTCATTAACGATGCTATTAATCGCAACTACAAATTAATGCAAAAAACATTGTTAATTTAATAAAATAAGTTAAGTTTTAGTGAGTCGTGGTTCACAAAAATATTGTTACTTAACTTTGACACTTCATTTTGAAAAAAAAATGTACTACACTACCCTTGGCAAGTTATTTTAAAAGATGGCGCATTTAATCAAGATTTCAAAATGGTGCAACACTTGCCACTTTTCTTGCCATTAAAAATTTTATTTCTTATTTTCTTCAAATTGAGCTCATTTTGAACAACTCAACATTAGGAATTTTTGTTACTAAAATTTGTTATTTTTTGTTTCTGGTCTGAAATAAAATTATTATTTTTAGTAAAGAGGTAATTGAGTCAGTTAATAACCAATTTTTGTTGTAAAAAACATATATTTTTTACAATAAAAATTGGTTATTAACTGACTCAATTATCTCTTTACTAAAAATAATAGTTATTTCAAAAGATGGCGCATTTAATCAAGATTTCAAAATGGTGCAACACTTGCCACTTTTCTTGCCATTAAAAATTTTATGTCTTATTTTTTTCAAATTGAGCTCATTTTGAACAACTCAACATTAGGAATTTTTGTTACTAAAATTTGTTATTTTTTGTTTCTGGTCTGAAATAAAATTATTATTTTTAGTAAAGAGGTAACTGAGTCAGTTAATAACCAATTTTTATTGTAAAAAACATATGTTTTTTACAATAAAAATTGGTTATTAACTGACTCAATTACCTCTTTACTAAAAATAATAATTTTTTTTCAGACCAGAAACAAAAAATAACAAATTTTAGTAACAAAAATTCCTAATGTTGAGTTGTTCAAAATAAGCTCAATTTGAAGAAAATAAGAAATAAAATTTTTAATGGCAAGAAAAGTGGCAAGTGTTGCACCATTTTGAAATCTTGATTAAATGCGCCATCTTTTGAAATAACTTGCCAAGGGTAGTGTAGTACATTTTTTTTTCAAAATGAAGTGTCAAAGTTAAGTAACAATATTTTTGTGAACCATGACTCACTAAAACTTAACTTATTTTATTAAATTAACAATGTTTTTTGCATTAATTTGTAGTTGCGATTAATAGCATCGTTAATGAAGATCACGAAATTAAAAAAATCACAGCGAAATTGTGACATTGGTGATCACAGGACTTGAAAATGCAACCAAGGGTGTCGAATTTCAACTTTTTTTTTTAAATGTCTATTATCGCTGAACTGAGTGATATGGATTCTTTTTTGTATTTTTCCCAGAATAGGTATAACTTGGCCTTTCATCCGGTCTCAGATTATCGTTGAGTTTTGGGACACCCTGTATATTAATAACAACAATAATGAACTCAGTTAACATAATTCAAATGTAATTTGAAAATGGCTGTATATATAATAATGATCAATAATGATAATAAATTAATTTTGATTGTGATAATAATTTGGTCGTTAATAATAGGTTAAAAAAAAATAATATGTAATTGATAATAACAATAATAAGAATAATAATTTGATTATTTTGTTCACGTAACAATACAATTAAAAAATACGGTTCAATTTAATTCAAAAATGAATTAAGGAGAGATATACACCCAGATGGTCGAGGTCGAGGATTTAGAAGCTATGAACATTCCGTCGACCGTAGAAGACCCACACTATGGGCCGGATATCGATGATTCCATGTAAGTTGACAAATTTCATGATTTATTCATTCCCAAATTTTCAAACGCGTTTTTCGCGAAACCACGTTTTTCAAATCGATACCCAAAATTTCTCGCTAACCAATGAACCGATTGTCTCGAGGTTTTTTGTGGTTATTCTATACACCATTATTTAGTACTTTTCATAGGATTTTTTTTCCGTTACTTAGTTTTTGTTTTATAGGCAAAATAATAACTAATTTTTGGCCCAAAAATCACTATGTTCAAACGTCCGCCATTTTGTCATAAATCGATATTTTCAAAATCGGCTACGACAGGTACTAGATTATCGTATCTAATTTAATAATCTTTTTGGTTTTTTTTTTTCAGATGATTTTTGAAGAAACGCCAGTGGGTACCGTATACGCAGATTTTTTTACGACGCTCCAAGGATCATACAATATCCTTGTATATTTTTGATATTTTTAAACAAAGAAAATTAAACATATTTTTAAATGTATATACTTTTAGATAATTAAAACCCCAATCCGAAGTTTCAAATAGTTTTCCTTGAAAAAATTCACAAAAATGACCTTTTTCCGGCTACTAGGTGTATATCTCTCCTTAAGGATCATTAATATTTGATGTTGAATTAATATTATTACTATAGTTCTTTATTTTCAAGCTACGTTTGAGTTTTTACAACGTCCCCCCTCTATACCGATACCCTTTCACACGTTCCCTTCTTTTTTTGGTTAGGGCCTCAGGCCACAGTAACGGGTATAAAATCATGTGCGAATTTAACAATTTGTTTTCGTATGAAAAGGTGTTTCACTCATAAAATTAATAACACATCTATTTGGTATGAATATCGAGCTATTAGAAAATATATATATATTTTTTTTTCGATGTACAAAATGGCCGACTATTAATATTTTTTTTTATCTTTTTTTTAGGCGTAACATTTAGCATCCACAATTTTTGGCCTAAAACAAAAAACAAAAATTCTCGTCCATCTACATTAGAATACCTAGAGAAGTACGTACGGAATTAAAAAAATATTGTCTTATTCAAAAGTTGTAGGTATTTGAACTTAAGAAATGAATTTTCAGTGAAACATTTCGTGATAACTGCTCATAAACTGCTCATAAAATGAAAAGTTTTCGATTAATCAGAAATTCCGTACGTACTTCTCTGCGAAATGCAATTAGGAACATAACTTCTAAATTTGAAGTAAATTGAGTGAAAATTGTTGAAGTTATTTGTCACGCCAATTGGAAAAAAGCTGTTTCGAGAAGTTTCGAGTAGTCGGCCATTTTGTACATCGAAAAAAAAAATTCTGACAGCTTGACATTCATACTAAATAGATGTGTTATTAATTTTATGAGTGAATCACTTATTGATACGAAAAAAATGGTTAAATTCGCACATGATTTTACACCCGTTACTGTGGCCTAAGGCCTTAAGGGATAACACCACTCTAGCGGCAGAAAATAAGGCCTAACTTTGACAATTCATTTTGGGAGTATGAAAAAAGGAATAGGATTTCTTTTGGGAGGGTTTATTTAACACATTAAAGTATTTTAAAAAATTATAATTTTCTTACAAAATGGCGGCGACAGAGCCCATGTTGAAAAACGTTTTTTTTTTTCAAATAGCTTCATGGGAGGACGGTTTCCTCGGACAGTATAAGACCTGGAACAAAAAACAAAAAAAATTATAATCTATATATTATTAGCTATGGGACTACGCAGGGATTTTTTTCAATCAAATTTTGAAGAATTGGTACAATTTGAAAGAAATGAATCGATTTTTTGCCCAAAAGAAAGCAGTAAATTGTTTATAAAAAAAAAGTTTACATTTAATTTAAAAAAAACGGCTACGTACTCCCATAGAGAATGTGCTTGTGAAGCTACTACCAGAATATTAAATCGATCAATGCAAAGGTATTCGAATAATCCATCCTCCCAGTGTGAAAAAAGTGGTTTCGAGAAACACGCGTTCAAAGTCGTACGAGGCGCCTGAAAGAAGTCCGAGGCGCTGCGACAAAATCGATAATTAAAACTTGAAAGAAAAAAATTCACTAGAGGACAAATTGCATATTGTTTTTATGACGCCGAAGTCTTTTTTAAGCCAAAAAACGATTCTTCAAAAATCACAGAGCGGTATTATACCTTAATATTTGTCTTTCGTACTTTTTCTCCTTTATGCTTCCTTTCTTAGTATGTATTCGAAGGTTCTCACATACTCCTACATTTCCTTTTCTTTTTCTTTCAGTCCCTCCCTCATGGAGACTAGAGTGTCTCCATGCCCTCCCTCTTGTAGCCACATGGCCATTTATTGAACCATCTACCACTTCCGAAGTAGTAATTTTCAAAAAGTTGTCCAAAAGTCGGCTAAATGGGTACCAAATGTGCGCCCGGAAGTTATCTTAAAGTTAACAATCATCGCGAAAGATAACTGTTGGGCACATGATAACTTATAGGTAACTTTCAAGCGCACATTTGGTACCCACTTAGCCGACTTTTGGACAACTTCTTGAAAATTGCTACTTGGGGCGGTTGCTTATTCATTTTTTCTTTTATTTTCCCGTGTTAAAGTCCCTGGCGGAAAAAATATTTACGCGGTTTTATTGCGAAACTAGTTCCAAGTACGAAAAAAACTACAGCACAAAGGCATGGGGAAATCTACGTGGTTCAACGTCTAAGTATGGGGTTTCGCGCACTTTTTTAGTTTCTACTCGTATTACGTAGATTGTAGTACATTTGTGCAGTAGTTAGTTGTAGATCGTTGTAAAAAGGGTACGTTTGAAAAGTACGTGAAACTACACGCATCTACGTCGAAGTACGGGCAACCACGCGAAACTAAATGTATATCGATCAAAACTACAGCACAAAGGCATGGTGAAATCTACGTGGTTTAACTTCTAAGTATGGGGTTTCGCGCACTTTTTTAGTTTCTACTAGTAACATGTAGATTATTGTAGTTAATTTGTGCAGTAGTTAGTTGTACGTGAAACTACATGTATCTACATAGTGGCGCGTAAAAAAGCTATAGCAAAGTTGGTTAATGCAAACAGTGTTTAAACACTGTGAGACACTGCAAAAACTGATTGTTTTCGCAGGCAGTGCAAACACTGTTATGCATTTAACCGTGTAACATGAGTTTGAGCATTAAAAAAATGCGTGTAGGAAAAGGTTTTTTTAAATTAAATATGTTCTAAACATATTCATCGAACACACTTACGCCTGCAAAAAAATACAAATACACACAAAGATGTATTTTCTTTTACAATATATTTTTTAAATTTAAAAACGAAGTGAAAGAGTACACAAAGAAAAGCGAGGGTAAGTATTTAGGTGGAAGAAAAAAATGCACTCGATACCGCTTGTGAGATTTTTTCTATAGTTTTTATTTTCAAATGAATATTCATTTGAAAATAAAAACTATAGAAAAAATCTCACAAGCGGTATCGAGTGCATTTTTTTCTTCCACCTATTCTATAACAACACTACAATAACATTAGATATAACATGAACAAAGTTATAAATTTCAAAAGAAATTTACAGTATTTAATATTATCTAATACGTTTGTAAAAGTACATAGAGGTTTTCTACGTAAAAATACAAGAATTACGTCAAAGCGCAATTTCGCATAATGTGCTTATCGTGATAAATATTCACTAACTGCTTAACGTTAAAAAGTAATCAAAAGTTGTAAATGTACGTAAAAGATTTTTACGTGGAACTATGAAATACTACGTCAACGCTTAATTTCATATCAATACAGCTTACTACGATCAATAACCATCAACTACTGCTGAGAATTAAAAAGTAGTTACAAGTTGTAAAAATACGTAGAAGATTTTCACGTGAAACTACAAGATACTACGTCAAAGCTTGGTTTCGCGTGAATATGTTTTCTACGTTCAACGATAACAAACTACTACAAAAGGTAGTAAAAGATTGTTCAATGTTGTACAAATGCGTAGAAGATTTTCACGTGAAACTACAAGATACTACGTCAATGCTTGGTTTCGCGTGAATATGTTTTCTACGTTCAACGATAACAAACTACTACAAAAGGTAGTAAAAGATTGTTCAATGTTGTAGAAATGCGTAGAACTTTTTTACGTCAAACTACAAGATACTACTTCAAAGCTTAGTTTCGCGTAAGCATATGTTTTCTACGTTAAACAAAAACACACCACTACAAGGTAGTAAAAGATTGTTGAATGTTGTAGAAATACGTAGAACTTTTTTACGTCAAACTACAACATACTACGTCAAAGCTTAGTTCCGCGTGAATATATGTTTTCTACGTTGAACAAAAACAAACTACTGCAAAGTAGTAAAAGGTTGTTCAATGTTGTAGAAATACGTAGAACTTCTTTACGTCAAACTACAACATATTACGTGAAAGCTTATGCTGTAGATTTATAAGACAGGCCCGTTAAAATATGTAGATTGACGTAAAAATGACGTTATTCTTAGTAGAATTTTTTCCGCCAGGGGTGTGTATTCCAAATTTTCTACAGCACCTACATCACCAGCATAGAGTATCGGCGTATCCCTTTTTGTCTCCTTTTCTAACATTTTTTGCATCGGGCCCATGTTTTTTTATTTCTTCCCTCTATGCCCTTCTCTTCCTAGTACTCTTCCATTACTGTACGTTGTTTTCGATTTGTGTACTCTACAAAACGTGGAAATCTCAATTTTATTGATCTTGTATTTCCTGGTTGTTTTTTACGTACAATTGGTATTATAAAAAGAAAAACAAATTTAATAATTCGTAATAATAATTTAATTTTTTGTGTACGTAATACTAAAATCGTTCTATCCGGCTCATTAGTACAAGAATAAATGGAAATAAATTAAAGATCGTTCATATTCTGTGGAATTTATGACAAATTCATCGATGATATATTTATATTCCATTATTTTTACGTTGTCCGACTCCATTGTGACAATCGCGATCGACACAAAGACTTCACTGCAGGCGTGAAAACACAAAGTCCATCGTGCACTTTGCACTGCAACGAACCGGTCACCTTTTCTCGCATTTTTCATCCGCACGCGATAATATTTGCCTCGTCTACCAAAAAGCAGCGAGAGGTGCAACAATGAGTCTACAAAGAATCGTACGCATAGTGAGAGCATCGGGAATATTGCGGAGGATTTGTGCCCAGCAATTATTGACTGCGGTACGTACGAAGATCGCTAAGACGTCTAGATTTACACGAATATGTTCATAGACCGATTTTTCGGATGCATTAAGGAGTTGAAAGAAAGTTGTTTAGCCTCCCGATTATCCGTGTGCCTATAAAAATTTTGAACCTCTAAAAGCTCGCAATGTCAAGTTAAAAGTATTGGAAGTCCAAGTAACTGATTCGTGAAGGAGAACGAAGAGAGCAAAGAGACTCGGAGGAAAGTGAGGTTATGTTGTCACAGTGTCATGGATAACACTCCTGCTTATAAAATTCCGCGGATTATCGATTATTTATCGACGATATACATGTCTCCTGGACTTTTCTCCTGTCCAAAGTGAGGCGGGTAACTGTACCACGTGACGCGAGTGCGACAGAGACGGAAGACATTTTCGAACAGACATTTCTCGGAAAAGAATAATATTTACAGCAAAAGAAAAACGACAAGCTCCGCGTCAGTGAACTCTGCAAGGCCCGGTGCTTTGCGTTTTCCAAAAAATTCAACCGTCCACGAGAAAGGTCTGTTCGTAAATTTGTGAGGTTATATCGACCTCGTACATTCGAATATTCAAAGTGCGCGAACGTGCCCTTCCTATCCAAGTTGCGATTTAAGGAGAGATATACACCTGGATGGTCGAGGTCGAGGATTTAGAAGCTATGAACATTCCGTCGACCGTAGAAGACCTACACTAAGGGCCTGGTATCGATGACTCCATGTAAGTTGACAAATTTCATGATTTATTCATTCCCAAATTTTCAAACGCGTTTTCAAATTGGTACCCAAAATTTCTCGCTAACCAATGAACCTTGAGGTTTTTTTTCGAACGTCCGCCATTTTGTCATAAATCGATATTTTCAAAATCGGCTATGACAAGTACTACATCATAGTACCTAATTTAATAATCTTTTTGGTTTTTTTTTTCAGACGATTTTTGAACAAACGCCAGTGTGTACCGTGTACGCAGATTTTTTTACGACGCTCCAAGGATCATACAATATCCTTGTATATTTTTGATATTTTTAAATAAAGAAAATTAAACATATTTTTGAATGTATATACTTTTAGACAATTAAAACCCCAATCCGAAATTTCAATTAGTGTTCCTTGAAAAAATCCACAAAAATGACCTTTTTATTCCGTCTCCTAGGTGTATATCTCCCCTTAAAAGACAGAAAATCATTTTAGGTACGCAGGGTCAATTATTTGCCGAGCAAACTCGTCCTCGGAGCTCCGTTCGTGGCGAGACTCGTCAAGGCGGACTCTGCGACCCCGACCGAGGCGGAGGCACTTCTGGAAGCAGACGCCCTTTTCGAACAGGGTCTATATCAAAAGCTTTACGACAAGTTCAAGGATTACCGGGTAAATATCAATTTTGAGGAATCGACAGCTCGAATTTGCGACAAATGTTACGAGACTGCAAAAAGTAGCGAAGAAACAAAGATGAATAATAATAATGAAATAAAGACAAAATAAACAATAATGAATAATAAAGTTATTATTTATTAAAATTGACTTAACTAAATTAAATTAAATTTTCCTACTTTAGTTACGAAAATTCGTGTTTCCTTTTTCACCAAAATGTCGCAACCTCCAAATCGTAGGATGGAAAGAGCGCGGAGATGCTGTGGCGTCTCGGCCGGGCTCTTTATCACACGTCCAAGGATGCGAGCCAAGAGGAGGCGAAGTCGATGATCCGCGAAGCTTACGACCTCGTGTCCAAGGCGTTGTCGCTCGCCGACGACAATTACGCCGTTCACAAGTGGTACGCGGTCCTCCTAGACGCAAAATCCAAGCACGAGGGTAAAAAAGCGCAGATCGAGCAGCTGCGAACGGTGAAGGACCATTTGTTGGTAAGCGAAAGAAGTGGCGCTTCTTCGATCGCTGTCGACCCCGAAAGATACGTTTTTTCGAACTTTCTTTCGCAGGGGCTTGCATCGACATCGTTTTCAGAGTAAAAATGTTTCAGCGCTCGTCCGAGCTGAATCCCCGAGACGCGACGATACTCCACATGCTCGGCAATTGGTGCTACCACGTGTCGGATCTTGCCTGGTACCAGAGGAAAATAGCAGCGGCGATATTCGCCGTTCCGCCCGAATCTTCGTTCGAGGAGGCCCTGAAATATTTGCTCAAAGCTGAGCAGATCGATCCTCACTTTTACAGTCAGAATTTGCTGTTGCTCGGGAAAACTTATCTGAAGATGAGCCGGAGGGAGGAGGCTCTGAGGTATTTGAAATTGGCCTCGGAATATCCGGCGAGAAACAACGACGATCGCGACGCGAAGCAAGAGGCGACGAAGCTTCTCAACAGCCTGTGAAAAATTTCGCGCGACGTTCAATCGGTGAGAAACTTTATTTATCATACTCGATTACACAAATGGGTGACAAAAAACGCAGGATTTATCGTGCACAATAATTCACGCGACGTTTTTCGATACGACAATTACGATGTATAAATTAATATTGTTGCTGTCGGGCGATAAAATCACGCAATGCCGCGCGCGTGATTTTGGATGATTAACGATCAACGTCTTCGGACTCGCCCTCGTGGTCGATATTATTCTCGTTGTCTTGCTCCGAACGGGCATTGATCACTTCGTTGACCTGCCGCGCGATACGTCGCAGGTACGCGTTCATCGTCACCGGCTCGATGTTCTCGAAAAATCCCGGTCGCAAGATGTGCCCCTGATTCGCTGCCCGATACCAACGCTCGTTGCGGGCGTAACGGGGCTGCGGATCGCGTATCGCAATCGCGATGCAATCGTCGTTCTCGATAACACTGCAGCTCCCGAACGCCAACTGACGACGGTCCGACATCTTCGGCACTGCGAAAAAATCGCGTCACTTGATTCATCGTACGACGCGAAAAAATGAAATATCGAACGCGGTATTTTGCTTGTTTTTAATCTCGTCTAAAGAAGGCCGAGCAAGCTCAAACACAAATGTGTAAAGAGGGAGATAAATTCCAATTTAAAAAACCTATTTTAATTGGTTTATTGGCATTTGTGTTTTTTGTATCTTTATTTTCCGAAGTGGAAAGTTTCGTATCGTGTATTAAAATAAATGGATACTTACATGCGCGATCAGCGTGGATAAATTTTTCAGTCGTTCGTGGAAACTTAAAATCTCGTTTTCTTCAAATGGTCGATCGAGTGGTCGTTTAATATTCGCGCAAAAATTGTTTCCCGATTTGTAATAATTTTCTCCGTGCACGCGATCGTTCGCCTTCGACGCTGTAGTGTTATTTTTCGGTTACGCGTTCTCACTGCTCATCGACGAATAGAGCCGCCTTCGAAGTCGTCTTATTTTCAACTGGGGACTTATTGTTTTTTTTTTTTCGTATGATCGTCGAGCACGGATCGCCGAGGATACTTTTCACGTGTTCAAAGCCAAACAAATCCGGCATTGAGAGGTTCGAAGTTACTGTACGCTGTACAGACGTTAAGTCGTACAGTAGAGTGTCGATTGTCCGAAACGTCAATTATCCGAATGGCGATTTGGGTTATCCAGAATATTGGAATAGAATTATTTAAACAATAATTTTGTTCGTCCGAATGCTTACGCTGTGAACCGGAAGAAAATCGTCAAGTAAAACATAAATAAATCGATAAGACCTCAAAGATGTACGAATGTTGATTATTTTTAAATACATATTTAACTTCGTTCTTTGTCATTAAGTGATACAATGGTTATTTGCAATTCACCATAAATTTACTTGTATCATCAACATATCGATGTTCATTGTATTTTTAAATATATATATATTTTATCGTGTTGAAAGAATCAACGTCTTTTTCGGCCACGGAATGCATGGGGCCGGGTTGAAATACTGAATTTTGAATGATCGGAACGCTGAAAATTCCGAAAGAAATTTACACGAAAGACCAAAACTACGAAAATCTGTACACCGTCAAAATAATTCAGCTATGGAAGTTTTGAAAGTTTACAACATTTTCAATCAATCGACTAATTATTTCGAGAATTTTTTCTTATTAAGGGCTTAGGCCACAGTAACGGGTATAAAATCATGTGGGAATTTAACAATTTTTTTTTCGTACGAAAAAGTGATTCACTCGTAAAATTAATTACACATCTATTTAGTATGAATATCAAGCTGTTTTCGTCATCAACTTTTTTTTTGCCTTTTCTTTTTTATTTTCAAACTTTTAAAACTTTTATAGCCGAATTATTTTTACGGTGTTCAGATTTTCGGAGTTTTGGTCTTTCGTGTAAAATTCTTTCGCAGTAGTATTCTTTTGAAGTTTTGAGCGTTCTGATCATTCAAAGTTCGGAATTTCAACGCGGCCCCATCTTGAATTTCGGATTATTAAAATTCGGAATTTTATACCGTCGGAATTTAAATATATATATATATATATATATATATAATCATATAGAATGAATCAACGTTTTTTCTCGCCCACGGAATATTGCTGTTCGTTTATCCGCATTTTCGATTATCCGAACGCCGCCCGGTCCCAATTGATTCGGACAATCGACGCTCTACTGTATCTCCAACGTGACAACGCCAAATACCCTTTCCAATAATACATAGCTCTTGAAATTTCGCCGACATTCTCGCGGAAAGAGAGAAAATTCGAAAAACATTCATAAGTATTTAGAAAAATTAACCGTTTTTTCTCATACGAGGGAAAATCTCAGCTGATTATTCGTGAAGCAACGATTCGTTCAAACAATTCGTTAACAACTATTCGGCACTATCGTATAATACAGTATAGTTCATTATTTCCGAGTATACCCTTGCGGGTTTTGACACAGTTCCCCCTCTGTACATTGATACCCTTTTGCACGTTTTTTTTTTTTGTTAACTTTTGTCTATCGTTCTTTTTTTCCTTTATGCTTCCTTTCTTACGATGCATTCGAAGGCTCTCATATACTCGCACAATCTTTTGATCGGTTTTCCTTTCATTTCTTTACTAATTTTTCCTTTTAGCGCCTCCCCCTCGCAGTCTCTTCGCCACTTTTCCAAACCATCTACCACTTGCTTATTCATTTTTTCTTCCATTTTTCCGAATTCAAGTAAGTGTTGCAAACTTTCTTCTTACTACAATACCGGCACAGAGTATCTGCGTACCCCATTTCGCAAGCTTTTATTTATCTTGACTTTCTGTGAGATGCAAAACGGAAAATTGATATTTTATCCACTTCCCGACTACTTAAGCTCTGAAATTTTGCAAACATGCATCTAAAAGGTGACAATACATGATTCAACTTTAAAAGAAAAAAAAATATATATATATATATATACATAAAATGTTGACCTTTTTACGTAAAATTAACAATATAAAATCTTACTAGCACATACAACCAAATTCGTAGCCGACTGTGTTTGTATGTGAAAACTTTATGTGCAGCAATAAGTCGTAAGTTCAATCCCAATTACAGTCTTTGTCATTTTTTACAAGCATTCCATGTTCCTAACCTACAAACTCGTAAACTAGTAAACTATTAGTAACAACTAACTAGCAAAATCAATCAAAGACTATAAAATAATTTATACGTATGAATTTATATGTAGATTTATATGTAAAATTTATATGCATACAATAAAATAATTTTTATGTAAAAAAATATTTTTAACAAGCAAGCTTTTATTTAATGTACTAAAAAGTAAAAAATATTTTGTATTACCGAGTCACTTACATGTGAGTATAAATAAAAGCTTGGGACGCCCAAAATTTAGACATATAATCTTTAATTTACATAAATCCGTTAACATATTATCCGTATTTAATTTACTGTAAAACAACCCTAGATTTCTTAAATAACAGTCTTGAAACTGAGTATAAACGTGCGATAATAATTTATCTAATTACTATAGTGCGAAATTAAATACGGTTAAGGAAATTGAATTGATCAAATTTATTAAGCATTTAAACAGTTGAGCGCCTCAAGTTTTTATTCATATACACATATAGGTGACTTACAAGGAACATCCCTCAGGTGACACCCTTCGATTTCGTTGAAATTTGGATATGTTATAATGCACCGAAAAGTAAGCGATACGTATTTTTTTTATCGGCGGAAAAACGGTGTTAAGGGGTGAAACGAATCCTCGAAAATAGGAGTGTTTTTCGTCGATAACGTTATCGTTCTTATCTCCAATGTATAGTGCACTTAAAAATAAACATTGTTGCAATTTGATATTTTTTAATATCTCCTACGGGGCCGTCCATATATTACGTCATCGATGTTTGCTGATTATCGACCCCCCCCCCCCCCCTACAATCATCCTATCGTCATTTCCTAATGACCCCCCCCTCTCGCAAAACTGACGTCATTACCAGTTTGGCAAAATTAAAACATTTGCGGATTTGAGAAAAATTGGGTAACATTAAAACATTTTGTTATAGAATCATCTTTTATTATTTTGTACTTTGGCAATGTTTATTAATATAATAATATTATTCTTCCCTATTCTTTAGTTTTCTTTGGATAGCTCCCACATTTTGTTATAGAATCATCTTTTATTATTTTGTACTTTGGCAATTTTCATTAATATAATAATATTATTCTTCCCTATTCTTTAGTTTTCTTTGGATAGCGCCCACGGAGTTTTCACCCATTCTTGAAAATCCTGGATCACGGGTAATATCTCCGTATCCTCCCCATATTCATTTTGGCTCGATCGAACTATTTTCATAGGTACGCTGTTATTTGAAGTTCTCGAATATAATGTAGACAAACCTTATGTAATAAATAAATAAATAATGAGTTCAATAATTAATACCATTAGGTACTTGCAAAATATTTTTCATCACTCATGCGGGGAAACCACTCTAGTTGTACAATATACTATTGTACATTTTGAATTAACTGGTATCACAAGAATGACGTCAATTTCGAAACGCCCCCCCCCCCCCCATCCATCATTTACCGTCATCCGCAGACGAACCTCCCCCCCCCCCCCCAAATTTAGAATGACGTAATATATGGACGGCCCCTACCGTTAAAACGTTATCGACGAAAAACGAAAAAAAACCCATTTCGCGGGTGCGTTTCAGCCCATAAAACCGTTTTTCCGCCGATAAAAAGAAATATGTATTCCTTACTTTTCGGTGCTTTATAACATATCCAAATTTCAACAAAATCGAAGGATGTCACCTGAGGGATGTTCCTTGTTAGTAACAAAAATTATTTTCTACTATTTACTACAGTAAATAAGAGGTTGTTTTTGAAAAGTATCTTTTACCTCCTTTTCCTACATTTCCGCACAGTGGCGTAGCTACACTTCCAGCGCCCCGGAGCAAAATTCTTCAAGCGCCCCCTCATTTGGGCGCTCAAAGATTTGACACAAACTTAGATGAAAAAGATCATCGCGGGGGCGCCCCCTAGACCTCGGCGCCCTGGAGCGAATGCTCCCTCCGCTCCCCGACGCTACGCCCCTGTTTCCGCATTTTGACCTAGGCCATGTTTAGTTCCTCCCACTATGCCTTTCTCTTTCCAGTACTCTTACATTTCTATACGTTGTTTTCGATTTTCGTACTGCCTACAATACGTCGAATTTTCAATATTGTTCCAGTCTTGTTGTATTTCCTGGTCGGCTTTTATTCGTACAGCTTTTTCGACTATTTTTCTTACGTCCTTTATATCTTCGTCTCTTATCCTGTGCCATATCGCTCCCCAGGGGCGGATTTCCCTATAGGCCGACTAGGCCCGGGCCTAGGGCGGCAAAATTTAGAGGGCGGCAAAACTTGGTGGGATTTTTTTTTTCAGTAATCGCGCCTTTCGCCTACCGCTCCTTCGCGTAGGCGATATTCGGAAAAAAATTATAATAAAAAAAGCGGCCCTGATGAGTAGGTGCACAATCACAAAAAAAGAGTACGAACAAATGACATTCTGGAAATAAGTATTAGTTTTCGTACATGGTGGAGAAGTGGAAGAGTCGTTCCCAGGATCCGTCATATTCCCATCGCACGCCGCCCGCAGGCCTTCTAAAAAACGCCTTCAATTTGTTAATTTCTTAAATCATATCAACTTGTTTCTCAATCGTTTTTCAGCTTGCTTTCTGTACACGACGAGAAGCATATCAGCAATTTCATAATACATGCTCGTTTCTCACAAATCTGACGGTCCTAAGCCCAGCTGAAGTAGAAGAGAAAGCAACAGCGTTAAAAAAGATTTACTCTTCTGATCTCGAACAGGGTTTTGTTGAAGAGTGCCAACATTTTCGCTGCCAGTGTTTTTCGAGCCGAAGCCAAACCGACACGCCGATGACATTATTGAAATGGCTTCATGATCAGGATCTACACAGCATTTATCCTAACGTTGATATAGCTCTACGTATGTGTGTTTGTATCCCGATTACGAACTGTTACGGTGAACGCAGCTTCTCGTGTTTGCGGCGGGTGAAAAATTATTTGCGCTCGAAAATGAACGAGGACAGGTTGAACGCTCTGGCTATCCTCTGCATCGAATCACAGTTGCTACGGTCTTTGGATTGTGATGATTTGATAAACAAATTCGCTGCCCAGAAAGCTAGACAAAAGACAATTTGTGAATAACGATTCATTGTATAGTATCTGCAAAACACTGATTGAGATAATTTTATCATTTACTGACTTTCGTTGTTTTTATTTTTATTTTATT
This sequence comes from Ophion obscuratus, assembly GCA_964007375.1. Classification (NCBI taxonomy): domain Eukaryota; kingdom Metazoa; phylum Arthropoda; class Insecta; order Hymenoptera; family Ichneumonidae; genus Ophion; species Ophion obscuratus. The sequence continues at coordinate 53,198,418 of OZ023318.1, read as the reverse complement.
CCTATACTTCAATTAATTTTTCGTGCTTTACGGCGAGTAGGGGGCGGGCGGCAATCTTTCATATGCCTAGGGCGACCAACGGATCAAATCCGCCCCTGTCGCTCCCCATCCTACCTTCTTCATTTCCAGTCCCCATAAGGATGGGTTTGCATTTAATATCGCTCTGGCTGCGTCTTTCAAACACTTTCTCGGCCACGTTTCTTTCGGCATTTTCATCACCTTACATTGGTAGTTTGCTGCTCTTTTCCACGTTTCTATTGCTATGCCCCTTATTCGCGCCTTTATTCTCCATATGGGATATTCCACGCCATTTCAGTTAGCCCGTGACCCCGACCGATTATTGGTTTTTCTGATTTTTTTTTGGTAAAATTATACCCCATGACAGAAATATCCACACCAATTTTTAGATTTTTATGTCTTCTCTTTTAGGCCTTATAATTGTCCAAAAAATGTCAATTTCAGAAGTTTTGGAAACGGTTAAACGCTGATAACTCTTGAACTAATTAAGGTATCGACAAATGGCACTATATAATTTATTTTTCATTTTAAAGCATTCTTTTGTTAAAAAATTGACAAAAATATCAATTATCAATGTCAATGTTTTTTTGCTTGTAAAGTGAAAACTATTTTTTAAAAAGAAGATTGCCTTTGTTGGATTTTTCAAAAAAATCTCTAAAATAGCGGGACCCATTCTATGATTTTTAAGACTAGTCTTATCGTGGGCCCATTTTTCCTTCTATTTTTTTCTCGAATTAATCATATTTTTTTACACGATCTTTATCATTTTGATGTCCAATCATTTTTATCCTTTTAATGTCCATTTAATGTCCAATAATTACTGACTTTGCGATTTCCAATTCGGCTTCGACAGGGCTGAAACGGTTTATTTTTAATTTGTGCTGAATTCAACGAAAACAATTTTTTTTCTTTCGAATTCACTTTTTTGTTGTTAAATTCAGTACAAATAAAAAATAAACCATTTCCGGCCTGTCGAAGCCGAATGGGAAACCACAAAATCATTAATAGCATTATTGGACATTAAAATAATGAAAATCGTTTTAAAAAATACGATTAACTCGGAAAAAATAGAAGGAAAAATGGGCCCATGATGGGACTAGTTTAAAAAATCATTGAATGGGTCACTCTATTTTAGGTAATTTTTTGAGAAAATAAAATAAGACAATCATCTTTTAAAAAAATAGTTTTCACTTGAGAAGCAAAAAAAAGTTGACATTGATAATGGATAATTTTTTAAAAATTTAACGAAAGTTCGCTTCAAAATGAAAAAAAAACATTGTATAGTGCTATTTGTCGATATTTCAAGTAGTTCCGGAGTTATCAGCGTTTAGACGTTTCCAAAACTTCTGAAATCGACATTTTTCGGAAAATTATAACTCCCAAAAGAGAAGAGATAAAAAATCTAAAAATCGGTGTGGATATTCCTTTCATGGGGTACAATTTTACAAAAACAAAATCACGAAATCCACAAATGGTTGGGGTCACGGTCTAGCTGAAATGGCGTGGAATATCCCATATGTAGCTAGGCCTATTGTCATTTATACCCATTTTCGGCGCTATCGTTGCTCAAAATCAATGTTCCCAACGTCTCGAGCATGTCCGATTTTTTACGGCGAGAGATCTCCAAATGGTACAATCGTGCTGTCACTAAAAACCCCGGAATCTGAGACAATTAGAAGAAGGCTAGTTTTTTGACAGGTGGTTTTGTAGGTGCCGCGGTTACTAAATCCAAGTTTACCTAAAAATCGGGGTGTAGGGTTTTTTTAGGGGATGAAAGGAGATGGGGGTGGATTGATGCCAAACTACAACCCCTACGAGCTCGGCGCCATGGAACAAAATGTGCAGAAAAATCCGGGCTTTAGTTTTGTCCACAGCGCTAAAGTCGTGGAAGTCCATTTTGGGGGTGAAAAAGTGGGGTGAAATTTTGAAAAATTAATTTTAATTAAATAACTCGTTAGAAAAAAATCGTACACTTTTTGTTCGAATGGGTACGTTGTACCCCTTGAAAAGACGCGTCGATCGAGTATTTGATCATCACTCGCCGATAATATCTTCACCCCAAAAAAATCGTTAAAACGCAAAAAAAAATTGTTCATTGAATAACTCAAAAACAATCGATCTTTCGTGTATGGTTTAAATGTACGAAATGTAGAGAATTATTTTCTCTATATTTTCGTTTCTATGAACCACCCTTGAATTTCGATTTTCCAACCCCTCTCGGAGGCTGAAAACTCAAAATGAAATTCTGGGAAAAGTATTGACCGCGCGAATTCGCCGCCGTGGAAGAATTTGTAGCTTGAAGCCTCAGCTACATTTTTGTCCACAGCGCCAAACTCGTATCTCTTTATTTTCGAACAATAGTTTTTTCCAGAATTTCATTTCGAATTTTCCACCCCTGAGAGGGGTTCGAAAAATCGAAATTCAAGGATGGTCCATAGGAACGAAAATATAGAGAAGATTATTCTTTATATTTCGTACATTCAAACCATCCCCGAAAAATCGATTGTTTTTGAGTTATTCAATAAACAATTTTTTTGTTTAGACTTCAAAAAACCTTTTGGGAGTGAAGATATTATTTGAGAGGGATGATCAAATACTCGATCGACGCGTCTCATCAAAGGCTACGGCGTTCCCATTTGAACAAAAATTGTGTGACTTTTTCCTACAGAGTTATCGAATGAAAACTGATTTGTAAACATTTCACCCCCTGACGAAATTCCACGACTTTGGCACTGTGGACAGAAATAAAACCCGAAGATTTCTGAACATTTTGTCTCTCAGCGCCTCGTGGGGCTTGTAGTTTCACATTAAGGGGACACTTTGAAAATTTCAAAAAAAGCGAAAGCAAGCAAGACTTGAAGGAATCGACGATAATGAGCAATCAGAAGGGATTTTGTACGGTGCAGGAATTGCCAATTGAGTTTGTTTGGGTTTTTCATAGTATAAACTTCAAACGCGTTTTTCTCGAAACGTTTTCAAAATCTAGCTCCATCGTATCTCTAAAACTAATAAAACGTTTCTCTTGAAACTCGAACCACATATTGTAAACATGATTCGCAACAAGGTGACCCTCGATGATTTTAAAATTTTGATTTTTTACTTTTTTTTTTGCGAAAAACTGCGAAAAAACGCGTTTTTTTACTTTATTTGTTTTTCATCTGCCATTTTTTTATTTTTTGATAAAACTTTATATCCGAGGGTCATTTTGTAGCTGGTGTCATACTGAATCCAATGGACTTTCATTTTTTTGTTTCAGACAAGCCGTTGCCGAGTTGTGATGGAGCTATCTAACCCACCTATTTTCCAGGCGTTACGTTAAACCAGAATTTTGTAATTAAGGTGGTACGAGCACGCAATCTTGATTTCTAGAGATTTGGTTCATATTTTAACCAGACATTGTTCATATCAGTATGCATGTTTGAGTGAAATTTCCGAACAGTCGACTATTTAGATTGGGGGATAATGGGTTTTAAAGTTGCAACTTTTAACACTGCAGGATCTGCATTAATATTTAAACAGAATAATTTTTTGTAAAAAATGTTTGTCCCCTATAATAAGAAGACATACGTCAACATCGCAGAACAGTATTGTTCAATATTTCGAGAAAAAAAGTAATTATCGAGTTGCTAAGGTTAAATATTTTGTCGTAAAAAAATATTTACATTATCAATATTAATTTTTTATATTGTTTGTGTTTCACAAAAAAATAAGCTAACGGTCAACCGGGAAAAAACAAAAATTATGATTTTCAGAAAGGGAGGCAGGATAAAAAAGGAAAGAGGCTGGGAGTTCAGTGGCAGGAAACTACAGATAGTAAAGAAGTACAAGTACCTAGGAGTGTGGCTGTCGTCGGGAAACACGTACGAAAAGCATCTGCGAATGGTGGAGGGCAAAATTGTCAAAGCAATAAACATGGTGTGGGGGCTCTGTAGGAGGGCGAGGATACATAGCCTGAAGCGGAGAATACAACTAGTGGAGGCGTTAGTGAGGAATGGACTACTATACGGAGTAGAAATTTGGGGGTGGAAACGGTCGGAGCGGCTGGATAAGTTGCAGGCAAGATACATGAAAATGATTATGGGACTGAGGAGAAATACACCTGCGTACATTTGGAGACGGGAAGCGAATGTAACTGGTATTGGTATTAAGGCTATGGAAAGGGCAGGAAAATATGCGTACGAAGTGTTAAAAATGGAGAACAACAGGCTGCCAAAAATCTGTCTTAAGGAGGAGGCGAGGGGAGCGACGAACGGAGCTCCAACGAAATGGGGGAGGGAAGTACGGAGGGCAATGGAGGAGGCGAGAGAAGGACAATTCTGGCAGCTTATAAGAGAAGGCAGCGACCGGGATGTCAAGAAGAAAGTAAGCAGGGCAATAATGAAGAGGAAAGAGCAGGAAATACAGCAGGACTGGGCGGGAATTGATAAATCTAACTACTGCAAGGAATATAAAACAAGGAAGTTAAACCAGGAAAGGGAATATTATTGGGAGGACAAGCACATAACGGGCGAAATTAAGGAAACTTGGGCCAGGATAAGATGTGGGAGTGTAGGCAGAGAAATAGAAAAAGGTTTTAGGGAAACAGCGTGCCGGCTATGCAAACGGGCGGAGGAAACGTTGGCCCACATCTGTAAATGTGACAAGGGGAGGAGAAAGATAGGCGGAATTGTTGCGGAGAGGATGGGGGGATGGATAAAAGGAAAGAAAGAAAACGAAATAAAAGAGGAACTGGAACTCTTGCTACAAGCAGGGCAGCCCTGGGTAGATCTGTGTAGGTACATAAATTCGAAAAAGCGGCGGACAAGCAGGAAGAAAATGTCAAGCGGTCGTAAAATGCTTGTTATAATATATTATATTAGATGTAAGATATATATTAGTTCTTAAGAGAACCCTGTATTATGTAAACGCCCGAAAGGGTATACCTGGAATAAAACTACTACTACTATATTGTTTGTGTTATCTTCATTAGCTAATAAAAGTGTTGGTTCATTCATAACTAATTAGAAGCTTTGTTCAGCGCAATAGAGAAGGCGATAAAGAAAGGATTAGAAAAACTAAGGCAGAAGAGCTTAGAGGAGGAAAGGATACAAATACAAAATTCGACATATAACAGCGCATATAAAGAGATCATAGAAAACGACGAAGCACCGTGGAGATACTGGACGGACCAAGGGGTTAAAGGAGAGCATAAAGAAAGCTGGGCGAGGATAAGATGCGGCAACATAGGGAGGGACGGAAACAAAGGGGAAGATGACTGGTCATGCAGAATGTGCAAAAGAAAAAGAGAAACAATATACCATTTGATTATGTGCGAAACGGGAAGGCGAATGATCTCAAGGGAGGCGAAAATGTACATAGAATCGTGGACGAAAGAGTTGACAAACGAAAAAGGAGTAAAAGAGAAGTTAATTAGAACAATAAGAGGCGAAGTGGATATAAACCTATGTAAATACTTTAGAGAAATAGAAACAATATGTAAGGACGAAAATAAATATGAAGGTGAATGCGAGGAATAGCGAAGAACTGCGGCTAAGCAAAAAGAAAAGCGGAATTGTAACACCTTTGTAAAAGACTGAGAAGGTCATGCAAATAAAACTACTACTACTACTACTAGAAGCTTTGTTCGATTAAAAATTACTTCCAAATAAAAATTTGTGTTGCGGTAGTATTTTAAATATAGCACGCAAGCTCACGATATCGGATACGTGTAACCATGCGGTGTTGCCATATGTCTTCTCATTAAAGGGGACAAATATTTTTTACGGAAAATTATTCTGTCTAAATTTCAATGCAGACGCTGCATTATTAACAGTTGCAATTTTAAAAACCATGATCTCCCAATCTAAATAGTCAACTGTTCTGAAATTTCACTCAAACATGCAAAATGATATGAACAATGTCTGAACAATGAAAAAAAACAAAAAAATGAATAAAAATTTCTTTTTTTTTTAAATGTATTTCAAGACTTTATTTATCAAGCGCAACAACTTTTACATTCATATCTTTTATAAAATCCTCGAAAAAATCGCGAAAATAGTCTTTTTTCGTGGCTCCAAAGTTGCCTAGTCCCTTAATCCACCGCCATTCCCTGTCATCCCCAAAAAATCCTACACCCCGATTTTTCGGCAACCTTGGATTTAGCATCCGCGGCACCTACAAAATCACCCGTCAAAAAACTAGCCGTCTTCTAATTTTTCCGGATTCCAAGCACGACTGTACTAAAAAGGAAAATTGGACAAAAAAAGTAATTCGCTCTCACAATTTGAAGACATAAATTTTATTTTTTTTACACTTATAGCCAAATATGTACACGCCAAGCCTCACGTGCCGTGAGACATTCGCAAAGAGACGAAGAAAAAAAGAAACACGGAATATTGACAAAAGTATACGACGCCGTGTTCGCCGTAGAGCGATATGTACAAGTGTCATTACGTCGCGTAGATTTGCGTCTGTGAATCGGTTCGTTGATTGGCAGAGTCAACGCTCAGGCTCGTCGTTCTCGTCGTCGCTGCTGTCATGGTCGTCCAGATCGGTTGGGCAATCATCTGCCCGCGTTGTCGCGAGTCTGCGTCGATTTTCCGGGCCCTCGTCGTCGGGCTCGTACTCCGGATAGACGAGCCAATTTTCCGGAAGCGGACGGAATTGTTCAGGTCGACCGGATGCGTCCGTCCGCGACAGCCGTTCGTCGCCACGACGATCCTCGGAGTTCGTCCCGTCGTGCCGATAATGAACATTCGCGTTCTCGTCGTGCTCGCGAAGCTCGTTCTCGTAGGCCTGATTGGCGGACGGCGGATACCAATAATTTTGCGCCAGATGATCAGCCAACGCTTGATTCGCGTTGTTGTTGATTTCTTCTCGCTGCTGAAGAGTTTGCAATCCTTGTTGCAGGTAGCTCTGAACGGTGACCGCCTCGACGGTCACCTCGTGGCCGCACATGCACGGATGATAGACCAGGAAAAACGGCACCCTCGGGAAGAATTCCGGATACGTCCACGTGACTAAACGCTGCGTCGGATCGGCCATCATGCACGGGTGCTGCATATTCATTTCGGCGATGCTGCTCGTTCGATCGATCTGATGAGGAAAATGAAAAGATTATTATTATTTGTTTGAATTTTTAATACGATTTTTTCGTATTATATTTTTATTCTTGTTATCTGATTGTCGATAATAATTATCATTTTTATTATCAATTATTTGGATTATTTTTACGAATTTTAATTGTATTATTATTTTTGTAATCTCGTTATTACTTATTTTTTTCATTATTATTACGCATTTCTTGCGAGTAACATTTTTTTCAAGTATTACGATTTTTTCTAATTATTATATTATTATTCTTGTAATCTGATTATCATTAATAATAATTTTTCTTATTATAATATTTCTTATCAATTATTTCGATTATTTTTACGAATTTTAATTGTTTTATTATTTTTATAATCTCATTATTGCTTATTTTTATCATTATTACGAATTTGGTGCGAGTTACATTTTTTTTCAAGTATTATTACGATTTTTTCTAATTATTATATTATTATTCTTGTAATCTGATTATTAATAATAAAAATTATTCTTATTATCAATTATTTTGATTATTATTACGAATTTCTTGCGAGTAACATTTTTTTCAAGTATTATTACGATTTTTTCTAATTATTATATTATTATTCTTGTAATCTGATTATCATTAATAATAATTTTTCTTATTATAATATTTCTTATCAATTATTTCGATTATTTTTACGAATTTTAATTGTATTATTATTTTTATAATCTCATTATTGCTTATTTTTATCATTATTACGAATTTGGTGCGAGTTACATTTTTTTTTCAAGTATTATCACGATTTTTTCTAATTATTATATAATTATTCTTGAAATCTGATTATTAATAATAATAATTATTCTTATTATCAATTATTTTGATTATTATTACGAATTTCTTGCGAGTAACATTTTTTTCAATTATTATTACGATTTTTTCTAATTATTATATTATTATTCTTGTAATCTGATTATCATTAATAATAATTTTTCTTATTATAATATTTCTTATCAATTATTTCGATTATTTTTACGAATTTTAATTGTATTATTATTTTTATAATCTTATTATTGCTTATTTTTATCATTATTACGAATTTGGTGCGAGTTACATTTTTTTTTAAAGTATTATCACGATTTTTCATAATTATTATATTATTATTCTTGTAATATGATTATTAATAATAATTATTATTCTTATTATCAATTATTTTGATTATTATTACGAATTTCTTGCGAGTAACATTTTTTCTAAGTATTATTACGATTTTTTCTAATTATTATATTATTATTCTTCTAATCTGATTATCATTAATAATAATTTTTCTTATTATAATATTTCTTATCAATTATTTCGATTATTTTTACGAATTTTAATTGTATTATTATTTTTATAATCTCATTGCTTATTTTTATCATTATTACGAATTTGGTGCGAGTTACATTTTTTTTTCAAGTATTATCACGATTTTTTCTAATTATTATATTATTATTCTTGTAATCTGATTATTAATAATAATTATTATTCTTATTATCAATTATTTTCTTTATTATTACGAATTTCTTGCGAGTAACATTTTTTTCAAGTATTATTACGATTTTTTCTAATTATTATATTATTATTCTTGTAATCTGATTATTATTAATAATTATTTTTCTTATTATAATATTTATTATGAATAATTTTGATTATTTTTACGAATTTTAATTGTATTATTATTTTTATAATCTCATTATTGCTTATTTTTATCATTATCACGAATTTGGTGCGAGTTACATTTTTTTTTCAAGTATTATTACGATTTTTTCTAATTATTATATTATTATTCTTGTAATCTGATGATCATTAATAATAATTTTTCTTATTATAATATTTCTTATCAATTATTTTGATTATTATTACGAATTTCTTGCGAGTAACAATTTTTTATTTCTCGCTCCAACAATTTGGAGCTTGTACGTTCTGAACTCATTTTCGACATTCTTTTGTTGGCTTTTATGAAGAATTTTCCGCAGTGACAAAATTCTCACGAAGGAAAAAAGAAATCCATACGAAAAAAAATGTTTTTTCGTGATATACTCTTCGAAACCAAGTTCCTTTTCACATTTCTGTACTATGTTCATTTTTAATCTCTTCATTCACAACCTTCATCTCATACTTACAGATGAAGATCAAAGTTTTCCTGCTCCGTCCGAGTTTTGGGGCTCTCTGTGTCTCCTTCCGGTTTATCCAAACGCGAATTCCGGACAATCCAAGGTTCGTCGCGGTTTCTTCTCAAGCGAATGCTGTCGAGGCCAATTTGCTCCCGTGGCGACAGGACCGACTGGTAATTCGAGTTTATTCCGCACTTGGCAAAGTTTCGGACAAGATTGATGTTTGAACGGTGGGCGCACGTGCCATTTATACCCAAGGCCCAAAAGTCACCCACCCTTTTCCCGGCGACCCGATCTATGGGCCAGTCACGCCATTGGCTCAGTGGAGGGGTCGTCGCCCCTTGCTCGTCCAATCCCCAGACCGCTCGTCCAATCCCCAGACCGCTCGCCCAATCCCCAGACCGCTCGCCCAATCCCCAGACCGCTCGCCCAATCCCCAGATCCCCAGGATCGCCTCGCGAGTCCTGCCGGCTCAACTTTTCGCCCCCCACATTTGTCCCGACGTCTTCGAAAAAATCGCGCTTCGTCCTCTGAAACGGTCGGATTAGCTGATGACGAATATCCGGATAGCGCCCTTTGATATGACTTTTCGATTCAAAGAACGGAATTAAATAATCATTCGCTCGTCAAAGCCTGAAGGAACGGAATACAAACGACGAAGGGGAAATAAATCGTTGATTAAGGGCGTCTTCTCACTTTAGACGCTAAAAATGCTATTTTCGTGAACTTTTTTGATAACTTTATATTATAGATATTGATATAAAATAAATACACTTTCGAAATACGTAAGAAGAACATTCTTATTCATTTAAGTCACTATTTATAGACGAAAATGGTAGTTAAAAAGGTCCTAAAAAAATCGTAGGTCTGCGCTGTTGTTGAAATCTCGGAGATGGATCATCCGAAGCAAAAAATCAAACGGTTTTCGATTCCGTATGTTAATGGCTAAAACGCAAATCATACGATTTTCGATATATGCAAAAATAACCAAACGGCGGACATTTTTCGAAAAAAAACAAAAAAACGTGTTTTTTTCACCGTTTTTGGCTAAAAAATAGTAAACATCAAAATTTTTAAAAAATCCTCGATATGCGCTATAGCTATAGTTGTAAAGAATATATGGTTAAAATGTCATAAGGATCGGTTCAGTAGTTTCGAAGATTTTATCAACAAGCCGTCGACAAGCGTTGTTTCGCGAAAAACGCGTTCAAAGTTTGTTTGGGTTACATAAATACATTTAAAAAAATTTAATGCATTTCGAAAGTGTATTTATTAAGGGCGGGGTAAAGTATTTAAATTTTTTTTTCATTTTTGTTTAATTTTTTAAATGAATGCATAATATATCAAGAATATTGTGTTAAAATTTCAAGTCGATCGGAGTAAAATTGACGAAGTTATGAGTATTTGAGCGTCTATTGCTCCATGCCGTTCTCTTCTCTTCTGCGTTTTTCAAACCGTTTTTCTGAGACTTGTCATATTTGAAGTCCGTGTGCACGATAACTCAAAATCTACTGTGACCAATCGCTTTGAAATTTTGCACAGTACTTCTTCACATAATTCACCAGGTATTGTCGAGAGCTTTTTTGTTTTTTTAAAAATAATTACTAATTTTTCAACAACAAATTAGCCGATTTTTAAAGCGAAAATCGGGTTTTTGGCTCCCAAGTGCGACGAAAAATCGAAAAACCGAAAGAAAAAAAATCCTCCCGTCATTACCTCGAGAAACATCTCCTTCAACAAATGCATTTTGATTGTTTTGTTTCAAATGATTCTGTTGCGAGTTATGGTGCACACCGCAAACCAACTTTTTTTCGAGGCGCCTCCGGGGTTTAATTTTCACTCGCTCAATTTTGAATATTTTGCAATGCAAATTTAGGAGAATGTTGTTCAAATGTTACTTTATTATATGTAAATTTTTCAATAAACGAACACTATTCGTTACGCCAAAAAAAATCTTAAAAACATGCCTTTTTTTCGCCGAATTAACTTTACCCCGCCGTTAAGTGTAACAACTTCATCAATATCTATAATATAAACGTATAAAAAAAATCATGACGCTTAAAAAAGGCTATTTGCCTTTTTTTAGCGTCTAAAGTGACCCTTTAATCGACATCATTGATAGGGATAGAACCAAGTTTTCGAGAACTCTCCAATATTCGTACTTTCCATATAGTTTATTGATTCGGAAGTAATGAAGAAAAATAATACATCGCACATTACGCAAATACGTGTATATATATATATATATATATATATATATATATATATAATTTGCGTTTTTTTCGTTTACCCTAAATAAATAATAATTTATTCGTTATGTCTAAGAGAACGGAGGAGAAACGACGAAGGGATAAGAGTCACTGCCGCGCTCTTGGAAATATTAATATATTCTTACAGTACACGTGTTACGAACAATCGAGGGGGGGTCGATGTGGATAAATATCAAAAACGTTCGTCTCAATTCGTGTGTGTGTATATATATATATATATATAGGGTATTCCAGCTCAACTGAGACAACTAATTTTCATATCATCCTTGATTATGAATTTCCATAGTAGAAAATCTCACCCCTGCTCTTAAAAAAACACTCAATTTGTTACCACTTTTTCCCCCCACTCCTCGCCCTTCCACGGCCGTAAAAAATCGAAAAGCCCACTCGACTCGTTTGTAAAAGACTGAACAAATTTAGATACATTTTAGACCTTTTTGTCCATTTTTCATCGAGTTATCGTATCCGCAAATTTGCGCAATACAACGAAGCGATCGAGTCTGCGAACAGACTGTTTGTTACCGTTTTTGCGAAAGAGCCACAGTGTCGCCAAAATGCAAATGCCCAAAAGGCACCTCGCGAAACATCCTGACCAAGGATCGTGTGATGTTTGATCTAGGGCAAATTGCGTCAGAGTCGACAATTAAGAGAAATTACCAGGGAACGTCACCCCTGGGTTGGCTTTTGGACAGTTCGGTACTAAGGTACGACCGACACACTGTGAATTTAATTGTCCAATTAGACCAGCCCAGTGAATAAACTTATGTTCCTTTTCGACGAACTTGAGTTCCAACTCTTGATTTCGCGACGATCCCGAAACTACCTATCCCGGATTTCGAGTCGGGCATACAACGAAAGCTCAACTTGTGCTTCCGACATTTACTATCGTTTTTTTTCGGGAAATTTCGAATTTGGGGTTGATCAGTCGACAGTTTGGAAGTCGGGAAAGTCCTTTTTTGGTCTTGCAAGTGAGAAGAAAGTTCCAAAATGACGGAAAAATGTTTTTCCAAAATAGAAAGAATGTATGTAATATTTGTAATGCTCGGGGAAGCATTGGGAACAGCTTGAAAATGAATGGAGGCTATTTTTGTTTGGGTAAATTCAAATTACCAGCGCAACGAAACCGAGAGGAAGAGAGAGAGGGAGAGAGTGAGTGGGGAGAACTAGATAACCCGAAATACATAATATAGGGTAGATAACAGCGAAAATAGGATTAGGGATGGTTAAGGAAGAATTCATAATGGAATACATCCCAGCCGAAGTGAATTTTATCGGAAAACGTATCATTGAAGTGCTTTTTTACTTGCAAGATCGGAAAAGTGTAGAATAATCATGCCCGAAATATAAATTTCATTTAAAAAAACTATAATAAATATCGGAAGCACAATTTGAGCTTTGGCGAAAGATGCACAAAACAGGTCCAAAAGGTATCAGCATTTTTTCAAAATGATAAAAAAGGCCCGTGTGGACTTTCGATTTTCGCCGTCGCAGAAGGGCGAGGGCGGGGAGGCAAAAATGGGTATTTTTTTTTACACCAGGAGTGAAGTATTTTTACTACATAATCAACGCCAGTGAGGGAAATAGTTGTCTGACAAGGGAAGGTCACAAGGTCGAACTCTCCGAATTCGATAAAATTTGCCATGTTTGTAGAATGGGTTCAAATAGGCAATACGTATTTCTTTTTTATATCAACGGAACCCGGTTTTTAAAGGGGGAAACGTACCCGCGAAAATAGGGAATTTTTTTCGCTTGAAAGTTGTTGTTATCTGCATCGTTATCATCTTCAATGTACACGAAAAAATAAACGTTGTTGCCATTTGAATTTTTTTCATATCTCGCACCGTTACAACGTTATCGACGAAAAACGAAAAATACCCCTATTTTCGAGGGTGCGTTTCACCCCTTATAAATCAGGTTCCGCAGATGTAAAAAAATACGTGTCGCTTATTTCTACCCGTTCTACAATGATGCCAAATTTCGCCGAAATCGGAGAGTTCGACTTCGCGACGTTTACTTGTGAGTTGAGCTGGAATATCCCATACATACATACAAACATATAAAATATAAAGGGCCACCCTAATATATATATATATATATTAGGGTGGCCCTTCGATATGGGTAAAAAAAAATTATCGCGCCGCCCTCCAAAACGGTTCCAAATAATAAAAAAAAAATCTACGCGAAGCCCCAGCTATGTCCGTTAAGAGGAAGGCGTGCCTGTAAGCATGAACTTAAATTGAAATATCAATTTTTCTTCCTGATTGGAGAAATTTCGATTTTTTAAATCTCGTTTATTTGTCAATTTTTTTTAACTTTCCGAAACTATTGTATATTGGTATTCAATATACAGATCGAATAATAAGATCCTCCATACTAGATTTGATGAGCGTTCAGTTTTACCATCCTATTATTTTGGAACAATAGTTCGATTTAGCTGCTGTCGAACGTTTTTAATCACGTCAAAATCAAACTTTACATTTGCATCTTGCCAGAAAAATCTATTAAGTACGAAAGATATAAATTCACGATAAACCATTCACATCGAACTTCCGGATTGGCCAGAATTGTTTTTTTTTTTTTTTTTTAATTTTGTTAGAAATATTCCTTGCGTGCTGAGATACAAACATATTAATATTTCACTGAGATCAGACTTCCAGTGCTGTGGATAAAAAATGTATTTGAAAATTACTTTCGCAAAAGTGCATAGGGACATTTTAAACTTGGGAGGATTTTAAACTTGGCGAGCTTGTTTGTTTTATTGAAAACAAAGAAATTATTTATTCGCACAAGTCGTCCAGTTGGTCGGAAAAAACATAATATTTAAAAAATGTACACGTAAGATATCGATACTAGTTCGTTCAGTACGAATTTATTTATTTAAACCACAGAAATATCGTGTTGAAAAATTGACAAATAAACTAGATTCAAAAGATCGAAATTTCTCCAATCATGAAGAAAAATTGATATTAAAATTTAAGTTCATGCTTACAGGCACGCCGTCCTCTTAATAGACATGGCCGGGGCTTCGTGTAGATTTTTTCTTTATTATTTGGAACCGTTTTGGAGGGCGGCGCGTTCAACTTTTTTTTTACCTATATCAAGAGCCACCCTAATATATATATATAATATATATATATATATATATATATATATATATATATATATATATATATTAAGGTGGTTAAAAAAAATCGATTCTTTTTCTCAACGGAAAATTGAAGTATGTTAAGAAAATAAAGTTTTGCAAAATTTGACGATTCTATAAATTTTTTTAGTCAGTGCTCAAACCTCTTTTCCATATTTTTTTTTTCATGATTATCGGAGTATTAATTTTTGTTTTATCTCGATGCAGAAAATATTAGCCCGTGATCCAATGTGAGTCTTGATTTAATTTTTTCTGTAACAATACACAATTTTTATTCAAATATTTTTTTTTTACCACAAACAATTTGTATTTGCAGATTAAGAATCAACATATGTAATTCGGTTGTGAAAATTATATCAACCACTTGATGAACAAGAAAACGGTGTTTACATCGCTGAAAGTCTAACAAGTATGCGTGTTTTTTTGGCGCAATATGTTGCTTCGAAAAATGAAGCCCAAAAACAATATCCGTTGCAAGTTGTGAGCGAGGTCGGAAAAAGTCATTCTTTTTGCGAGAAGGGAAATTATTATTCGGCTCGATCTTCGGAGTAATTACGCAAGTTTTTCAACAATCGCATACTGTGATCCGGAATACATCTTTTTTAAACGTCGTTTGGCATGATTATTTTTATTAAAACTACGTGAAATGAAAACGACCTGTTTGTGTTATCTTGGAAAATGCTACAGACCATAAAAAGTTTTGAGAAAATCATATTATTATGTCTATTGGCGGGGAAAAAAATTGACGATGAATCGAAAAAAAAAAAAGAATTAAAGGTCGTTTGAGCACTACGTAAAAAAATGTTTAGACCTCTCAAATTTTGTATGAATTACTTTTTCATAACGTAGTAACATTTTCCGTTGAGTATCGCGGAAAAAAACAATCAATTTATTTTGAACCACCCTTATATATATATATATATATATATATATATATATATATATATATTAGACTGATTCAAAAAAAAAATTTTCTTCTGGATTCTCGTGCTATTGTTGGGCACTGATAAAACAAAATTTCTCTAAAAAGATGGGCGCGGTCACTCAATTTTTAGAGGTGGCTATCTCGACTTTTTTGTATTTGAATTTTTTTTAACGAACGTATTGCATTTAAACATAGTCATGGCTTCGGATTACGGATAAAAATCGGGAAAGTTTTGAGTTTGTTCTTTTACAAACATAACAGAGAAAAACTGACCATACGTCGAAGTGCACACGAAACGATGAAAGAAATTTTCGAACAATGGAAATGTGCTGAAATTCCAACGCGTCGATTGAATAACGCAATCTTGAAATCAATAAAACTCCATCTAGTCTGGAAACAACTTTTAAAAAATCGAGTTAAAAAGAATTTGCCGTCACAAATATCGAAGGAGCGTAAATTTAAGAGAGATTTGGACAAACTGTTCAACGTTGCACATTTTCGTTCTGCCCAAAATGTTAACGAACTTGAGAATGGCTGGGAAGAAATGTAAATGAGTTTGAAGATAATATAAGCGTAGCATTTTGAAAATGTAAATATACGATTTATGAATAAAAGCTTATAATTTAATTTTTCGTAAAAAGTGCGAAATGTTAATGCGTATAAATAAATCTACATGAATAACGAGAGTAGTACAGACGCCATTATTGATCTACCTGGATTTGAATTGTGAATATTGCACCCTTTTCAAATTGTTAGAGTTTATTTTTGTTACGAAAAAGCTGCTGGATGTGATTTTTATCCGTAATCCGAAGCCATGACTATGCTTAAATGCAATACGTTCGTTAAAAAAAATTCAAATACAAAAAAGTCGAGATAGCCACCTCTAAAAATTGAGTGACCGCGCCCATCTTTTTAGAGAAATTTTGTTTTATCAGTGCCCAACAATAGCACGAGAATCCAGAAGGAATTTTTTTTCTGAATCAGTCTAATATATATATATATATATATATATATATATATATATATATATATATATATATATATATATATATAATCGTACACTCTAGTGTCATGTCGAAAAATACTACTCTCACGTTTCGTGTAAACAGTGATGATTTTTCAATTAAATACATAGCCATAATTACATCGTATCGCCGCGTATGTAAAAAAAAAAGGGAAAATAACCGAAAATCGAATCAAAATTGGTCCCTTCAGTCCAGCGAGAATTCATCTTCGAAATAAAATAAGAAGAAACAAAAGAAAGGCCACGATTCGAGTACACATTTTTTATCGTCCAATATACACAACAATAGAATTCCTTCGTAACGGGCATAGAAATATTGGCATCTCATTCCATTAGCCGAAAAAGGACAAGAACGGAACAAAAAAACGATAAATTAAAAGCGATAAAAATATTTCGCCGTTCAACTTTCTTTCAAGTTGAACATTTCTCTCTGTCTCTAGCAATCTTCTTCCTCGGCCTCCTCGCACGCGGCCATTTTTTTTAAGCATGTCTTATAACAATTTTCGTTTCGCTCTCGCGTTTTTGCAGGCTCGCGTTCGAAGATGAGAGGATGGTAGGCGCGGCGATTTTCGATTCGTAGAGACGCGAGACGGGCGAGGATGAAAAAATACGAGGTCGGGAAATCAGGAGCGATTGACGGAGACGATGCGAAATTCTCCCTGGGACGAGGCCATCTCATTTGCACGTGTATTCCTCGGTGCGCTCGGTGCACGTGTCGCAGTGCACGCGACAGCACCAATGGAACTTGCATCTGCATTGCCACGTTCGCGTGAATTGGTGCGTGTTGTAGCCTCGGCCGCAGCACATGAGGTCACAGCCGTCCGTACCTGCGAGCACCAAGGATCAAGATTTCTTTCAATTTTATTGCATGCCAACTCCCTCCCCCGTGAAGGGTGAAATGTAAAATGTTTTCGTACTTTTATTGTCGACACTTTGAGGAATTTTCTTGCCGATTACTTTTCCGCCTCGGATCTTCTTGCCCATAATTTTGCAATAAATTATGTTAGTACAAAAAGAACATCTACTGAGAATCTCGATTAGGGGTCTTCTCACTTTAGACGCTGGAAAAGGCTATTTTCATGAATTTTATTGATGGGTTTATATTATAGATATTGATACGAAAGTTGTTACACTTGAGGGGTTACCCCCACTCGCGATTTTGAAAAAATCGATTTTTTTTATTGCATTTTTTTGAAGTATAAGTATCTGAGAATATGTCCTGAAAATTTCAAGTCGATCCGAACAAAATTCACTGAGATATGAGCGTTGAAAGAGAAGAATCCGTTGTGTAAACGACCGGAAATTGAAACTTTAAACGCGTTTTTCTCAAAATGGCATTTCTGAAGTCGGTGACCAAGATTACTCGAACACTAATGAACCGATCTTCTTGAAATTTTGCAGGCTTATTTAATACATAAAAATGTAGTCTTTAATCGTTCGATTTTTTTTTCGAAAAAAATGGCCATTTTATAGCCAAAAAACGGTCGTTTTTATTCGTTAAAATCGAACCATTAACTTTGACTTTCCGCCATTTTGTGAAAAATGAATATTTTTTAAAATCCTTCGATTAAAGACTAGTTTATACTTATATTTGACTAAATCCATCCGCATTTTTTTTTCAGATGATCCACTTCGCCGCAATGTTGGTCACCGCAAACCGTGTATATAAAAACATTATTTCATTGACGGCCATTTGCCACTAAACAATGTAATGTTTTTCAATAAAAAAATTACTGAAAGTTCTTCAAGATGTGTTCTTTAAGATGGTATATCGATCGATTAAAAAAGTTTTGTAGTTTTCTTTAAAAAAATTCATGAAAAAGGCCTTTTTTTGCGCTACAAGTGGGGGTAACGCCTTAATGGCCTTAGGCCACAGTAACGGGAATAAAATCATGTGCGAGTTTAACAATTTTTTTTTTCGCATGAAAAAGTGATTCACTCGTAAAATTAATTACACATCTATTTAGTATGAATATCAAGCTTAGAAAAAATATATTTTTTTTCGATGTTCAAAATCGCCGACTACTCGAAACTTCTCGAAACAGCTTTTTTCCAATTGCCGTGACGAATAACTTCAACAATTTTCACTCGATTTACTTTAAATTTAAAAGTTACGTTTCTAATTGCATTTCGCAGAGAAGTACGTACGGAATTTCTGATTAATCGAAAACTTTTCATTTTACGAGCAGTTTACGAGCAGTTATAACGAAATTTTTCATTGAAAATTCATTTCTTAAGTTCAAATACCTACAACTTTTGAATAAAACAATATTTTTTCAATTCCGTACGTACTTCTCTAGGTATTCTAATGTAGATTGACGAGAATTTCTGTTTTTTTGTTCTAGGTAAAAAATTGTGCATGCTAAATGTAACGCCGTGGAGTGCCGAAAAAAAAGATAAAAGAAAATCTTAGTAGTCTGTTCTTTTGTAGAGCGAAAAAAAAAAATTCGAACAGCTTGATATTCATAAAATAGATGTGTAATTAATTTTATGAGTGAATACGAAAAAATGGTTAAATTCGCACATGATTTTATACCCGTTACTGTGGCTTCAGGCCTTAATAAATACACTTACGAAATATATTTCAAGAAAATTTAATGTTTTTATGTAACCCAAACAAACTTTGAACGCGTTTTTCTCGAAACAGCGTTTTTCGACGGCTTGTCGATAAATTCTTCGAAACTATTGAACCGATTCTTATGAAATTTTAACCATATTCTTTACAACTATAGCTATATCGCGTATCAAGGATTTTTTTAAATTTTGATATTTACTATTTTCTTGGCAAGCATGGTGAAAAACACGTTTTTTTTTCGAAAAGTGTCCGCCATTTTGTTATTTTTGCATAGATAAAAAATCGTATGATATGCGCTATAGCCATGAACCTGGTGAATCTAAAATCGTTTGATTTTTTCGTTTCGGATTATCCATCTCCGAGATTTCTTCAACAGCGCAGACGTACAATTTTTTTTCTAACATTTTTTTAACTACCATTTTCGTCTATAAATAGTGACTTTAATAAATGTATCTCGAAAGTGTATTTATTAAGGGTAACAACTTTTATATCAATATCTATAATATAAACCTATCAAAAAATCCATGAAAATAGCCCCTTTTTAGCATCTAAAGTGAGAATACCCCTTAAGGATGCAGTAGATTTTCTTCCGAAATTTTCGTTGACGATTTTTTTTAAATATAGTATTTTTTATTAACAATAAATTGAGAATACAAATAGATTTCGATTGAGCATGTTTATTAACAATGTTTAATAAGAAAATGGTAGATTTTGACTGAGAATTTCTATTCGGGATTTTTCTATCAAAAACTCTACTTTTTGTTGAGAATAATAAGCAATAATTTTTCATTAACTGTACGAGTGCAACATTTTTTCGGGAGAAAAATCTTCGAAGGCAAAAAATAATTCCGGATTAGTGGAAGAAATTGTTCTCAAAATTAATTATCAATTTTTGTTAACTGTACACGTGTAACATTTCTTGGGAAAAAAAAGCTTTCAGAAAACAATAATTCCAATTCGGACGTACAAATTGTTTTCCAAATTAAACATAGAGAGAATTGTTATTTACAACTTGTGTCAAGACTGAAGTAGATTTTGATTGAGATTTCCTATTTACGATTTTCACAAAAAATTAACATCTCGATAAAAAATTTCATAAAAATTTGTTATCGAGAATTATTATTACGATTTTTTTAAAATTAATTATCCATGGTTACGGCTAGCGGAAACGTTAGCAAGAAGTGGACTGCTATACGGGATGGAGGTCTGACGATGGAAAAGAAGGAAAAAAATAGAGAGTATTTAAAAATTCCGCCAATATGACACTTTTTTTTATCACCCGCTATTTTGAGAATTTTTTTGGAAAATCGGCCTCATCAATGGCGAACTATATTCATATAGATTCTAAAACTTTTTTATTTCTATTTTGGGGCCGTCCATAAATTACGTCATTTTAAAATAGGGGGGGGGGGGGGCGTTTCGAAATTGACGTCATTCTTGTGATACCAGTTACTTCAAAATGTACAATAGTATATTGTACAACTAGAGTGGTTTTCCCGCATGAGTGATGAAAAATATTTTGCAAGTACCTAATGGTATTAATTATTGAACTCATTATTTATTTATTTATTACATAAGGTTTGTCTACATTATATTCGAGAACTTCAAATAACAGCGTACCTATGAAAATAGTTCGATTGAGCCAAAATGAATATGGGGAGGATACGGAGATATTACCCGTGATCCAGGATTTGCAAGAATGGGTGAAAACTCCGTGGGAGCTATCCAAAGAAAACTAAAGAATAGGGAAGACTAATATTATTATATCAATGAAAATTGCCAAAGTACAAAATAATAAAAGATGATTCTATAAGAAAATGTGGGAGCTATCCAAAGAAAACTAAAGAATAGGGAAGAATAATATTATTATATTAATAAACATTGCCAAAGTACAAAATAATAAAAGATGATTCTATAACAAAATGTTTTAATGTTACCCAATTTTTCTCAAATTCGCAAATGTTTTAATTTTGCCAAACTGGTAATGACGTCAATTTTGCGAGAGGGGGGGGGTCATTAGGAAATGACGATAGGATGATTGTAGGGGGGGGGGGGGGGGGGGGTCGAAAATCAGCAAAAATCGATGACGTAATATATGGACGGCCCCTTTTCAGACCAATTATGTCTAGTTATCGATCGGGCAGTTGGCCCACATTTTTTATACCCACGTTATCAATTTTTGATTTTTTTTTTCACATAAAAATTTACGCGAAATAAGTTCAATGTACGCTTAGTTTGACTACCGCTTTTCCAAATCCCAAATAAATAAGCCAATAGACGAAAAAGTCAGGCATTTATTTATTTACTTAGTAACAAAAAATGTAGGGCATTTAGCGTAAATTTCAAAATCTCATACTTTTTTGCCGGTACGTTTTTTCCGAAACTTCAAGGTCAAACTAAATCTCCAATAAACTTCATTCTAAGAAAAAAAAAAGTTCCTCCCGATACGCCAAGAGTATCGACACTCGACGTATTGTTATTTTCTTGTTCTCCACTGACCTTTGCTCGTACGATTGCAGGTGCGACCCTGTGTGCCGAGGCTGCCCTGGGTGAGATCGGACTCGCAATAATTCGGCGAGGCCTCGAGGAAAACGAGCTCGCTCCGTTTCGGAATTCTCTTCTGGCTCATTCCCGGGCCACCGCTCACTTTTATCCTCTTCAGCACGAGATGGGGCCTTCGTGACTTCGAGGCTGATTTTTTCATTGACCTGCTGCTGCTGCTGCTGCTGCGATCGTTGTTTCGCGATGACGATGAGAATGACGACGACGACGAGCTCGAGTAGTCCAGCGAGGTTTTGCCTTGGGACTTTGCGTCGTTTCCGGTTATCGGGACGATGTCCATTGACGAGGAGTGTGTCAGGTAGTCCGAGGCCTGGATTAATCATGGATTCACGGATTACATACAGACAAAACTTTCGAAAATCCCACTTTTTTAAATTTATTTTATTTTCGTTATGTACATATATTTAAGGGAGCTTTCCAGTGTGAAATTTTCAAAAAATCGATTTTGTTTTTTTTTTTTGCTTTATCGAATAGTATACACTCTTCCCATCGCTTCTTTGGCATCGCTGATTGACCGTAAGTAAACGATTTACCTAAAATTTCCTCACTTGAAACTTTGAACGCGTTTTTCTCGAAACAGCATTTTTCAAAACGGTGTCCAACTTGGAGGGCAGAGTTTTAAAGCTATCGAGTTGAATTTTTTACACAATATTCTTAACGTCATTGTTTATCGTGCTATGGAAGCTTTTTTTTTCGACATCTTCCTATTTTTTTGTAAAAAAAACTGCCAAAAAAAAAATGCTAAAATCGATACTTTTTGTTCAAACCGGCGCCATTTTTGCAAAAAAAAAAAAAAGCCTCCATAGCACGAAAGCCAATTATATACCGATCAATAATCTTCTTGTGTTTTTTGTTTCGGATCAAAATTGTGACCCCCAACGTGGACACCACATCCAAGTGCATTTTCTGCAACAATTGTTTCATCATTTTTATAGATATTAATTAATAAATAAATCGATCTTTAAAAAATTGTTTTGTATTCTTCAATACCCAATTAATATACAAAAAAAAAACCAGACCGATTAGATTATTTTTTCTTTGAAAAAAAAAATCGCGAAAAACAGCGATTTTTCGGGCTGTCACACTGGAAAGCTCCCTTAAGGGAGACTTTGTCCTTTGTGCCCAGCTGGAGATGTTAGCGACTCGATATGAGCAGCTAGAAGAAGAGGAGGGATGCCTCTTCGAGAAAGAAAAAAATCAGCAATTTTTTCCTCGCCTAAAGGTATCCCTCTTCATTATTGGTACCCTCAAGATCACAACCAACTGGAGTAATGAGACAAGAATAATATCGAAAAAGGGTTAAACCTGAATGGTGGGTGGCGGCGGTGGCGTTACGGCCATGACGGGCCGCGCGCGATAATACTTTTTCATGAGGGCATCGCCGATCTGCCGGAAGCTCGGCAACGTTCTCCAGCAGGTCCTCACCGTGCAGGAGCCGGAAACCCCGTGACACTTGCACTCAGTCTGCAGCAGGGCCTTGACTATCTGAACATACAAAGATCAAGGGCGAAGGAGGGCGAAAATTAGAAAAATAAAAAGAGCAAGCGAATAAAGCGAACGTTGGCTGACGAAAAATTAAAAATTAAACCAAAGAAAATTGAAAATTAGGGAAACAAAAAGAGTAGATGAAAAAAATAAAAAGTGGTGTTCAAATTTCATGCGGACTTGCGCGCTCGTACGCAAAAATAAATGAGTGAAAAATGTTGTCAGAATTTAAACGTAGCGCGTATTGAGAAGAAACAATTGAAATTTGGTACACTTCATCGGGTTAATAACAGTTTAATCTTCACCGACGTTTTTTTTTTTTTTTTTTCATTAGTTATTAATGTCATTGTTCCTTGAAAAATCGAGAAAAAACAGTCAAACATTTTTTCTCGATTGAAATACGATTAGGAAAAAAGTTCGGTTAAGTCTTAGCCGATATTATCTATTTTGAGACAAAAAAATTCATTTTTTCTTGTTTCAGATCAACCGGATAGCTAAAATCAAGTTTTTGTTATTGCAGCAACAAGATTCTTTGCAGCTTCTTTAATTAATAGATAGATCATCGAGTTTCATTGGCCTAACTCGCTTTACACGTTTTATACAAAAAGTATCAGATTTGCTTCATTAATTAATATTTTTTTGTGATGTTTGATACGAAACTTTTAAAGTGTACATATAAATGAATAAGCAAACGATTTTTCAATCAGCTTACATATTTCTTCGAAATATATTGGGAGTACAACTTTGCAGTGACCGTTTTTTTCAAAAGTTTAAGGCTTTATTATAAAAAAGTGGCTACATATTTTTTAATCAAAGTACTGCCCGTCGCTAGCTACGACCTCGGCCCATCTTTCAGGTAGCATTCGAATCCCGCGTCGATAAAAGTCTTGGTCCTTGGAGGCGATCCAGGAATCGACCCAATTTTTGACTTCTTCGTAAGTACCGAAGTGCTGGTCAGCCAAATCGTGTGCCATTGACCGGAACAAGTGATAGTCGGAAGGGGCAATGTCTGGAGAGTACGGCGGGTGGGATAAAACCTCCTATTTCAGCGTTTCCAAGTACTTTTTCACGACATTTGCAACATGGGGTCGGGCATTGTCATGCTGCAGTATCACCTTGTCATGTCTTTCGTTGAATTGTGGCTGTTTCTCTTTGAGTGCCTTACTCAAGCGCATCAACTGACGTCGGTAGAGTTCCCCTGTGATGGTTTCGGATGGTTTGAGCAGCTCATAGTACACAACGCCCAGCTGGTCCCACCAGATACACAGCATCACTTTGGATCCGTGAATATTCGGTTTGGGCGTCGATGACGGAATATGACCAGGCAGTACCCATGATTTTCGGCGTTTAGGATTATCGTAGTAAACGCACTTTTCATCTCCAGTCACAATCCGGTGCAAAAATCCCTTCCTTTGTTGTCTTTGGAGCAGTTCCCGCAAATGCTGAGAATTCGGCTCGTAGGTTGCCATGTTTGAGTGCCAATAACTTTATAATGCATACACGTATCCGTTAGCTTTTTTAAATTGTTTACATTGGCAGAGCCTCTAGTTTAAAATGCAACTTTTTTTATTGAGCTAGGGCCACTACTTCGGCCGCAGTGGCTCTCTAAGTAAAACGGTCACTGCAAAGTTGTACTCCTAATATATATATTTTTTAATAACCACGATTTTCGGGTCGTCACAGTAGTCTAACCCCTTAAATTCCGTTTATCGACTTTAAAATGCGTTTTTTACATTTCTTTCCCGATTGGATGCACAAAAAAAAGTTTTTCAGGAGTGCTTCGTATTCGGAATTGAAATGTCTTCATTCTGCTGTACTCAGAATGGAATTTCGATTTTTCGCTAAGATACTCAGTTTTTCCTGGCGAATACGGCTCGTTACAAAATTACGATACATTCTTCATCGAAGAGGATTTGAAAAACAATTAAAAATCATATTTTTCTCAGTCGCAAAATCATCGCCCAAGACCGTTAACGGCGGGGTAAAGTTAATTCGGCGAAAAAAGGCATGTTTTTAAGATTTTTTTTTGGCGTAACGAATAGTGTTCGTTTATTGAAAAATTTACATATAATAAAGTAACATTTGAACAACATTCTCCTAAATTTGCATTGCAAAATATTCAAAATTGAGCGAGTGAAAATTAAACCCCGGAGGCGCCTCGAAAAAAAGTTGGTTTGCGGTGTGCACCATAACTCGCGACAGGATCATTCGAAACAAAAAAATCAAAATGCATTTGTTAAAGGAGATGTTTCTCGAGATAATGACGGGAGGATTTTTTTTTTCGATTTTTCGATTTTTCGTAGCACTTGGGAGCCAAAAACCCGATTTTCGCTAAAAAAAATCGGCTAATTTGTTGTTGAAAAATTAGTAATTATTAAAAAAAAAAAACAAAAAAGCTCTCGACAATACCTGGTGAATTATGTGAAGAAGTACTGTGCAAAATTTCAAAGCGATTGGTCCAGTAGATTTTGAGTTATCGTGCACACGGACTTCAAATATGACAAGTCTCAGAAAAACGGTTTGAAAAACGCAGAAGAGAAGAGAACGGCATGGAGCAATAGACGCTCAAATACTCATAACTTCGTCAATTTTACTCCGATCGACTTGAAATTTTAACACA
>OZ023318.1:53162593-53167593 GCA_964007375.1 Ophion obscuratus | reverse complement strand
TTTCGTTTCGGTTCGTATTTGTGAAAATTGTGGTTTTGTGGGTGAAATTGCGTTTTTAAATGAAGTGTATAAAGAACCGCTATTGATAAATTTTATTAATTTTAATTCGCTTTATTTTAATTAAATTAATGCAGCAGATTTTGATTGAGAATGGTTAATAAATATTTTTTTATCAACTATACAAGTGCAACGTTTCTTAGGAAGAACAACGTTCAAGGCAAAATAATGCCAATTCAGGAGAAATATTTTCTTGCCGAATTAAATATAAAGAGAAATTCTATTAGGGGTTTTTATTAATCGTGCTGTAGATTTTTATTTATAATTTCTATAGAGGATTTTTAAAATATAGTAACTTTTATTGAGAATTTTTGATTAATTATACAAGGGTTTTCAGGACGAAAAACTTTCAAGGCAAAATAATTTCAATTCAAACCAAATTGTTGTGCAAATTAAATATGAAGAGAAATTCTATTAAGGGGTTAGGCCACTAGAGGCCGAAAAATAGGCTTGTTGGAGATTTCTTTTCAGAAAAACTAGAAAATAAATCGAGATTACAAAAAAGAGTGTTTATCATACATATGTGTATGTATACAATAATTTTTTTTTATTGTATATGTGACTGTATACAATAATTTTTTTTATGGTATATGTGACTGTATACAATAATTTTTTTTTATTGTATATGTGACTGTATACAATAATTTTTTTGAAGCGATTAATATCAAAATGGCGGCTGTGCAGTGTTTATCTCAAAACTGCTTTTTTTAAGTTGACGGGAAACATAACTCAGACAATTTTCAACCGGTTCACTTGAAATGTTGGCTATATCTTGAAAAATACATTGTCTATGGAAGTACGTAGGATTTTTTTTTATATTTCATCGTTCATTTGTTATTAACAATTATCTGACGATTTTTTAGGCAAATTTTTCACTTTCCAAAAATTTGCCTAAAAAATCGTTAATAACAAATGAACTGTGCAATATAAAAAAAATCCTACGTACTTCCATAGACAATGTATTTTTCAAGATATATTCAACATTTCAAGTGAATCGGTTGAAAATTGTCTGAGTTATGTTTCCGGCCAACTTAAAAAATGCAGTTTCGAGATAAACGCTGCACAACCGCCATTTTGAAATTAATCGCTACAAAAAAAATTATTGTTTACCGTCACTGATGGGTATGATAAACACCCTTTTTTGTAATCTCGATTTATTTTGTAGTTTTTCTGAATAAAAATCCCCAAAAAGCCTATTTTTCCGGCCTCTAGAGTGGCCTAAGGCCTTAAGGATTTTTATTCAGAATACATGACGTTTTTATTGAGAATAATTATTAAACATTTTTTAAATTAATTACGCAGTTGTAACATTCCTCGGGAAGTAAAACTTTCAAGTCAAAGAAATTCCAGTCCGGACGAACGAATTGTTTTCCAAATTAAATAAAAAGAGCATTGTTATTAAGAATTTGTATTAAGAATAACGAAATTTATCACCCAGCTTTTCTATTTATGATTTTTATTAACAATACAGTATTTTTTATTGAGAATTACTATTAAAATCCTTTTATTGACTATACAAGTGTAACATTTCTTCGGAAAAAAAAAACTTTCCACGCACAACAAAATTCCAATTTACAAGAACAAATTGTTTTCCAAATTAAATACAAAGAGAATTGTTATTGAGATTTTGTATTGAGAAGAAAATCAATTTTGATCGAGAATTTCAATTAAGGCGTTACCCCCACTTGTAGCGCAAAAAAAGGCCTTTTTCGTGAATTTTTTTAAAGAAAACTACAAAACTTTTTTAATCGATCAATATACCTTCTTAAAGAACACATCGTGAAGAACTTTCAGTAATTTTTTTATTGATAAATATTACATTGTTTAGTGGCAAATGGCCGTCAATGAAATAATGGTTTTATATAAACGGTTTGCGGTGACCAACATTGCGGCGAAGTGGATCGTCTGAAAGAAAGATGCGAATGAATTTAGTCAAATATAAGTATAAACTAGTCTTTAATCGAAGGATTTTAAAAAAATATTCATTTTTCACAAAATGGCGGCCAGTCAAAGTTAATGGTTCGATGTTAACGAAAAAAAACGGCCGTTTTTTGGCTACAAAACAGCCATTTTTTTCGAAAAAAAATCGAACGATTAAAGACTACATTTTTATGTATTAAATAAGCCTGCAAAATTTCAAGAAGATCGGTTCATTAGTGTCCGAGTAATCTTGGTCACCGACTTCAGAAATGCTATTTTGAGAAAAACGCGTTTAAGGGAGCTTTCCAGTGTGAAATTTTCAAAAAATCGATTTTTTTTGTTGCTTTATCGAATAGTATACACTCTTCCGAATATTCCGCTGGCATCGCTGATTGACCGTAAGTAAACGATTTACCTAAAATTTCCTCACTTGAAACTTTGAACGCGTTTTTCTCGAAACAGCATTTTTCAAAACGGTGTCCAACTTGGAGGGCAGAGTTTTAAAGCTATCGAGTTGAATTTTTTACACAATATTCTTAACGCCATTGTTTATCGTGCTATGGAAGCTTTTTTTTTGACATCTTCCTATTTTTTTGTAAAAAACAACTGCCAAAAAAAATGCTAAAATCGATACTTTTTGTTCAAACCGGCGCCATTTTTGCAAAAAAAAAAGCCTCCATAGCACGAAAGCCAATTATATACCGATCAATAATCTTTTTGTGTTTTTTGTTTCAGATCAAAATTGTGACCCCCAACGTGGACACCACATCCAAGTGCATTTTCTGCAACAATTGTTTCATCATTTTTATAGATATTAATTAATAAATAAATCGATCTTTAAAAAATTGTTTTGTATTCTTCAATACTCAATTAATATACAAAAAAAACCAGACCGATTAGATTATTTTTTCTTCAAAAAAAAAAATCGCGAAAAACAGCGATTTTTCGGGCTGTCACACTGGAAAGCTCCCTTAAAGTTTCAATTTCCGGTCGTTTACACAACGGATTCTTCTCTTTCAACGCTCATATCTCAGTCAATTTTGTTCGGATCGACTTGAAATTTTCAGGACATATTCTCAGATACTTATACTTCAAAAAAAATGCAATAAAAAAAAATCGATTTTTTCAAAATCGCAAGTGGGGGTAACCCCTTAAGGGTTATTATTAAAATACAGCTATGCTTATTGAGGATAGGTTTAATGGATTTTTCCATTAACTTCACAAGTGTAACATTTTTTTATAAAAAAGACTCCCGAGGCGAAAAAAATCCAATTGAGTAGAACAAACTGTATCGCATATTAAATATAAAAAAAATGTTATCAAGAATTTTTATATTAAGAATATACTTAGCCCAGTCATCGATTTTCATTTACCATGAAAAAGAATAATTTCGCGTTAAAAAAGTTCCCGCACCATGAAAGGTCTAGCGAATTGTTATAAATAATATTTTTCAACAAATACGGCTGCTTAGCCACGAGATCTCATAAAAAATAAAAACTAAATGCCCGATCGCATCGAACGAATCTTTTTCCGAATAAAAAAGTGTGGAAAATTATAATTGAGAGTTTGCGATTAAAGAGTCTTCTCATTTTACACGCTAAAAGGGCTATTTTCATGAATATTTTGATAGGTTTTTGTTATAGATATTGATATAGAAGTTGTAACACTTAAGCAATACACTTTCGAAATACATTTAAAAAAAATTATTGTATTTATGTAACCCAAACAAACTTTAAATGGGTTTTCTCGAAACAACATTTTTCGACGGCTTGTTGATAAAATTTTCGAAACTACTGAACCGATCCTTATGGAATTTCAACCACGTATTCTTTACAACTATAGCTATATCGCGTATCAAGGATTTTTTTAAATTTTGATATTTACTTCTTTCGCCAAAAACGGTGAAAAACCCCGTTTTTTTTGTTTTTTTTTTTTCGAAAAATGTCCGTCATTTTGTTATTTTTGCATATATAAAAAATCGTATGATATGCGCTATAGCCATTAACATACTGAATCTAAAACCGTTTGATTTGTTTGATTCGGATGATCCATCTCCGAGCTTTCATCAGTAGCGCAGACCTACAATTTTTTTAGGACATTTTTTCATCTACCATTTTCGTCTATAAATAGTGACTCAAATAAATAATTTTGAAAAAATATATATTTCGAAAGTGTATTCATTCGGCCGCTCTAGAGGCCGAAAAAACTTTTTGGGGATTTTTTTTTTCAGAAAAACTATAAAATAAATCGAGATTTCAAAAAAGTGTGTTTATCATACATATCAGTGACTGTATACAATTTTTTTTTCAAGCGATTAATTTAAAAATGGCAACATTTCAAGTGAATCGGTTGAAAATTGTGTGTTATGTTTCCGGCCACCTTAAAAAATGCAGTTTTGAGACAAACGCTGCACAGCCGCCATTTTGAAATCAATCGCTTCAAAAAAATTATTGTATATAGTCACTGATATGTATGATAAACACCCTTTCTGTAATCTCGATTTATATTGTAGTTTTTCAGAAATAAAATCCCCAGAAAGCCTATTTTTTCGGCCTCTACAGTGGCCTAAGCCCTTAAGCGTAACAACTTTTATATCAATAGCTGTAACATAAACCTATCGAAAAAATTCATGAAAATATCCTTTTTTAGCGTTTAAAGTGCGAAGACCCCTTAAGTGCTGTTGGGGCACGCTGAAAAAATCGATGAAAATCGCCGAAAGATTCTGCAGGATCTTCAGTTATGAGAAATTCGATTTTGAGGATGTTCCGCGGCACACGAAGCATGCGATAAGAGAAGCGCGGGATCGGCACCGCGGAGGGTTTATAGTGTGCCTACGACGTCGACTTTTCCATATAGCGCGAGGCATACGAGGTGATGTTGCGCGTGGTGCAAGCTGAGTGCGGGCAGTTTCTGTCATATTAATTTACAGCCGAGACGCACTCTGCGGGCCCCGGGACTAAGCGTGAGCACAATTAATTACCCGTGGAGAGCTTTCAGCTCGTTTGCCGTGCGCGATGAGTTAC
>OZ023318.1:53126432-53162393 GCA_964007375.1 Ophion obscuratus | reverse complement strand
TTGGAACTTGACCGAAAAATAGAAGCACAATTGAAAATGCAACTGGAAAAGCAAGTATGCGATTACAATTTGAGAAACGCGTAACTAGGATGGATATAATAAAACCAATGCAAAATAATTGATGAAAATGAGAAGGAAGGGGCGTTTAAGTAAATTTTCTAAAAAGGGTACCTGTACAAGGAATAAAATACCACTACTACTAGTAGTACGCAGGCAAAAGGCGGGAGGTAACTCTTCAAAAGCGGAAAGTCATATAGTGCTTAAGTGAATGTAAAAATATAGATAAACAATGTACCAGGTGTGTAAGTATGAAACCGGAATTTTTGTACAGAAAAAACACGTTTATTGGAATGATATGATACAAAGTATCATATCATAACCGTAGGTACATCCGCCAGTTGTTGTTGTGTTTGAGCGTCGTCTTCGTCCAACAAGGCTTGCAGGTCAGCGTCTTCAAACTTTTTCGGTGGTCTTCCACGTTCTTCGTTCCTCACGTCAAAATCGCCACTTTTGAACCGTTTGAACCACTCGAAACACTGTGTTTTACCGAGGGCATGCTCACCAAACGCCTCCACAAGCATTCGATGCGATTCGGCTGCGGTTTTCTTCAGATGAAAACAGAAAAGTAGTGCTGTCGGCAAATCGTAATTTGTTGGCACAAAACTCGACATGTTTATCTCTAATAAACTAATGCTACTGAATGAAACTCGTGTTATTGTGAGTTGGAAATCTTTGTCGGATATCAATACAATAACAAGACACCGCTGACGTGATGTGTCGGTAACTGCATCGACATCTAGCGCCACCTATGGGCAAATTCCGGTTTCATACTTACACACCTGGTACATAAAAGTAACGAATATTGTAAGTGGAAAATTTCAAAGCAACAGCAAGGCAATGTTGATCTAATCTATTCTATTTTACTTCTACTACTATATTGCTTTTTTATATTACAAATTTATTGTATTATTTTTATTTCGTATATTATATATTTATTACATTGTTCTTGGATTTGTTTGAGTTTGTTTCATTCTTTTCTCTCTTTCTACCTCGCACAATTCTGATTCTCTCTCTCTCTCTCTCTCTCTCTCTCTCTCTCTCTCTCTCTTTCTCTTTCCCCCTTTCTTCGTCCCGTAGTCGACGCTCCCACGCGGAAACGTCATTTACGATTTACCACGTACCGGCGATCCTCCCGATACGGACTTTTTGTGCCGCTTTTCCACCACGTCACTCTCATAATTAGACGCATCGCGATCCCCGCTGGATTTCCGAACAATCCGACTTTCGCAATTAAATTGGTCGGTGTTGCTGATTTTTTTTTCGATTTCTTTCTTCTTTTTTCATGAAAGAATCTCTTAACAGGAGTCGATCGAATGGCGGAAACGTACCTATATATATATATATATATATATATATATATATATATATATATACACGCACACACAGGGTGTCCCTCTTATCTCTGCCACCCGAAACAACTCGGTAATTATCGACGTCACAAAAAAATGTTCCAGACAAAAGTTGTATGGTGTGAAGGGGGCCATCAAATGTGACCGATTTTATTTATTTCGGTGGAGGCGCTGATGCACAGTGCAGGTCACTTCCACTTTTCTTAAATGGAATAGTACATTTTTTTTCAACCACTTCGTGGAGCACCTCAAGCCGCATAAAAAACATTAGGGGGTCAAAGTCGTTCAAGGTCATTCAAGGTCAGTATCGATAATACAAATCTAATAGGTCACCTTGAATGACCTTGAACGATTACGACCCGCTAATATTTTTTATCCGTTGAAAAAAACAACATGTACCATTCCATTTTAAATAGTGGAGGTGACCTTCACTGTGCGTCAACGCCTCCACCGAAATAAAAAAAAAAATGGTCGCATTTGATGGCTCCCTTCACGACGTACAACTTTTGTCTGGAACATTTTTTGTGACGTCGATAATTACCGAGTTATTTCGGGTGACAGAGGTAAGAGGGACACCCTGTACGTGTACAAAAGTTGCGTGACACCGTATATTCCATACGGGGGAGCAAATAAGAGATGAGTGTCTTCACGCCACACGCGGGAATCGATGTTGAGATCTAATATATATATATATATATATATATATATATATATGCAGTGTACATACAGGATTGCACGTCAGGATGGTGTCGCAGGATCGAAGACGAAGGAATAAAAGTGAAAAATAAGATGAAGATAAAATAAGATGGATAGACAACCACGCGATATGACGATGGGCATCGCGTGAGTGCCGCTCCTGCATGGTATATATATATATATATACACACACACATACATATATGTGCGCGTGTGTGTATATATACTCGCCATAATTGACGTTAATATTGCAAAGTATATAGCAAGGATCTCGTGCGATTTCTTCGCGTCTTCTTACGCCCAAAAACGGACAAACAGAACATTTTAATGAAGACTACATTGATGCGTGAGGCTCAAACTTTCAAGAAGGAAGGGAGGATTAGATTCTGTTTCTTTTCTTAAAGTTTTCTCTTTTGGTTCCGCATTACATATATATATATATATACACACACACACACACACACACACACACACAGGGTGTCCTGTTATGAATGAATAATCCTGCAACTGTCGATAGTTCAGATCATGTCCTTCTATTTGCTGGGATTTCGGTTTAGTAAAAGTTCCACAGTTTTCGAGATTTTGGGCTTTATGTTATTTTTTTTTCAAATCATCTGCTTTTGGTTGTTCTCATGCCATTTCTAAAAATGATATGAATCGACAATAACTAAGCAACTTTTTCGAAGTTATTGGCACGATATGCGTAGTACATTTTTTTAACACCGCAGGCTCACAAAGTCGGATGTTCGAATTGGTTTGTATGGAAACACTGCACAAGATCTTTTTTCATAAAGTTTCCTCAACTTTGAGGTTAAAAAGAAGACTTTTCTAGATAAAACTAATGACCACGAGTATTTTTTTAAAAAACCGGGGAAAAAAAGTTATCATTTGTAGAAATGGAAAGGGATAAACCAAAGGCAGATCATTTTTATCTCGAAAACCGTGGGACTTTTACTAAACTGAAATTCCAGCATATAGGAGGACATGATCTGACCTGGCGACAGTTGCAGGATTATCCATTCATAACATGCCACCCTGTATATATATATATATATATATATACGACATTCCTCTCCTTATAGTGGCGCAGTACCAGTGAGTGAATTCATGAAAGTATCGCTACAGGAAACATACCACGGAGTGCTGGAATCTCTAACGTCCTGTAAGTTGCTTTAAGGACATGAGCGAGAAACAGGACATTTGTCAGTTTGCATTTGCATCTCCGATCTCTCTCGTTTCCGTGAGAAAGAAGGAGCGAGAAAGCGAGTGTGGGAGAGAGAGAAAGAGAAACGATGGAAGGTGTACGAAGAAGGAAGGTTCACCCAAGTGCTTGACTAGTTATGAAACGCGACCGCTAACGTCGCTCGATTTACACAAAGTTTCACACACTTTTACGTATCCGAACTCATAGGAGAGGTTTAGGAATCTTTCTCACGAACGACTGAACGAGACAAAAATTAAAACGTTTTTTTTACCAAAAAAATGTATGTATGTGTATGTACATATATAAATATATATATATATATTAGATTGATTCAAAAAAAAATTTTCCTTCTGGATTCTCGTGCTATTGTTGGGCACTGATAAAACAAAATTTCTCTAAAAAGATGGGCGCGGTCACTCAATTTTTAGAGGTGGCTATCTCGACTTTTTTGTATTTGAATTTTTTTAACGAACGTATTGCATTTAAGCATAGTCATGGCTTCGGATTACGGATAAAAATCACATCCAGCAGCTTTTTCGTAACAAAAATAAACTCTAACAATTTGAAAAGGGTGCAATATTCACAATTCAAATCCAGGTAGATCAATAATGGCGTCTATACTACTCTCGTTATTCATGTAGATTTATTTATACGCATTAACATTTTGCACTTTTTACGAAAAATTAAATTATAAGCTTTTATTCATAAATCGTATATTTACATTTTCAAAATGCTACGCTTATATTATCTTCAAACTCATTTACATTTCTTCCCAGCCATTCTCAAGTTCGTTAACATTTTGGGCAGAACGAAAATGTGCAACGTTGAACAGTTTGTCCAAATCTATCTTAAATTTACGCTCCTTCGATATTTGTGACGGCAAATTCTTTTTAACTCGATTTTTTAAAAGTTGTTTCTAGACTAGATGGAGTTTTATTGATTTCAAGATTGCGTTATTCAATCGACGCGTGGGAATTTCAGCACATTTCCATTGTTCAAAAATTTCTTTCATCGTTTCGTGTGCACTTCGACGTATGGTCAGTTTTTCTCTGTTATATTTGTAAAAGAACAAACTCAAAACTTTTCCGATTTTTATCTGTAATCCGAAGCCATGACTATGCTTAAATGCAATACGTTCGTTAAAAAAAATTCAAATACATAAAAGTCGAGATAGCCACCTCTAAAAATTGAGTGACCGCGCCCATCTTTTTAGAGAAATTTTGTTTTATCAGTGCCCAACAATAGCACGAGAATCCAGAAGGAAAATTTTTTTTTGAATCAGTCTAATGTACATATATATATATATATATATATATATATATATATATATATATATATATATACGCGATGACTTTGGGTAATTGTAACATTTTGATCAGTTTTGATAATTGCAACATTATATTATTCTAATATAATTCATTTTAGTTCTTACTTTGCGAGGATACCATACAGCTCTATAAAATTCACTATTTAATTCTAATATTATTTCACTATTATCCAAAAGGATCGAAAACTTTGGACTTATGGGTGGCAAAATTTAGATGCTTCGTATCAATACCATTCCGACTCACCCCCATCTATTTTCTACTATCTTTATTTCCTTTCGAGAAAAAAGCATTTATGTATTTTTTTTCTCTTTCGTGTATATTCTTTCCTGGTGATTTTTTTTTACTTGTGTTATCGTTATAAAGTGCGATTGTTGAGCGATAGATAAGTGGCCAATTAAACAGTTACGTAGATGCAATAGACTTTGACCAAAAGTTTGCAAAATAGGTTTAAGGTAGTACGAGCGCGCAATCTTGATTTCTGTAGATTTTAACCAGACATTGTTTATATCATTATGCATGTTTGAGTGAAATTTCAGAACGGTCGACTATTTAGATTGGGAGATGATGGGTTTTAAAATTGCAACTTTTAACACTGCAGGGTCTGCATTGAAGTTCGGACGGAATAATTTTCCGTAAAAAATATTTTGTCCCCTATAATAAGAAGACATGTCTATAACATGTCTAGACATCTGATAAGAAGACATATTATATATGTATATATACAGTGGCGTGCAAAAGTTTCTGGCCACCCTATTTTCCTATTGTTTCGTGGATATTGCATAGAAATACAATGGTACGGGAAATACAAACGAGTGATGACACTTATAATTGGCCCCGAGATGCGTGATATTAAAAACATGTGGTATAAACAGTAATATCACTCTCCAACGATTAATTATCCAACAGTTTTTATTCAATGACTATGCAAAAGTATTGGGCCATATACTATTGCGTATGAAAACAAAAAACAAAACATTATAAAAATAACAAAACATGGTTTAGTTTTCTCTCTAGAGTCAATACATCGTTGCCATGCCCTCAGCAGCGATAACAGCAGCACATCGTCGGGGTATAGACGCAATTAATTGCGAGATGCGATCTTGTGGCATCTTTTCCCACTCATATTACAAATGAACCCATAATTTCGTCTTGTCGGAGTGATTCTTCGTTCCAACGTGAACCTTGAGCTCTTGCCACAAATGTTCAATCGGATTTAAATCCGGTGACTACGAGGGCCAGTCGAGAAGGCGCACTTTTCGGCTTTCAAGGAAATTCTTCACAAGACGCGAAGCACGTTTGGGATCATTGTCGTGTTGAAATATCCACCCATTCGGCGTGTTTTTCTTTGCAAATGGAAGCAAATCGTCTTGCAATATATTTCGATACATTATAGCGTCCATATTGCCTTGGATTTCCATTAGCGGACCAATAACGTTATCGGAACATGCTTCCCAAACTTTAACATTTCCGCCACCGCGTTTCACAGTTGGAATTTGATATGTTACATCGTATCTGGTACCTGCTGGACGTCTTACGTACTTGCGACCATCACTTCCGAACAATTGAAATTTGGATTCGTCGGAAAAAACGAACTTTCTGCCAATTCGAGACTGTCCAATGTTGATATTTTTTGGCAAAATTCAATCCAGCCTTCTTATTCTTTGTGCTAACGAGTGGTTTCTTTTCACCGACGCGCCCAATCAATCCCACAGCCTTCAGACGTCGGGATACCGTCCTCCGACTGATATCAGCAAGATTTTTCACTGCGTAATTCTCGCGAAATTATTGCTGCAGTTTTTCGCGGATCTATGATGCACTTTCTTTCAATGATTTTGTCCACGCGTTTTGAAGTTTTTCGTCGTCTACCGCTTTGACTTTTATCACACAACGAATTTGTCGATTTATATTTCGCAATAATACGGTTTACTGTGCTCTTCCCAATATATAGAGTATTTGCAATATCACGAGAACTCTTTCCCTTTTCAAATAGTTTTAACACAACTTCGCGGACCTCAATTTTTGTGTGTTTCGCCATTGCGGCAGAAATAGAACTGATTTTTTCGTGGTTCTTTGTGTTTCGAACTGACGCGAAAGAAAGCGCGGAAGAAAACGTAAACAAACCGTGTGGCTGGAGAAGGTGAGACAGCGGCCCAATGTTTTTGCACACTGACCGAACGCGTTCGACGCTGTACACAAACCATACACTATACAAACAAAATAATATACCGCGCTGTTATGCATATCATAGCTCCCTCAAATATTTGAAATTATGGAGAGGTTCAGGCATTAAATATTTTATCGAATAAATGAGAAAAAAAGGTTGGCCTGAAAGTTTTGCATGCCACTGTATATATGTGTGTGTGTGTATATATGTATGTTCCCTGTGCTTTTGATTACAGGTTAAAAGGATTTTCTCTAGGAGGAAGCAAATAAACATGGTTAACTCTCATTATCTATATGCACATCTTTATCTCCTACCCCTGATTAAAATTCGCCATAATTTTATAATGCCGATGCAAAAAGAAGATTCTCTCTTCCTCTCCATCTCTCTCTCTTCATATATATATATATATATATATATATATATATATATATATATATATATATGAAGTGCATATATATGCACGGTCTCACGATCATCTCTCACTTCGCGGGACGAGAGTAATGGCTCACCGTGCAACTTATGCACCAAAGAGACGAATTTATGCCGAGTCTTTATGTCAATGGTCGGCAAGCCTCATATCTATTTAATGTCGTAAGAGGACGCGGCAAGAGCCCGCATTTAAACGACAAAATTTATCGTTTCGTGCCGCCCGAGCAGTTCGCATATATATATATATATATATATATATATATATATACACATACATACATACATACATACATACATACATACATACATACATACATACATACATACATACATACATACATACATACATACATACATACTTACATACATACATACATACATACATACATACATACACATATACATACATACACACACACACACACATATACACAGGGTGTTCTGTAATTAATAGATGATCCTGGAACTGTCAATGTGTCTGATCATGTCCTCTTATATGCTAGAATTTCAGTTTATCAAAACTCCCACGGTTTTCGAGATAAAAATCATCTGCTTTTGGTTTTTCGCTTGCCATTTCTACAAATAATAACTTTTTTTGATCCGGTTGAAAAAAACTAATTTTGGTTATTTGTTTTATATAGAAAAAGCTTCTTTTTAACCTTATAAATGTTAAGGAAACTTTATGAAAAAGATCTTACGCAGAACTTTCTACAAACCAATTCGAACATCTGACTTTGATAGCCTGCGGTGTAAAAAAACATCTACTACGCATATCATGCCAATTGCTTCAAAAAGTTGCTTAGTTATTGTCGATTCATATCATTTGCAGGAATGGCACGCGAAAAACTAAAAGCAGATGATGT
Organism: Ophion obscuratus; assembly: GCA_964007375.1. Taxonomy (NCBI): domain Eukaryota; kingdom Metazoa; phylum Arthropoda; class Insecta; order Hymenoptera; family Ichneumonidae; genus Ophion; species Ophion obscuratus. The sequence continues at coordinate 53,154,300 of OZ023318.1, read as the reverse complement.
TTTGTAAAAAATAACGAATCCGATAATCTCGAAAACCGGAGGATTTTTACTAAACCGAAATTCCAGCATATAGTAAGACATCATCTGACCTATCGACAGTTGCAGGATTATCCATTCATAACAGGACACCCTCCATATATATATGTATGACCACCGGAGCGTCCAATAAAAGAGACGAAAACCCAGCACTTTTGAGCGTAGAATATGAATTTTTTACTGAAGGTAGATGGTTGCATACTGAAGTAACCCCAATAAAATTTTGCCTCTCAACTCGCCCCATCCTTGAGAAATAAGGGTTGAAAACTTAAAAATCGCCGTATCTCGATAATTAATAGCCCGATCAAAAAAGGTTTCAAACAAAAGTTGTTTGGAATAATAAAACTTGTATAGAGTCATCGACGTCCAACCTCCTATCTTTGAAAATAGCGGCACAGAGCGACACATCTCTCTCTCTCTCTCTCTCTCTCTCTCTCTCTCTCTCGAGTGCGTAGACAGAGCTCTCGCTTGTGAAAGCCCGCGCGCGTACACCGAGCCCGAATATTGCACGATGATGATACAGATACAGTTATCGTTTGTACGCTTCGGAGAGCGCTTTATGGCCGTTTAATACCCGCCGTCACCGCTGCCGCCTTCCCATAAATTCATCACGGCTATACGGTAAGTTTGTCCCTCGCGTTGCCAAATAATGAGAACCGCTCCCATATTAGGTTAGCCCGAGAATACGCGGTCGCGCGTATACGGCATGAATTGCCGTGTAGGGCCCGCAATCGAACGTGTCGAGTTTGGCTATGGATTTTTTGTCACGAGAATATATCTGCATATTACTGTCAGAAGCATGTGAGGCATTCCACGTCACTTCAGTCAGTAAAAAAAAATCCACAAATAATTTTGGAAAATCGAGATACTTTATTGAAAAATATTCACCGAGTGTCGAAATTTTTTAAAAATTTCTGACGTTTCTTCTCGTTGATTACCATTTTTTAACATTTTTCCATTCAAATGGCTGTATCTTTGGCAGGATTTGACGTATTTACATCCATAAAAAACAAAAATGTGCGTCTTTTTATAGCCTTCCAGAAAAAAATTAATTTAGATTTTATTGAGCAAGTCGAACGTCCGTTGCAGTGCAAAATATGCAAGAATATTTTTTTTCTTATGGAAAAACACTCGTTATTTTATTTTTTCAAATTTCCCCGAATTGCGAATACGGAAAACGGATTTTTGGTATTTTTTATATTATGGGATTCCTAAACACCGTGAAGTAACAGCAATTTTTATATTTTAATTTTTTTTTATTAATATTCGATTGAAGACTGCGGAGCACTCCAAGGCTCCAATACATGTGACATATATGTCATATGTATTTCAAAAACCTGGTAATCATACAGCGAGTGCTCCACACTCTTCAATCGAATATTAATAAAGAAAAATTTTAAAATAAAAATAGCTGTCACTTCACGGTATTTAGGAATCCCATAATATAAAAAATACCAAAAATCTGTTTTTCGTATTCACAATTCGGAAAAATTCTTAAAAATAAAATAACGAGTGTCTTTCCAAACAAATATTTTTGCATATTTTGCCCTGAAACGGACGTTCGACTCGCTCAATAAAATCTAAATTAGTTTTTTTCTGGAAGGCTATAAAAAGACGCACATTTTCGTTTTTTATGGATGTAAATACGTCAAATCCTGCCAAAGATACAGCCATTTGAATGGAAAAATATTGAAAAAATGGTAATCAACGGGAAAAAACGTTAGAAATTTTGAAAAAATGTCGACACTCGATGAATATTTTGCAATAAAGTAACTCGATTTTTCAAAATTATTTGTGGATTTTTTTTACTGGCTGAAGTGACGTGGAATGCCTCATGTATATACGTGCATGGAGAAAAATACGGCCTCAAATTCTAACACTGGTTGTCAGAATTCGAATATTCGGTGCTAGAAAAGTATAGCAGTTTGCTGCCAGTTCGGAGTTCTAAGACTTGTTATAGAAGTGTAAAAATGATTCTCACACCGTATAGTAAAAATGATGCGTGCATATTACATTTGAAACTATTCTCCCATAGGCGCGAGTTCTATATGCTGTATAGTAAAAATAATGCGTGCATATTACATTTGAAGCTATTCTCGCATAGGCGCGAGTCCTATATGCCATATTTCCATATGGATTTTACTTTACGTATAAAGTGAATCTTCGTGTATGTAGATTTTACTATACGCATAGCATAAATCTTCGGCGTATAGCGAAAAATATTACGAAGTTATTAGTAAAATGTGACTCTTTATACCGTACTTTTTGTAAAATACTGGAAACTAATTGTTCCAATCACGTGGGCAAAATATTTTTTTAATACTACAAAAAATCACAATATACCGAATAAAATGTATTATTTGTTTCAGTTTACGTGCCATATCGTGGGTTAAAATTTAAATTTCTTCACTATTCCCGAATAAAAATGAATATGTATATATAATCATATATAATTGTATATTAATTTAACATATACAATTGTATACAAAAATTGGCCCGATAGAATTTTATATATTTGTATATAAACGTATACAATTGTATACGTTTATATACAAAGATATAAAATTCTTTCGGGCCAATTGCTGTATACAATTGTATATGTTAAATTAATATACAATTATATATGATTATATATATATATTGGCCCGATAGAATTTTATATATTTGTATATAAACGTATACAATTGTATACGTTTATATACAAAGATATAAAATTCTTTCGGGCCAATTACTGTATACAATTGTATATGATTAATTAATATACAATTATATATATATTTATATATAAACATATATAATTGTATATTAATTGATCATATATAATTGTATACAGAAATTGGCCCGATAGAATTTTATATGTTCGTATATAAACGTATACTATCGTACATAACTGTATATTAGTATATACAATTGTATACGTTTATATACAAGAATATAAAATTCTATCGGGCCAATTTTTGTATACAATTGTATATGAACGATTAATATACAATTATATATGTTTATATATATTCTTTTTTACTCGGGTTATTTCAAAAGAAAATGAAAGTACTCATATACAGTCATATACAATTGTATATACCGTGCATACAATTTTCACGTATATATATAATTATATACAACACTATATTGAATTATATGTAACTGTATATGATATTATATGTAATTATATAAACGCCCTATAAAAATAGTATCTCCATATATCATTATATACAGAACTATGTATAATTTTATCAAATCAAATTTGATGAAAGTGCATTTATATCGGATTATATATACGAATGTATAGAGTCATATATAATTATATATAAACCTATCTAAATATATATGATTGTATATCATCTTTATATAATTGTATCTAAGTATATCCAATCATTTTTACTCGGGTTACTATACCATAATTACAATTTTTATCTTCCATTCAATACTTTTTGATATTTAAAGATATTTTTTTTAGAAGCATAGTATTAATTCTAAACTTCGTGGCCCCTGTTTTCTCTGTGTGGACGTCGTGTATCCTGGGTGGTCGGAAAAGTGACGTCCAAAGGAAAAACTAGATGCCTCGTTTGAAGGCCTATTTGGATCGCCTCCGTGCTTGTTCTACTTTTTTTTCGTTTGTGATAAAAGGATTTTTAATTTTTTTGTCGAGTCTTCCTGTAGCATCTGTTTTTTTGTGCATTTTTGTGCATGTTCTTTCCTCTCAGAAATTTTTCCAAAAATTAGGAGTTATCTGGACTAGTACTGTGACTGATAGTGTCTGATCCTCTCAAACCTGTTTCTCAAACTTTGACTAAAGATCTAAGTCATCAACGTTAGTGTTCAGCTGGCTATTTATTTATTGCTCCACAGGGCATTTCGTCACTATAATGCAAGTTACATGAAGAAGAGAGAAGAAAAAGGGGTCGGGTTGAAATTCCGAACTTTGAATGATCAGAACGATCAAAACTCCGAAAAAATTTTACCTGAAAGACCAAAACTCCGAAAATCTGAACACCGTGAAAATAATTCAGCTACGGAAGTTTTAAAAGTTTCAATATTTTCAATAAATCGACGAATTATTTCAAGAATTTTTTTTTATCAAGAAGTGATTTTACGTCAAATTTGACGTAAAACATAATTTACAGTCAACTGTGTAGACTTCCGCTGGCATAGTCTCGATGAACCTTGTAATTTCGGAACATTAAAATTAGGAATTTTAAACCGTCGGCGCATTCAAAGTTCGGAATATCAACCCGGTCCTCATGTCAAGATCATGCCAGCGAAAGTCTACACAGTTGACTGTAAATGATGTAGAAAGTATAACATTGTCTAGAGAAATTTCAAAATTGACGCAAAATCAATTCTTCATAAAAGAAAATTCTTCAAATAATTCGTCGATTTATTGAAAATTTTGAAACTTTTAAAACTTCCATAGCCGAATTATTTTGACGGTGTCAAGATTTTCGGAGTGTTGGTCTTTCGCGTAAAATTCTTTCGGAGCTTTGAGCGTTCTGGCCATTCAGCGTTTGGTATTTCAACCCGGCTCCAAGAAAATAAAAGAACAAAAAAAATGAACATATTTTTTAATGAAAAAGTAGAAAATGTCTTAGAACATACAGGAGAGTGATTTGGATAGGTATTGATACGAGGCATTTAGATTTTCTCGTTGGACGTCACTTTTCGGGCCACCTGTATATATATATATATATATATATATATATATATATATATATATATATATATAGCGTGAGGAAGTTTTGCGTCCATATGTCGCGTCGATATAAAAAAATATGTTTTTTAACGACTATATTTTTTTTTTCACCGTTTTGAAACACATATCTATATGGCCTGCGAGAAAATCGGACCGGGACATTCGCGTGATCACTCCTATCGCATTGAGCGGTTCTCGCGGACGAGAAGAAGCGACCGGCAAAAGTTTACGACCCTCTCGGGGCAAAAAGTTAAGTGCATTAGGCGATGATTGTGGGCAGTCTTATCCAACATGGAAATGAATGCTCTTGAACTATATGTGTATATATATATATATATATATATATATATATATATATATATATATATATATATCAGTAGCTACCCCATTATTATTATATGCATATGTAAATGAATATACAGTCGAAGTTTGCAAACAAAAGTGGAAATGAATGCTCTTGAACTATATACAGGGTGTCCCTCTTATCTCTGCCAGCCTAAATAACTCGGTAATTATCGACGTCACAAAAAAATGTTCCAGACAAAAGTTGTACGATGTGAAGGGGGCCATCAAATGCGACCAATTTTTTTTATTCCGGTGGAGGCGCTGACGCACAGTGAAGGTCAACTCCACTTTTTTAAATGGAACGGTACATTTTTTCAACCATCTTGTGGAGCACCACAAGCCGCATAAAAAAACAGAAGGTCAAAGTCGTTCAAGGTCACCTATTAGAATAAAATACACATCTAAATATCTCGGATCACTACCAAATATTTGGTAGTGTTTTTTACATTTTCCGAAACAAAGTTCCGTAAAAAAAAAAAAAAAATAGCTCCGAAAAAAAAAACGCCCCGATTGAAAAATCGGAATAAATTCCCAAAAATGCGTGATTATATGTAAACATTTTCAAGCTATCACTCGCAGTGGAAGTATGATTTTTTCTGTGCCTTCTGAGCGATTAACTTTTTTTTTTAATCCGAAAAATTCAAGAGCCGCTTACTTTGGGCGGATACTTAAATATTTTGATACCCACAATGAACTTTTTTGACCATTTTTGAATAACCAAATCATCATCATGGACCTCGAACAGTTAGCAGTCAATTTTTCTTAACGTTAATCGCTCAGAAAGTACAGAAAAAATCATACTTTCACTGCGGGTGATAGCTTGAAAAATTATACATATAATCACGCATTTTTGGAAATTTTTTCAGATTTTTAAGGCGGGCGTTTTTTTCGGAGAGTTTTTTTTGACTAAGGATTGTTTCGAAAAATGTAAAAAAAATTCAGGGTGTCTTTTAGAGTCAATGGAATCAGATGAAAAAAAATTAATCGAATTCGTAGGGGTCAGGGAAAAAGTCCACTGGATTCACGTGGAATACCTCATATATATATATATATATATATATATATATATATATATATGAGGTATTCCTGGCATTCACAACGTTCATATAATAGACTGGAATTTATAAAAACGTATTTTCGTTGTCTGTTATGGTCTAAACTCATCAGCGTAGCTCGAAAGTTCGTCTATATAAGACGTATATTTCGGCGTTCATAATATTATAAGCGCAGTTATTATTCATTTTACATTCAAAAATGGATCGAAAAAATGATTCGCGACAAACAAGAAGCAGTGATAATTTACGGAAATCTCGACCAAAAAAAAGGAAGGGTGTTTTTAACCCCAACCTGGCCGAAACGGAAACTGAAAGTTTCAGCACGTCTGCGAAGAAACTGAAAAATAATATTGATATGACTGTGAATCAGAGTCCTAATATTGAATATCGGATTTTGAACTTTTGGGTTGTGTTTGCTGCTATTTCAAATTTAGCGAAGTGCAAAACGTGTAATGGAAATATTTCAGCTTCAACCAACTTATTTGGAATTTCGGCGTCAACCAACTTATTTGGAAAATCCGCCCAAAAATCGGCTGGAGTGGAGCAATCGTTGTAAATTTAGCAGCTTATATTGCCGTTGGACTATTCAACGAAGGTTCAAAATCATTATTATTTTATTTGAACTCAATCGGAGTGAGCTGTGGACACAACGCGCACGAATACGCTGACAAAATGGACGAAGCACGGATTGCATCTATGTAAGTTTACAAAAAAAAAATATTTTCTTCGTGTAAACTGAAATTGAAACTTTAAACGCGTTTTTTTCAAAATGGCATTTCTAAAGTGAACCGATCTTCTTGAAATTTTGCAGGCTTATTTAATACATAAAAATGTAGTCTTTAATCGTTCGATTTTTTTTTTCGAAAAAAATGGCCGTTTTATAGCCACAAAACGGCCGTTTTTTTTTCGTTAAAATCGAACCATTAACTTTGACTGTCCGCCATTTTGTGAAAAATGAATATTTTTTAAAATCCTTCGATTAAAGACCAGTTTATACTTATATTCGACTAAATCCATCCGCATTTTTTTTTCAGATGATCCACTTCGCCGCAATGTTGGTCACCGCAAACCGTGTATATAAAAACATTATTTCATTGACGGCGATTTGCCACTAAACAATGTAATATTTTTCAATAAAAAAATTACTGAAAGTTCTTCAAGATGTGTTCTTTAAGATGGTATATTGATCGATTGAAAAAGTTTTGTAGTTTTCTTCAAAAAAATTCATGAAAAAGGCCTTTTTTTTGCGCTACAAGTGGGGGTAACGCCTTAAGAGGAAGGCGTGCCTGTAAGCATGAACCTTAAATTTAAATATCAATTTTTCTTCACGATTGGAGAAAATTCGATTTTTTAAATCTAGTTTATTTGTCAATGTTTTTTTTTACTTTCCGAAGCTATTGTATATTGCTATTCAATATACAGATCAAACAATAAGGTCCTCCATACTAGATTTGATGAACGTTCAGTTTTACCATCCTATTATTTTGGCACAATAGTTCGATTTAGCTGCTGTCGAACGCTTTAAATCACATCGAAGTCAAACTTTAAATTTGCATCTTGTCAAAAAAATCTATTAAGGGAGCTTTCCAGTGTGAAATTTTCAAAAAATCGATTTTTTTTTGCTTTATCGAATAGTATACACTCTTCCGAATATTCCCTGAAATTTTCATGCCGAAATTCAGATTATTTCGGTTACTGTACAGCATTCCTTGGAAGAACGTTTCTTGACCGTAAGTAAACGATTTACCTAAAATTTCCTCACTTGAAACTTTGAACGCGTTTTTCTCGAAACAGCATTTTTCAAAACGGTGTCCAACTTGGAGGGCAGAGTTTTAAAGCTATCGAGTTGAATTTTTTACACAATATTCTTAACGTCATTGTTTATCGTGCTATGGAAGCTTTTTTTTTTGACATCTTCCTATTTTTTTGTAAAAAAAACTGCCAAAAAAATGCTAAAGTCGATACTTTTTGTTCAAACCGGCGCCATTTTTGCAAAAAAAAAAAAAGCCTCCATAGCACGAAAGCCAATTATATACCGATCAATAATCTTTTTGTGTTTTTTGTTTCAGATCAAAATTGTGACCCCCAACGTGGACACCACATCCAAGTGCATTTTCTGCAACAATTGTTTCATCATTTTTATAGATATTAATTAATAAATAAATCGATCTTTAAAAAATTGTTTTGTATTCTTCAATACCCAATTAATATACAAAAAAAAACAGACCGATTAGATTATTTTTTCTTTAAAAAAAAAAAAAATCGCGAAAAACAGCGATTTTTCGGGCTGTCACACTGGAAAGCTCCCTTAAGTACGAAGGATATAAATTCACTATAAACCATTCGCATCGAACTTCCGGATTGGCCAGAATTGTTTTTTTTTATAATTTTGTTAGAAATATTCCTTGCGTGCTGTTTGTTAACATTAATATGTTAACAAACATATTAATTTTTCACTGAGATCAGATTTCCAGTGCTGTGGATAAAAAATGTATTTGAAAATTACTTTCGCAAAAATGCATAGGGACATTTTAAACTTGGCAGGACTTTAAACTTGGCGAGCTTGTTCGTTTTATTGAAAAGGAAGGAATTATTTATTCGCACAAGTCATCCAATTGGTCGGAAAAAACATAATATTCAAAAAATGTACACATAAGATATCGATAATAGTTCGTTCAGTACGAATTTATTCATTTAAACCACAGAAATATCGTGGTGAAAAATTGACAAATAAACTAGATTTAAAAAACCGAAATTTCTCCAATCATGAAGAAAAATTGATATTTAAATTTAAGTTCATGTTTACAGGCACCCCTTCCTCTTCACGGACATAGCTGGGGCTTCGCGTAGATTTTTTTTTATTATTTCGAACTGTTTTGGAGGACGGCGCGATCAATTTTTTTTACCCATATCAAGGGTCACCCTTTTATATATATATATCCATATATATATGGAAAAAATTATACGCATCGTCTCCCATATTTGTTATTTTTCTTCGCTCGAATCAATAACATTAATCACGCACAAGAACGCGTCTAGGCGAGCGGTTCGACGAGCGACACGGTGAGGTGAACGTTAATTTCTTATGGGAGAGAGGGAGAGAGAGAGAGAGGGGTCACGCACGGGAGGAATTTTATCGAGACATCGTAGGCGAATCTAGGCTAATTATGGTCGTTCAGGAGACGAGTCTTTTTTTCATCTCTATTTTTTTTTTTTTTCTTTAACGAGACAGCAGCGCTTATAAACGTATCGGACGTTTGACAAATATATATATACATATATATGTATTTATATACGATTTTCATAATGTGCCTGACGAATAAGGTCTGTGGAAGAAGAAAAACGCCAATTAACGATCCGGCAGGCTCGTTAACCTCTTTCATTATTCGTTCGTTCTCGTAAACCTCGAATACACATTTACTATTTAAAAAAAAGCTCCTTGACTCGTATTGCCCCGTGTCTTTGAGTAGATTGACGCGCAAAGCGCGCGCTTTCGAAGGTAGAAGAAAAAAAAACGAAGCGGCGCGCCGTGGCGTATAATACGTCTGTATGTACGTGTGCGTTCGCTACCGCGCTTCTTTCTCGCGATAAATTCGAGCTTGCTCCGATCGCGAGGCATGAGTAACGAGCGGCAATAACCATGCCAATAATTAAGTATCGCCGGTGTGGGACCATTTGTTCGGTCGCCATTAACTGCGGGAGCGTGGCTGGAACCTTCGACGTTGTATATATGATGATGATGATATATATATATATATATATATATATATATATATGTATATAAAGGAAAAGGAAAAATGGGCCCACGATGAGGCTAGTCTTAAAAATCATGGACTATGTCAGTCTATTTTAGAGAATTTTTTGAAAAAAATAAAATGTGTTTATCATCTTAAAAAAAATAGTTTTCACTTTACAAGCAAAAAAAACGTTGACATTGACAATCTATAATTTTTGTCATATTTTTTAACGAAAGTATGCTTCAAAATGAAAAAATATGATATAGTGACATATGTTGATATCGCAATTAGTTCAGGAGTTATCAGCGTTCGAACGTTTCCAAAACTTCAAAAATCGATATTTTTTTGAAAATTATAACTCCTCAAGGCGAATAGATAAAAATATAAAAATTGGTGTGGATATTCGAATCATGGGTACAATTTTACAAAAAAAAAAAAAAATCAGGAAAACCAAAAATGGTCTGGGTCACGGGTTAGGTGAAATGGCGTAGAATGTCCCATATATATGTATATCTGATTAGACATTTCTATCATATATATTCTATGTATGCATATCGTGTTTATATATATATATATATATATATATATATATATATATATATATGCAATAATACCAGAATGCATGTCAACTGCATATAGTGGGGAACAGTACTGATGTCACTCTGCGTCCGTTCGTTTCGTTTTCTTTCATCTTCGTGTCTCATCGTAGCGACTCTCTCTCCCTCCCTCGCTCTCTCTCTCTCTCTCTCTCTCTCTCTCTCTCTCTCTCTCTATCTCAAGCCCGTCTCTCGTTGCGAACGTAGCTCGCACACACAAAATGTTCACCATCCCACGACGCAACAATGTGCCACGCGCGCATGTGTGATACCGCAAAAATGGGCATGGGGAAGCTTGAGGTGATGCGCGGTGAATAAAACGCAAGAGAAAAGCCAGAACGTCATTGTTCGTGTTGCGACTCTCACAGGCACAATATAATTCGGTGACGATGAGCAATGCATTGTGAATCCTTTGATAAATGTGTCAACATTATTATTATGATTGTCATCATCATCCTCATCATCTTTATTAGCATCTTCATCATAATCATCATCATCGTCGTCATAATTATCGTTATAATTATTATTATTTAAAAAATTCGAATAATTATTATTATTAATTATGGTAAATACAGTACTACCTCTCTAAGAGAGCGGTCTAGCGCGGTTAGGGGAAGAAATTCTCGAGAAATTCGTCGCCGAAACCTTCCCCCACCGCTAGGTTAGTGCGCTCGAAAATCGCGCATGTGGTAGCGTGTATGTGTTTCTCCACTCGAACTCGATAAGAGAGCGCGAACGAAAGTGTTGAGAAAACTGTAAATGAGTTGCGGAAAGTGTACTGGCGTTTCGTCGTTTCATGCGTAAGTATATCTCATTGAATATTGATGTGTAAATCTTTCTTTGTCTTCGCGTTTTTTTTATTCTGCTGTTTGGTATATTTTGTTGTTGCAATATTATAACACATATGAAGGAAACATTTTTAAGACTTTCAATAGTTGTTGAATTATCTTATTGTTCGCAAAAATATACGTAGTATATTCGTTATCGAAACTCGAACATATATAGTGTACAAAAAAAATGTAACTAACAATTTATCTTGTGTATATACTTCAAGTTGAAATATACAATGTATAAATATTTCATTTTTAGATAAAACGGGATGGCTGAATCGAAAAAACGAAAATACAAAACAAGCGGCACTCGATAATTTTTATCAATATCAATAATATTCTATGCTGTGTTAATGTCTATTAAAATATATTTTACTTGCATTAAATTACTACTGGAAATTTAATTATGGTGCATGTTTTTTTCTCCGACTTTACGGCTTAAACGTATATATTATTATACAAAGGAATATTATCCATTTGACAATCGTGCGACGTGCGATTTTCTGAAATCGCTCGCGATCTCTTATCGAGTTGTCCGCGACAAACTCGAGAGGCCTCGGGTACACTGGACAGCTCGAGCTAGGTGGGGGAAGCCATAAAATGCGCTCAAGCGGAACGGCGGGGAAATTCTCTCTTAGCGAGGGCTCTCTTAGAGAGGTAGTACTGTAAATCGAGTGAAAATTCTTGAAGTTATTTGTCACGCCAATTGAAAAAAAGCTGTTTCGAGAAGTTCCGAGTAGTCGGCCATTTTGTACATCGAAAAAAAAAATTTATATTTTCTAACACCTTGATATTCATACTAAATAGATGTGTAATTAATTTTGTCAATGAATCACTTTTTCATACGAAAAAAACTGTCAAATTCGCACATGATTTTATACCCGTTACCATGTCCTAAGGCCTTAATTTCTGGATGTTTGTTTGGATTTGTATAACCCAAACAAGCCCAAACAAAAATTATCCTGATTTTAGCAGGAGTCCCGCTTTCGAATATGTACCTTAATTATTTTTGACCTTATATTATTATTATCATCTTTGTAAATTCTTCTAATTATTTTGATTATCATTACATAATTAGTATTATTTTTCTCATTATAGTTATTCCGAGCAATGATAGTTGCAAAGATCCATTGATCTCGCAATCCCATTGACGAGTGTAAAAAAAATCCGACCAGTTTTGATCGCCACCAAAAAATCGTCGTTATCATGGAATCGTCGATTTGAGAATGTCATTGCTATTTTTTTTTCTTTTTATTTTTATGCCATATGCGTGCGAGAGACAATGCAAGCTGACTTGTAGGTAAAGCGGGGTGCACGTCATCCTTATGAATCCTTGTATATGTATATATACGGGATTCCCTTGGTTTGGGGGGAGCCCCAAGTCGCAGCTTCCGAACTGTCGTTTAATTTGATTTACCGTTGCCTAAGGGTTATTAATTACTGTATTGCTCGCAACTCCCTCTCGCCTCCCTGTGCCTCTTCCTCTGACACTCCCTCTACTCTCTACCGCCTATGGACACACATAAACATTTACTTATATATATCTACAGGGTGTCCTGTTATGAATGGATAATCCTGCAACTGTTGGTAGGTCGGATCATGTCCTACTAAATGTTGGAATTTTGCAAAAGTTTGAAAAAAAAAACATCATCTGCTTTTCGTTTTTCGCAAGCCATTTCTACAAATGATATGAAACGACAATACCTAAGCAACTTTTTGAAGTAATTCGCACGATATGTGTAGTACATTATTTTTCATTTTTCATAAAGTTTCCTTAACGTTTAAGGTTAAAAAGAAGACTTTTCTAGATAAAACAAATAGCCAAGACTACTTTTCAAAAAACTGGGTCAAAAAAGTTATCATTTGTAAAAATGGCATGCGAAAAACCAAAAGAAGACGATTTTTATCCTGAAAACCGTGAAACTTTTACTAACAAGGAACATCACTTTTGTGTCCTCCGATTTTGTTGAAACTTTTTTATGTGGAAGGGTATCAAAAACTAAGAGAAATGTTTTTCCTTTTATCCGCGGAAAATCGGTTTTAAGGGGTGAAACGCGCCCTCCAAAATGGGGATGTTTTTCGTTTTTCGTCGAAAACGTTTCAACGGTACAAGATATTAAAAAACGTCAAATTGCAACAATGTTTATTTTTTGTGTACTATACATTGGAGATGAGAACGATAATGTTATAGACGGAAAACGAAAAACACCCCTATTTTCGAGGATGCGTTTCACCCCTTAAAACCGTTTTTACGCCGATAAAAAAAATACGTGTCTCTTAGTTTTTGATACTCTTCCACATAAAACAGTTTCAAAAAAATCGAAGAAGGACACCAAAGTGATGTTCCTTGTAAGCTGGAATTTCAGCATATAGTAGCATAGCAGCATGATCGGACCTATCGACAGTTGCAGGATTATCCATTCATAACAGGACACACCTGTGTGTATATATATATATATATATATATATATATATATATATATATATATATATATATATATATATATATATATATATATATATATACAGGGTGTCCCATTTTAATCTTACACCTGAATTTTCTCGAAAAATATTGCTCGGACGAAATATTGTGTGGAACAAAACTTCTAGGGATTGAGGACGTTTGAAAAAAATTTATTTGAGCAGCCAAAATTCAAAATGGCGGCGTTACAAAGGGTGACATGTTTTTTTCAAACGGAAACATAACTTTTTTTTATTGCCAAAAAATTTGTCAGCTGAAAACTAAAAACTTTTGTTGAAAATTTTTTTTGATAAAGTTCATAGTTTTCAAGTGAGAACATCATTTTCAATTATTTCAGATGTATCCAGGATTTGTGTGTGTGTGTGTGTGTGTGTGTGTGTGTGTGTGTGTGTGTGTGTGTGTGTGTGTGTGTGTGTCAGGGTGTCCCAGAAGTGACGTACGCCCTTTTAGCATCTGCTAGGAAAAAAAATTCTGTGACAAAAAGTCCTCAGTCATTTTTTGATCAGACGCATAGATAATTAATTATGAATTAAAATAAATAGCCAATCAGGTGCGCGCTACGGCGGAAAGGCAGCGCAGAGGGGAGGGATAGGGGAATGGATTGTAATTGCGTGCGCCTGAAAATGTGTGCGGAGGGAAAATTCCGAAAGCATGTGCGCAAGTGTGTGTGTGAGTGTGTGTACGTGCGCGCGTGTGTGTGTGTGTGCACACATGCTTTGGGGATTTTCCCTCCGCACACATTTTCAGTCGCATGCAATTACAATCCATTCCCCTATCCCTCCCCTCTACGCTGCCTTTCCGCTGTAGCGCGCACCTGATTGGCTATTTATTTTAATTCATAATTAATTATCTATGCGTCTGATCAAAAAATTACTGAGGGCTTTTTGTCACAGAATTTTTTTTCCTACCAGATGCTAGAAGGGCGTACGTTACTTCTGGGACACCCTGTATATTTATATATATATATTTCTATTTATACAGGGTGTCCCTCTTATCTCTGCCACCCGAAATAACTCGGTAATTACCGACGCCACAAAAAAATGTTCCAGACAAAAGTTGTACGGTGTGCAGGGGGCCACTAAGTGCGACCAACTTTTTAAATTTCGGTCGAGGTGCTGACGCACAGTGAAGGTCACCTCCACTTTTTAAAATGAAATGGCACATTTTTTTCAACCATCTCGTGGAGCACCTCAAGCCGCATAAAAAACATTAGGGGCTCAAAGTCGTTCAAGGTCATTCAAGGTCACCAATTTAGATTCATATAATCGATACTGCCCTTGAATGACCTTGAGCGACTTTGACCCCCTAATGTTTTTTATGCGGCTTGAAGTGCTCCACACGATGGTTGAAAAAAAATGTACCGTTCCATTAAAAAAAGTGGAGCCGACCTTCACTGTGCGTTAGCGCCTCCATTGAAAAAACACTAATTGGTTGCATTTGATGGCTCCCTTCACACCGTACAACTTTTGTCTGGAACATTTTTTTGTGACGTCGATAATTACCGAGTTATTTAGGCTGGCATAGATAAGAGGGACACCCTGTGTATATGAATGTGAATATGTGTATGTATACATATATACATAAATGCATATGTGTATATATTCGTGTGGGGCATCCCGCGCGCTATCTCTCGTTAAGGAGTTGGAGAGACCGTGGACCCCGAGGCACCGCTGATGAGCCAAGTATCTTATGAGATATGCAACTCTGTTCGCGTATAAACGGCAGCCAACTGAGAAAAATAATGCTTGCTCATATGTACGTATACTCATATATATGGGAAAAAGTCATTTTGACGTCGTTGTGTCTATGCAATGTTGGCTATTAGGACATCTGGCTTTTTTCAGGACAGTCCTTGAACTTTTGTTTAAACGAATCGTTGATTTTGGGGCACAGGGAGTGCCTTGGAATGACCTTTATATCAATATGCTTACATTTGGCTAAATGTGATTTTTAAGACATTGGGCTTTACAAAATGTTGAGTATGGGGACAATTGGCTACTGTGAGGACGGTCGTCGAAGTCGAATGTCTTAAAAATAATTTTTTTCTCTGTATATATATATATATATATATATATATATATATATATATATATATATATATATATATATATATGTAAATATAGCGGGGACATTCGTTTTCATTCCGGTCGTTCATATATCGTAATACGTAACCCGCCTCCTTCCCAACCGGCACACGATGAGCTTTTATGCACCGCCATATTTATAAGAGTATTATACGCCATGGAGTACAGGAGCACGGCATTTATTTCGCATAGCAGGATTGACGATAAATCACTGATGAAATATATATATATATATATATATATATATATATATATATATATATATATATATATATATGGCTGTGTGTGTGTGCGTATGAGAGTGATATCGAATCCTGAAGGTACATGCGTAGATAGTTTTTCCAGCTCGTCGTGCATAAAGTATTATTAAACGGCGATAAAAGTATATATATATATATTTGTACGTGTATATATATATTGTGAAAGAATTGCCTTTTTCCAATTTATCGCAAGAAATATATCTCAGGACAGAATCGCGCGCGATTGAAAATGAACAGTTACTTGTTCATTTTTATATCTGATAGATAGAGAATAGACTGCGTGGCGACTAGCGCGTTGACGTGCGCTTTTTCACATTTGAATTTTTATCGGCGTATGACACGATGACTGGTGTGCCTCTTTTTATAATTGTATATATATATATATATATATACCCACGAAAGTTTCAAGAAACGAGGTAAAATTTCTTTAATTAAAATAAAATTAAAATAATCGTAAATTAATTGTTATTTCTCATAGATTTTGTTTTATTTTTCCAAGAAAATTTATCCATGCTATTCATATATATATATATATATTAGACTGATTCAAAAAAAAAAATTTTTTCTGGATTCTCGTGCTATTGTTGGGCACTGATAAAACAAAATTTCTCTAAAAAGATGGGCGCGGTCACTCAATTTTTAGAGGTGGCTATCTCGACTTTTTTGTATTTGAATTTTTTTTAACAAACGTATTGCATTTAAGCATAGTCATGGCTTCGGATTACGGATAAAAATCACATCCAGCAGCTGTTTCGTAACAAAAATAAACTCTAACAATTTGAAAAGGGTGCAATATTCACAATTCAAATCCAGGTAGATCAATAATGGCGTCTATACTACTCTCGTTATTCATGTAGATTTATTTATCCGCATTAACATTTCGCACTTTTAACGAAAAATTAAATTATAAGCTTTTATTCATAAATCGTATATTTACATTTTCAAAATGCTACGCTTATATTATCTTCAAACTCATTTACATTTCTTCCCAGCCATTCTCAAGTTCGTTAACATTTTGGGCAGAACGAAAATGTGCAACGTTGAACAGTTTGTCCAAATCTCTCTTAAATTTACGCTCCTTCGATATTTGTGACGGCAAATTCTTTTTAACTCGATTTTTTAAAAGTTGTTTCCAGACTAGATGGAGTTTTATTGATTTCAAGATTGCGTTATTCAATCGACGCGTTGGAATTTCAGCACATTTCCATTGTTCGAAAATTTCTTTCATCGTTTCGTGTGCACTTCGACGTATGGTCAGTTTTTCTCTGTTATGCTTGTAAAATAACAAACTCAAAACTTTTCCGATTTTTATCCGTAATCCGAAGCCATGACTATGTTTAAATGCAATACGTTCGTTAAAAAAAATTCAAATACAAAAAAGTCTAGATAGCCACCTCTAAAAATTGAGTGACCGCGCCCATCTTTTTAGAGAAATTTTGTTTTATCAGTGCCCAACAATAGCACGAGAATCCAGAAATTTTTTTTTTTTTTTGAATCAGTCTAATATATATATATATATATATATATATATATATATATATATATATATATATATATATATATATATATATATATGAATAGCATGGATAAATTTTCGTGGAAAAATAAAACATAATCTATGAGAAATAACAATTAATTTACGATTATTTTAATTTTATTTTAATTAAAGAAATTTTACCTCGTTTCTTGAAACTTTCGTGGGTGATTCGTATCTGTTAAGGCCTAACAGATACGAATATAAAACGTAATAAGATTACAGCAAAAAACCTAACAGATACGAATAAAACAGTAACGGGTATAAAATCATGTGCGAATTTAAGAAATTTTTTTCATAAGAAAACGTGATTCACTCATAAAATTAATTACACATCTCTTTAGTATGAACATCAAGCTGTTAGAATTTTTTTTTTTTTCGATGTACAAAATCGCCGACTACTAATATTTTCTTTTGTTATCTTTTTTTAGGCGCTCCGCGGCGTGACATTTAGCATCTACAATTTTTTACCTAGAACAAAAAACAAAAATCCTCGTCAATCTACATTAGAATAGCTAGAAAAGTACGTACGGAATTTAAAAAAAGTTTTTTTTATTCCAAAGTTCTAGGTATTTGAACTTAAGAAATGAATTTTCAGTGAAAAATTTCGTTATAACTGCTCACAAACTGCTCATAAAATGAACAGTTTTCGATTAATCAGAAATTCCGTACGTCCTTCTCTGCGAAATGCAACAGGAACGTAACTTCAAAATTTGAAGTAAATCGAGTGAAAATTGTTGAAGTTATTTGTCACGTCAATTGGAAAAAAAAAGCTGTTTCAAGAAGTTTCGAGTAGTTGGCCATTTCGTACATCGAAAAAAAAAAAAAAAAATATATATTTTCTAACAGCTTAATATTCATACTCAATAGATGTGTAATTAATTTTATGAGTGAATCACTTTTCCATACGAAAAAAAGATTGTTAAATTCGCACATGATTTTATACCCGTTATTGTCGCCTAAGGCCTTAAGTACAGTTATTGATTTTATTTTATGAGCTATTAATTATATTGGTATAAGCAAAGTAAATTTTCTTCGTCAATGAATGACTAAATAGATAAATGAGTAAATGAATAAATAAATACACAAACAAATGAGGCAGTGAATAAAATAATAAACTAATAAAATAATAAGTAAATAAATAAACAAATAAATAAAGAAACTAATAAAATGAATGAATAAATAAATGACCAAATAAACAAGCAATTGTGATCCGATTACAAGGAATTATAAATTGTATGTATAATTCACAAAGCATTCGCTCATCCCTTTTGGCGATCCACATCCGAGAAGATTCAAGAAAGAAAGAAACATTGCGAACTAGGCATTAATGCACTTTTCTTCTCACTTCGCACTTCGCACGTCGAATTTATACGGGACGTATCCACGCTCGTTTGGGAACAAAAAAAGATCGGTGTCCTCCAACATAATCATATCGGCGAAACATTCGAGTTTCGTTCTCCTCGAACTTGTAACACGCCGAATTTCGACGAAATAAAGATCTTGTCGTACATCCTCGCGGACAAGCGTCCTCGGGAGGACGAGGGGGGGGGGGGGGGGGGGGGGGGGGGGAATTCAATGCGGTGTGAACACACGGAACATTTCAGTTGCCGAAGTTATACGTTCATTTCGAGTTTCACTGCTCTCGTCGTTCCCACGTAACAGCGAGTTTCATCCTATCCCATCTCTCTCCCCACCCCGCCCCCTTTTTTACTGCCCATGTACCTAATTATACGCCTAAGTGTACAAGCATCAGTGCTTCTTTTTTTTCTTTCATCAGTCTCATTTTATTTCGATATTATTCCCCGTGTGCCGCAAGTTCCCACGGAATTTCACCTCCTCCCGATCATCTCTCGTACAATTAATCGAACAAGATTAAGAGTCACCGTGCGCGATGCAAAAAGTTTTGCCCGCGAAGGCTATTCGCCCAATATGTCATCGCCCTATTTGCCTCCTCGTCTTTGCATTTCCGCGCGTGGAAATAGCCCCGATTAATTGTGGCGAGTGTAACGTATCTGTGTCTACGCTGCTTATATGGAGAACGGGTTTATTGATTTGTTTTATTGATTTTTAACAACGAGAAGAAGAAGAAAAAAAACGAGTTCGAGAATAATTATTATGGCGACATGAACGAGAGTGAATCTCTTTTTGCGTGTACTTTGTAACCTGCTGCGTCGATGCCCGTGAATCTTTCCATATAGGCCTCCGAAGTAACTTTCGTGGTGGCGCCCCGTAACGGCTGCCGGTGGCAAAACTTGGATTGGCGCATGGCGGTGAAGTCAAACCGGCACAAACACGAAAGAGCTAGGCTTGAGCAAGCATCATCGATTGGACACCTGATTTAAATGTGCGACCGGCATACTGCACTAGCAGACGAAAACCAATCCAAGTTTTGCCAAAACTCGCCGCAAGGGTGCGCCACAAGAGTTACTTCGGAGGCCTATATACAGGGCGAGGCACTAACTGTTGCCACCTTGAATATCTCTGTAATTATCGACGTCACGAAAAAATGTTTGAAACAAAAGTTGTACCGTACGAAAGGGGTCGTCAAATGCGACCATTTTTTTTTATCTCAGTGGAGGTGCTGTCGTACAGTAAAGGTCACCTTCACTTTTTTAAATGGGACGGTACATTTTTTTTTCAACTATCTTGTAGAGCATCGAAAACTGCATAAAAAACATTTAGGGGTCAAAGTCGTTCAAGGTCATTTAAGGGGTTACCCCCACTTGCGATTTTGAAAAAATCGATTTTTTTTATTGCATTTTTTTGAAGTATAAATATCTGAGAATATGTCCTGAACATTTCAAGTCGATCCGAACAAAATTGACTGAGATATGAGCGTTGAAAGAGAAGAATCCGTTGTGCAAACGACCGAAAAATTGAAACTTTAAACGCGTTTTTCTCAAAATGGCATTTCTGAAGTCGGTGACCAAGATTTCTCGAACACTAATGAACTGATCTTCTTGAAATTTTGCAGGCTTATTTAATACATAAAAATGTAGTCTTTAATCGTTCGATTTTGTTTTTCGAAAAATAATGGCCGTTTTATAGCCAAAAAACGGTCGTTTTTTTTCGGTAAAATCGAACCATTAACTTTGACTGTCCGCCATTTTGTGAAAAATGAATATTTTTTAAAATCCTTCGATCAAAGACTAGTTTATACTTATATTTGACTAAATCCATCCGCATTTTTTTTCAGATGATTCACTTCGCCGCAATGTTGGTCACCGCAAACCGTGTATATAAAAACATTATTTCATTGACGGCCATTTGCCACTAAACAATGTAATATTTTTCAATAAAAAAATTACTGAAAGTTCTTCAAGATGTGTTCTTTAAGATGGTATATTGATCGATTAAAAAAGTTTTGTAGTTTTCTTTAAAAAAATTCATGAAAAAGGCCTTTTTTTGCGCCACAAGTTGGGGTATAACGCCTTAAGATAAAAAAGTGACATGAACTTTATTTTTTATGTGAAATTACCTTTATTCACAGTAGATGTTCAAAGTGATTGCCATTGGAATCAATGCAGTATTGCAATCTCCTGATCACGGATTGTGTAGAATTTCTTATCACTTCGGCACTTATCGAATCACAGGCTCGAAGAATTCTCTCACGCATATCATCCGGCGTAGTTGAACGTTCTTTATAAACAAGATCTTTCAAGTATCCCCACGAGAAAAAGTCCAGAGGCGTCAAGTCTGGCAAGCGAGCCGGCCACAATACAGCTCCTCCACATCCAATCCAACGATTTGGAAATCTCTTTTGCAATTTATTTCTAGGTATCAGCGATAAATGTGCCGGGCACCCATCGTGTTGATACCACATTCTGTTTCTTGTTTCTAAAGGTATTTCTTCCAATAACGGACCTAATGTTTCTGGAAGGACTGCGGTGTACTTCCTACCATTAAGATTCCCTTCGATGAAATAAGGGCCTATGATCCCATCCCCAATAATCCCACGCCATACATTAACCGACCACGGTCTTTGGTATGCAGCTTGCCGCAGCCAATGTGGATTTTCAGTTGACCACAAATGCATGTTATGCGAGTTAATATGTCCATGATTCGTAAATGTTGCCTCATTAGTAAATAAAATCCGATTAATAAATGAGTCATCTCTCTGAATCTGGCGTTGAGCACATCGGCAGAATTCAGTGCGATTCTTGAAATCCGTACCAGTTAATTCCTGGTGGAGACTGATGTGGTAAGGATGATATTTACGAAGATGTAGATCACGTAGAATACTTCTTTGGCTTACGCCAGATTCCCTCGCAATTTGACGAGAACTCGCACAAGGGTCTCGATGAACGGCGGCAAGAACACCAATTTCCGTTTCTTCGTTAGTAACTCGCTTTCGTCGGTTACTTTCCCGACGGGTTAAGGATCCAGTTGTCCTTAGTTTAGTGTGAAAAATTTGAAATGTACGGCGTGTAGGATGAGAACGTTCACAAAATCTTTCAGCGTATAAGTCTCCAGCTCTCACTGCATTTTTCTGACATTCTCCGTAAATAAGAAGCATATCAGTTTGCTCTTCAAAAGAATACATCATTTATTAGGTGTACAAATAAGTTTTAGGGCACTTCGATTTTGTATCATAACAGCTATTCTAAATTAATTCAAAGGTCCCGCTCACTTATCATAGATGGCGCTTGATATGTAGTATCGAAACGTAAAGGAGTCATAAACATAACCTATAAATTCTGTAAATTAAACATGCAGACCGATAAGCTATTTATTAGACACTGCATTCGCTCTGAATTCCATCAAGGAAAAAGTGTTAGGAAAGCGTATGAATCGATATGTTCTGTTCTTGGAGACAACATTGTATCTAAAAGTACATGTGAGTATTGGTATAAGCGATTCAAAGAAGGTGATTTCGACGTTAGTGACCGTGAACGCACGGGGCCTCCTGTAAAGGTGGACGATCAGGAACTGCAAGCGTTGCTGGATGAAAACTCTTGTCAGACGGAGAAACAACTTTCGGAACAGCTTGGAGTAACTTAACAAACTGTTTCTTATCGTTTAAAAGCAATAGATAAGATTCGAAAAGGAACAAAGTGGGTATCACACTTTCTGACTCAAGAAAATAAAAACAGCCGTCTTAACATTTGTGTGAGTCTTTACAACAAGCAACATAGAAAGTCTTTCTTGTGGAAAATTGTGACCGGCGATGAAAAGTGGATTTATTTTGATAATCCGAACCGCAAATATCATTGGGTTGACCCCGGCGAGCCGACAACATCCAAGCCAAAGCGCAATGTTCATTGTAACAAAGTCATGCTGTGCATATGGTGGGATATGAAAAGCGTACTGTATTATGAACTTCTCAAACCTGGTCAAACAGTTACTACCGATCGCTATTGTCATCAATTGATGCAAGTGAATCAAGAAATTGAGAAGAAACGTCCATTTTCTGGTAAAGGAAAACGTCCAGTAAAACTGCTCCGTGACAACGCGCGGCCTCATGTGGGTAAACCGGTCAAGGATACGTTACTAGCGCTTGGATGGGAAGCTGTACCACACCCGGCGTATTCACCAGACTTAGCCCCATCCGATTATCATTTATTCCGGAAAATGCAGAACGATTTGTCTGACGTGCGATTCAAAACATTTGAAGAAGTGGAAAAATGGGTCGCTAAATTTCACCTCGCAAGACGAAAGTTTCTTTGCGAAAGGCATCCGCGAGTTACCTGAGAGATGGCTGAAGGTCAATCAGTGTGATGGAGATTACTTCGATGAATAACTGTGTTTTACTTCTTTTTTAATAAATCTTGAATTTTTTGAAAACTGTCCTAAAACTTATTTCTACACCTAATACATTCGCTTGATTCATTACTACTAGTCTCACCATTCTTACTATCGTTATCTTGGGTTTGTTTGGGCGAAACATTGTACAATGTTCCGTGTACATTGTAGGTTTGGTGCCGTTGTTTACATACAAGACAATGGCAAGACTTCGGCGATAATTGCCGAAGTGATACAAAATTCGCGATGAGGAGATTGCAATACTGCATTGATTCCAATGGCAATCACTTTGAACATCTACTGTGAATAAAGGTAATTTCACATAAAAATAAAGTTCATGCCACTTTTTTATCTTAAATGACCTTGAACGACTTTGACCCCTAAATGTTTTTATGCAGTTTTCGATGCTCTACAAGATAGTTGAAAAAAATTGTACCGTCCCATTTAAAAAAGTGGAGGTGACCTTTACTGTGCGACAGCGCCTCCACTGAGATAAAAGAAAATGGTCGCATTTGATGACCCCTTTCGTACGGTACAACTTTTGTTTCAAACATTTTTTTGTGACGTCGATAATTACAGAGATATTCAAGGTGGCAACAGTCAGTGCCTCACCCTGTATATTTCGAAAGATTCACACGTATCGAAGCAGTGGGTCTCACGTCGAACACGTCGACATCAAGTCTCGTTGATGTCGACGCGTAGTCGAGTAAAAGAGACGAAAAGCCAGCACTTTTTAGCGTAAAATATGAATTTATATCTGAAGGTAGATAATTGCATACTGAAATTAACCTCAATAAAATGCCCCTCAACTTGCCCCCACCCCTAAGAAATAAGGGTTGAAAACTTAAAAATCGCCGTATCTCGACTATTAATAGCCTGATCGAAAAATGTTTGAAACAAAAGTTGTTTGGCATAATAAAATACGTATAAAGTTATCCGACGTCCAATCCCCTATCTTTGACAATAGCGGCACAAAAACACGATATGTCTATTCCGAAAACTCCGATATCTTGACGAAACGTGTAATTTCGGAACATTAAAATTAGGAACTTTAAACTGTCCGTGCATACAAAGTTAGGAATTTAAACCCGGCCCCAGATAGCTTTGTACGAATTTTATTATTCCAACCAAATTTTGTTTGAAACCTTTTTTGATCGGGCTATTAATTATCGAGATACGGCGATTTGTAAGTTTTTAACTCCCATTTCTTAGGGTTGGGGCGAGTTGAGAGGAAACATTTTATTGGAGTTACTTTCATATTCACATTAAAAATTCGTATTCTACGCTACAAAGTGCTGGGTTTTCGTTTCTTTTACTGGACTAGTGAGTATTATTCTTTTGGTTTTTTTTTCATTATTGTTATGAATCTGCCAATGAAATCATTTTGGATTCATATATATATATATATATATATATATATATATATATATATATATATATATATATATATATATATGAGGCGTTCCATACCATTTCGAACGGTCAAAAAGTTGTCCACTCTCAAAAAAATTGAAATTTTGTCAAATTATTAAACTATATGAAAAAAACAGTGTAAATTTTTCCAAAATTTTCAAAATACCGTTATATCTCGAGAGCATTTGATTTAACAGAAAAATGTTTAAGACAAAAAAGTTGCAGTTTTACATGAAATTTGTGAAAAAAATTTGTTTTGAATTTTTCGAGTTTAAAAAATGCCCATTTTCACCAAAATTATACAAAAATATTTTTTTTCGGCCGGTATGTCACTTTTGATTTTTCCCAAAAAATTCCAGAAAATACTCTGAAGTGTGTACAGTAACACCTATTTTTTTCAGAGTGGCTCGATTCGTTGCTGCAAAGCTGTGCTTTGTTTTATTATTATGAAATATTTTTTGTAAATTTTTGTAAAAATTAGTTTGTAACAAGGCACTCGAGAAACCACCAAGAAAATTCAAAGAAAGCACATGAATTCTCTGCTTGGCTCACACCGTGCAACCTCGTGTAAAAAAATCAAACCACACTGAGAACTTCGATAGTATTTTGGCATAGAGGGGGAATGTTGACAAACTGAAGGAAGGAGAAGGCATTTGACGGTGCACATTACTTTTTATGGCAAGGTTAACTTTGTATACCTTACCGATAATTTATCATTAAGCTCAAAAAAATTATTACTGTTGTGGATGTTTATTACCTGAAAAATGTGAGAAAAATTTGGGAGAGAATAATTTTTAATAATAATTGATTCGTCTAAAAAAAATATCTCATAATAATAAAACAAAGCACAGCTTTGGAACAACGAATCGAGGCACTCTGAAAAAAATAGGTGTTACTGTGCACACTTCAGAGTATTTTCTGTAATTTTTTTAGAAAAATCAAAAGTGACATACCGAGCGAAAAAAAAAATTTTTGTATAATTTTGGTAAAAATGGGCACTTTCTAAACTCGAAAAATTCAAAACAAAATTTTTTCACAAATTTCATGTAAAATTGCAACTTTTTTGTCTTAAACATTTTTCTGTTAAATCAAATGCTCACGAGATATAACGGTATTTCAAAATTTTTGAAATTTCGAAAAACTCGAGAAAACGCGATCCCAAAATTTTGAAAAAATTTACACTGTTTTTTTTTCATATAAATAAATGATTTGACAAAATTGCAATTTTTTTGAGAGTGGACAACTTTTTGACCGTTCGAAATGGTATGGAACGCCTCATATACAGGGTAAGGCACATAAAGTGTTACAGAGCAATAGTACTCAAACTATTGATCATATTTAAAAATGTTTCGGACAAAAGTTTCAGTGTTCGAGAAGGTCCTCATACTGGACCATCCTATTTTTTTTATCGGTGGAGGCGCTGAAGCCACGTCAAGGTCAACTCCACTTTTTTTAAATGGAACGGTACATTGTTTTCAACCATCTTGTGGAGCACCCCAAGCCGCGTAAAAAACATCGGGGGTCAAAGTCGTTCAAGGTCATTCAAGGTCAGTATCGATGACACAAATATGAATATCTCGGATCCGAGCTATTCAGATTTGTATTTCATTTGAATAGGTAACCTTGAATGACCTTGAACGGCTTTGACCCCCGAATGTTTTTTATGCGCCTTGAGGTGCTCCACAAGATGGTTGAAAAAATGTACCATTCCATTTAATAAAAGTGGAGGTGACCTTTACTGTGCGTCAGCGCCACCACCGGAATAAAAAAAATTGGTCGCATTTTATAGCTCCCTTCACACCGTACAACTTTTGTCTGGAACATTTTTTTGTGGCGTCGATAATTACCGAGTTATTTCGGGTGACAGAGATAAGAGGGACACCCTGTATATATATATATATTTAAAATTACATATTTACGATGTATAGAATAAAAATCCGATAAATCGTGCCCCATAAGTGGGTATATTAATATTTCAATGCGAAGTTATATTCAACATAAAACCCGAGCCTTATACGCGTCGTGTGTGCAGCCGACGACATCTACTTCAGCATTAATTGCCACTGCTTCGGCATTAATTGCAACGATCCGGATCTAACGAAAACGGATTCATTGTCTGCACGGCAGCTCGAACGGCAAGAAGGCATTATAAATCTGCGCGAACCCGCATGGGAATACAAAAGGAAAGAAAATGAAAGAAAAAAAAGTTAAAAACAAAAACAGAATCATCGTCACGACTATGTGAACGCGTACAAGATCTGTGCGGATTAAATGCGAGTCCTTTCTCTCTCTCCCTCTCTCTCTCTCTCTCTCTCTCTCTCTCTCTCTCTCTCTCTCTCTCTCTCTGACTCCGTCCCGTGTCTCTCATCATTGTTGTATCCATTGCGCATCTCGCCGAAACAATTAACCAATTACCATAATTAAGACACACACACACACACGCCCGGGTCTACTTAGCATTTGTACGAATCGAGGTACACGCGCATGCCCGTTCGTTGGCGGATTTGCATTCGTATAAGATCGTGGTTAGGTCTTTACCGAAGATTTTTGTTTTTTTCGTGCCACTTTGGGACGATTGACTTTTTGTTTCGGATTCGCTGTATTCGCGGCGCTAATGAAGAGAGAGAGAGAGAGAGAGAGAGAGAGAGAGAGAGAGAGAGAGAGAGAGAGAGAGAAAGGGATCACGATTTCTTCGAAATGGTGTCTTCGTGATCCTTGGAGCGTAAGCGAGTGCGCAAAGGGATCGAAATTGCGATCAGTTCGCACGTTCCGCAGGTATATCGTCTTCATTAAGGGGGGATATACACCTAGGAGCCGGAAAAAGGTCATTGTTGTGACTTTTTTCAAGGAAAATTATTTGAAATTTCGGATTGGGGTTTTAATTATCTAAAAGTATATACATTCAAAAATATATTTAATTTTCTTTATTTAAAAATATCAAAAATATACAAGGATATTGTATGATCCTTGGAGCGTCGTAAAAAAATCTGCGTATACGGTACCCACAGACGTTTCTTCAAAAATCATATGAAAAAAAAAAACCAAAAAGATTATTCAATTA
>OZ023318.1:53087787-53123732 GCA_964007375.1 Ophion obscuratus | reverse complement strand
AGGAGAGCATCTCTTTGCTTGGAATGAAGAAATGCCCTCTGGGGATCGGGAGTACCGTCGCGCGGCCGATCGGGACGCGAGTCCCCACGGCGCTATAACTCAATCCTCGCGCTCTCGATCATGCCTCGGAGAAGCCATCGTCGTGTGTATGGGAATTCTCGCATGAGCGAGATCGCGGAGTGGAGCGAAAAAGATACACCAAGGGAGAATCGCCATTGGCATTCGTACGTTGGTTTCTTTTTTCCTCGCTTTGGTTCTTACTCGACAAGCTGCCGAGTTGTGTCGCCCTTCGCGACGCGACGAGAGAGCAGGAGAGGGAGGGAGGAAGAGAGATAGAGAGAGAGAGAGAGAGAGAGAGAGAGAGAGAGAGAGAGAGAGAGAGAGAGAGAGAGAGAGAGAGAGAGAGAGGAAAAGAGTCCTTAGATCGTGTGGCTTCTCGACGTGATATCGATACCTCCGGTTTTCCGTCGTCGCGCCATTTCTCCCGACTCTTTTCATATCTGTATCGTCGCGATATACGACTTCTCGATGTCGATATCATAACGGCAAAAGTTTCTTGTACAAGCGATAACGAGCCTCACTTCGTCTGGCAGTCTCTCTCGCTCTCTCTTATTTCGTTTAAATTTCTGTATTTGGCTATTTTTGTTTTCATTTTGTTTTCCTGCTTTCTTTGTTTTCCTTCTGGGGATATACTATCTTATTGTATTTTATTTTATTTTATTCTATTTTATTTACTATTTTATTCTATTTATTTAATACATGGCATTCGCTTGCTTCGCTGGTTTATCTTGCGTGCGTTATTTATTAATTTTTTTAGTTGTTTATTTTGCTTGCGTTGTTTCTTTAGTTCGGTCAATGTCTCCGGACTCGTCGGATATTGTGGTTATGAATTATTTGTTTAGAGAGTTTCTTTTTGCTACTTTGGTTTACTGCGTATGCTATAGACTGGCATCTACTTCAAGTATATTCTGCGTAATTTTAGTGTTATTTTAGTTTTCATTTGGTTTATCATGCGTTACTGTTTGGGTTATTTTATTTTATTCTGTTTTATTTTATTTTAAGCTTAAGTTTATCATGGTTTTTCGTTTTTCGCTTAGTACTACTGTGGTAGAAACTAATATTCATGATGTACGTTGTTTGCCCGAAAGTTTTTTACAATATTAAGAGTTAAAATATTAACTCTCTCTCTCTCTCTCTCTCTCTCTCTCTCTCTCTCTCTCTAGCTCCCTCTCTTATACTACTATATTATTAAGTTATTATGTTATCAAATTATCAAATTACTATATTGGTATTTTTTCATACTGATATATCATTGTATAACAAGCAGTATACTAATTATTCGAATATTATATTATTAAATTACTCCATTACTATATTACTATTTTGTTATATCAGTATATCAATAGATCATTATATTATTATACCATTCTATCAATGATTATATCCAGTGAATGAACGTAAGCTGATTGAATATTTAAAATAAGTAATGAATATGAATTGTCGATAAAAAACTCGACTCTCTATGCAAGAAAATAACCGATGTCGTTGAAATCGATTGCTCAGCTTGGTATCGCATTTTGACGCCACACAGAATTTCTCTAGCTTGTGGTACTTGCACACATCTCTTACGTGTCCGCCTTCGATTTTGTCGAAACTCATATATGTGACAAAGCACTGAAAAATATTAGACACGTGTTTTTTTTTATCGGCGAAAAAACTTTTTAAGGGGGAAACCACCCCTCAAAGAAAGGCGTGTCACCCCTTAATTTAATTTAAAAAATCCTTTTCTAGTGGATTTTTCACTGCTATACATTGGAAAAAATTTGGTTTTTGTTTCATTCAGTACGGTGGACTGCTCGTGGGTTAAACTGCGAAATCACCCCTCGACACGCCTTTCTTAGAGGGATGGTTACAGCCCTTAAGACCGATTTTTCCACCGATAAAAAGAAAATACTTGTTTATTAGTGTTCAATGCTTTGTCACATATATGAGCTTCAATAAAATCGAAAGTGGACACTTGAGTGATGTTCCTTGTTAGTTACGGTACGGCTGTGCACGGTAAGTGTTCTAAAAGTGAAACCAAAAGTTTTTTTAAAATCAGTTTTGAGGTTAAGTATTACTTTTATTGCTTATACTGCGAACGATGAAAATTTTTCAAAGTCCCGAAGAAAAATGTTTTTTTCCATAAATTATTGCGTTTCAGTATTTTATTTCCAGAGTTGAAGTTCAAAACACCGATCGAGCTCCGGTCCGCTGGGGAAAGATTTTCTCGCCTTGAACCTGTGTATAAGACCGTCCCGTTCCGAACCGCAGGCGGCCCGGCTCGTATCTATGAATTAGACTCGTTTATTTACCGCTGCTGTATTCTAACCTCTTTGCAGTGAACGGACACGTGCTCGGATCTGATAATTCTCAAAGCAGAGTAAAAAATGTAGCTCATTCGTAGAAAATTGCAAAATTACTCACTGTTAAGAGATGGCAATCCACAATTCATCAAATGTTGTCATAAAATCATTACGGTCGTTTTTTAAACTTTTACAAAATTCAATTTCCTGTTTATTTATCGAAAAAAACTGGTAGTTTTTTTTTAAGAATGTCACCTTAAGGGGCTATTCTAGTGTGACGGGAAAAAAAAATCGATTTTTTTTTGCATTTTTCGACTCTACACGATCATAGAATTGATATCCAATTGCTGATAAAGTCGATTTTCACTTTGCTTACTCAGTACAGCTCTTTAAAGGGTTATCCCCACTTGCGATTTTGAAAAAAATCGATTTTTTTTATTGCATTTTTTTGACGTATAATTATCTGAGAATATGTCCTGAAAATTTCAAGTCGATCCGAACAAAATTCACTGAGATATGAGCGATGAAAGAGAAGAATCCGTTGTGCAAACGACCGAAAAATTGAAACTTTAAACGCGTTTTTCTCAAAATGGCATTTCTGAAGTCGGTGACCAAGATTACTCGAGCACCAATGAACCGATCTTCTTGAAATTTTGCAGGCTTATTTAATACATAAAAATGTAGTCTTTAATCGTTCGATTTTTTTTTCGAAAAAAATGGCCGTTTTATAGCCAAAAAACGGCAGTTTTTTTCGTTAAAATCGAACCATTAACTTTGACTGTCCGCCATTTTGTGAAAAATGAATATTTTTTAAAATCCTTCGATTAAAGACTAGTTTATACTTATATTTGACTAAATCCATCCGCATTTTTTTTTCAGATGATCCTCTTCGCCGCAATGTTGGTCATCGCAAACCGTGTATATAAAAACATTATTTCATTGACGGCCATTTGCCACTAAACAATGTAATATTTATCAATAAAAAAATTACTGAAAGTTCTTCAAGATGTGTTCTTTAAGATGGTATATTGATCGATTAAAAA
Organism: Ophion obscuratus; assembly: GCA_964007375.1. Taxonomy (NCBI): domain Eukaryota; kingdom Metazoa; phylum Arthropoda; class Insecta; order Hymenoptera; family Ichneumonidae; genus Ophion; species Ophion obscuratus. The sequence continues at coordinate 53,120,344 of OZ023318.1, read as the reverse complement.
AGTTGTGTAGTTTTCCTTAAAAAAATTCATGAAAAAGGCCTTTTTTTTGCGCTACAAGTGGGGGTAACGCCTTAAAGTAGAAGCGCTCGCTGCGCGCGGCCAGCTGCAGTACGGGGCTATCCGTACGTTTTTCTCGAAACGACTTTTCTTCACCTGGCGTTGGGAATTTCGGAGAAACGGCTTAACCGATCGGGCTAAAATTTGGACTGCATATTCAGCATATGTATGGCTATCGCACGAACTAATATTATGAAAAAATATTAACTTTAGCTTATACTTTTACCGGAATTATGATGAAAAAAACGTGTTTTTCGAACACCTTTGCAAAAAATGCCGCTATTTTGTTATTTTGGAATATAAAATGATAATTCTAGTTCGGGCGATACCGACACTTGTACATATTTCGAATCTTTTTGAATTTTTTGTTTGAGATCACCTGGAGAGCGCCAATCACCAACGCCAGCAACATACTATTTTTCATGCCTTTACGCGATCATAAATTGTTAAGTAAATATACATTCATATGCAACAAAAAAAATAGTTCAACGAACATTTTTTCAACCGATTCACTTGAAATGTTGAATATATCTTGAAAAATACATTGTCTATGGAAGTACGTAGGATTTTCATTTTTATATTGCATAGTACATTTTTTTATTAACAATTATCTGACGATTTTTTACGCAAATTTCTGCAAAGTGAAAAATTTGCCTAAAAAATCGTCAGATAATTGATAATAAAAAATTAACTATGCAATATAAAAAAAAAAAAAATTCCTACGTACTTCCATAGACAATGCATTTTTTAATATATATTCAACATTTCAAGTAAATCGGTTGAAAATTGTCTGAGTTATGTTTCCGGCCAGCTTGAAAAATGCAGTTTTGGGATAAACGCTGCACAGCCGCCATTTTGAAATGAATCGCTTTAAAAAAATTATCGTATACAGTCACTGAAATGTATGATAAACACCCTTTTTATAATCTCGATTTATTTTGTAGTTTTTCCGAAGAAAAAAAAATCCCCAAAAAGCATATTTTTTCAGCCTCTAGAGTGGCCTAACCCCTCAAACGAAAAATATTTTGCACCGATGCATCTAACAGTTTCCCAAAAAATCTTCAAAATAGCTTATTTTGTGAGCCGTCGCACTAGAGCAGCCCTTTAAGATGCAAAAATGCTTTGTGTATTTTCTACGAAATCGTAATAACAAATATAACACTCATATGTATACGAAAATTATATTGAGGGATGTTAAATATTAACATTATATTAAAATTATATAAATATTAAAAATATTTAAATAATTATATATATTATTTAATATTTAATATATTAATATTAATAATAATATTATATATTATTATTATATAATAATATTTCATATATTAATAAATTATATAAATATTAAAAATATTATAATATTAATATGATAAATATTAAAATTATATCTTCAAACCCAGTATAAAATAAAAATAAATAATAAATCGTTATCCCTTACAACATCCTTTATCTACACTCTACGTCCATTTACAGACGGTCGCGTGTCCATTCGCGACAGTTTCTTCCATTCACAGACGATTTAGTCATTTCGCTCCCCATATATCAATTCCTTCAATATTTTTTTCCCAAAATTACCTCGAATATTCTTTTCGACTATCATAATAATATATTTTGTTATCTATAGCGATTAAAATTTTTTTTTCGATAATATTTTCATATTCCAATCCATCTGAATTCCACAGTATCGTTGTTCTTCCATTCACCGGTCAGTTCACCCTATTTCAATGTGCAAACGACTAGACAAACGTTTTGGAAAAAATCATTTTAAAAAAACCCCTAATTCTTGTTCATCCTTTGAGCGCTGAAATCGTGGATCTGTCCCTATAAATTTGGCTACAAAAAAACTTGCACGCACAAAACAAGCGTATCTCTATCAATGTATACCTTGGGAATTGTGAGTCAGATGTTTATTCGAGCCTCGGCTAATCACGGATCTCATACCTCGCGACTACGACGACACATAAAAAATGCAGATTCTAATCTCAAATTTGCCTTAATGAACAGATTTTCTTAAAATCTTGCGGGAGTCTTCCGCCATGAATAAATGTATATGTAGGCTCGTAGGTCCGCGAGATTGGACTCTTTCAAGGATCTTGACATTTTATAACCGCAGATGGTACACTATAGCCGGATCGGTGGCCCGCTATTTTGCTCTTCTCGCCCCCTGCCCCTCTCTCATTTGTTGCGAACATGAAGACACACTCCTCGAAGATGGAATAGCTTGTCTCGAGAAAAGCGTGTGTGTATATAGATATACACGCTTATATATATATATATATATATATATATATATATATATATATATATATATATATAGCTGTATACGCTCGATCGCGTTCTCTCGTACACGGGTATTCTTACATCCCTTTGCATCTCTTGTAAGGTGTGCGAGTCTCGCGCCGAACAAATTAGCGCCGAGATAAAGTCGACAGAGACGGATAGGTGCGGAGGAGCAATCTGGCACCTCTGGTGATACAATTATCTACCCTTCGCGGAGTTCTGCGTGTGTGCATCCGTACATACACTCCATTCCACGTCACTTCAGCCAGCAAAAAAAATCAACAAATAATTTTGAAAAATCGCTTTACTTTATTGAAAAATATTCACCGAGTGTCGACATTTAAAAAAAATTTCCGACGTTTTTTCTCGTTGATTACCATTTTTAAATATTTTTCCATTCAAATGGCTGTATCTTTGGCAGGATTTGACGTATTTACATTCGTAAAAAACGAAAATATGCGTCTTTTTCGAGCCGCCGGGAAAAAAATTAATTTAGATTTTATCGAGCAAGGCGAACGTACGTTTCAGGGCAAAATATGCAAACATATTTTTTTTTCTCAAGGAAAGACACTCGTTATTTTATTTTGAAGAATTTTTCCGAATTGTGAATACGAAAAACGGATTGTTGGTATTTTTTATATTGTGGGATTCCTAAAGTCCGTGAAGTGACGGCTATTTTAATTTTTTTAAATTTTGTCGTTGTGTGGAGCCTTGGAGTGCTCCACACTCTTTAATCGAATATTAATAACAAAATTTAAAATATAAAAATATCTGTTACTTCACGGTGTTTAGGAATCCCATGATATAAAAAATACCAAAAATCCGTTCTTCGTATTCACAATTCGGGGAAATTTAAAAAAAATAAAATAACGAGTGTCTTTCCTTGAGAAAAAAATATTTTTGTATATTTTGCACTGGAACGGACGTTCGACTTGCTCAATAAAATCTAAATTAATTTTTTTCTGGAAGGCTATAAAAGACGCACATTTTCGTTTTTTACGAATGTAAATACGTCAAATCCTGCCAAAGATACAGCCATTTGAATGGAAAAATGTTAAAAAATGGTAATCAACGATAAAAAACATCAGAATTTTTAAAAAATTTCGACACTCGGTGAATATTTTTCAATAAAGTAACTCGATTTTTCAAAATTATTTGTGGATTTTGATTTTTACTGGCTGAAGTGAAATAAAAATCCACAAATAATTTTGAGTTATATATATATTATATATTAAATATTAAATATTAGAATTATATATATATATATTAAGGGATAATGCCACAGTAGAATTATCAAAAATATTTTTTTTCCGCTAAAACGGTGCTTGATCATCATAAGAATAAGTTACTATTCGATTTATAGTAAGATTCGATTTATACTAAAACTTTAAACGCGTTTTTCTCGAAACAGCTTTTTCCAATTGGCGTGACAAATAACTTCGACAATTTTCACTCGATTTACTTCAAATTTAAAAGTTATCTTCCTAATAGCATTTCGCAGAGAAGTCCGTACGAAATTTTTCATTGATCAAAACTTTTCATTTCATGAGCAATTTTATACGAAATTTTTCACTGAAAATTCATTCAAATACCTACAACTTTTGAATAAAACAATATTTTTCAAATTCCGTACGTACTTCTCCCGGTATTCTAATTTAGATTGACGAGAATTTTTGTTTTTTGTTCTAGGCAAAAAATTGTGTATGCTACATGTCACGCCGCAGAGCGCCTAAAAAAAAGATAACAAACGAAAATATTAGTAGTCGGCCATTTTGTACATCGAAAAAAATATATATATATTTTCCAACAGCTTGATATTCATACTAAATAAATGTGTCATTAATTTTATGAGTGAATCACTTTTTCATGCGAAAAAAATTGTTAAATTCGCACATGATTTTATTCCCGTTACTGTGGCCTAACCCCTTAAGGTCCTCTCAGCATTCGCAATACGCGCGTGGCTCCTTCTTCTCGCGCACCCTGTCACGATCAAACGCGCGCTCCTCTTTATCGCGAAGCGAAACGAGCGTAATGAAACGTTGTGTTCGTTGGCGACGAGGCGGGCCCACGACGATCCTATGAATATTCAATGCGAATCGTGCACTCGGTGATGAGACTGTATTATATACCGCGTGTGCGGATCCACTTTACACGCTATATAATACGCGATTTGGCATTCCGCGCCGAGCTTACTAATGTGAATTTACACTAAAGTACGTGCAGGTATATATATATATATATATATATGTACGTGCGTATTATGGCTCACATACATATAATTATATATAACTGACTCTATAGTGTATATATATATATATATCTGTGTGTGTGTGTGTAGGGTGAGTTTTCAGACACGAGACAATAAAAAAGACCACGTATGAAAGGACCCAACCCCCTTTTGGAAATCGTATCAACAAAAATGTTACGCAGTCCAACGCGGATCACTTCCAACGCTTTAGTCGATAAAAATTATTTATTCGCCTCCGGAACTACGTCCATCTCCAGCTGATTTCCGTTTCATGGTTTTTCTTTCGTGGGCCAAGCTCGTCCCGAGCTCGCGACAGGTAGTCGATTACATTTTTCCCAAAGAAGTGCGGCGCCGAGAAGATTTAAGGGCGGGGTAAAGTATTTATATTTTTTTTTTCATTTTTTTTTCATTTTTTAAATGACTGTATAATATATCAAGAATATTGGGTTAAAACTTTTATGCAATCGCGATGTGTTCTCAAACTTATGTGCAATGAGCGCTAAGCGACCAAACTCTTCAGCGTTTTTCAAACCGTTTTTCTGAGACTTGTCATATTTGAAGTCCGTGTGCACGATAACTCAAAATCTACTGGACCAATCGCTTTGAAATTTTGCACAGTACTTCTTCACATAATTCACCAGGTATTGTCGAGAGCTTTTTTGTTTTTTTTTAATAATTACTAATTTTTCAACAACAAATTAGCCGATTTTTTTAGCGAAAATCGGGTTTTTGGCTCCCAAGTGCTACGAAAAATCGAAAAAAAAAATCCTTCCGTCATTACCTCGAGAAACATCTCCTTTAACAAATGCATTTTGATTTTTCTGTTTTAGATGGTTCTGTTGCGAGTTATGGTGCACAACGCAAACCAACTTTTTTTCGAGGCGCCTCCGGGGTTTAATTTTCACTCGCTCAATTTTGAATATTTTGCAATGCAAATTTAGGAGAATGTTGTTCAAATGTTACTTTATTATATGTAAATTTTTCAATAAACGAACACTATTCGTTACACCAAAAAAAATCTTAAAAACATGCCTTTTTTTCGCCGAATTAACTTTACCCCGCCCTTAAGGAAAGATATACACATAGATGGTCGAGGTCGAGGATTTAGAAGCTATGAACATTCCGTCGAGCGTAGAAGATCTACACTATGGGCCTGGTATCGATGATTCCATGTAAGTTGACAAATTTCATGATTTATTCGCTCCAAATTTTCAAACGCGTTTTTCTCAAAACCACGTTTTTCAAATCGGTACCCAAAATTTCTCGAAAACCAATGAACCGATTGCCTTGAGGTTTTTTTTGTGGTTATTCTATACACCATTATCTAGTACTTGTCATAGGTTTTATTTTTCCGTTACTTAGTTTTTGTTTTATAGGCAAAATAATAACTAATTTTTGGCCCAAGAATCACTATTTATGTTCAAACGTCCGCCATTTTGTCATAAATCGATATTTTCAAAATCGTCTATGACAAGTACTAGATTATAGTATCTAATTTAATAGTCTTTTTGGTTTTTTTTTCAGATGATTTTTAAAGAAACGCCAGAGGGTACCGTAAACGCAGATTTTTTTACGACGTTCCAGGGATCATACAATATCCTTGTATGTTTTTGATATTTTTAAATAAAGAAAATTAAACATATTTTTGAATGTATATACTTTTAGATAATTAAAATCCCAATCCGAAATTTCATATAGTTTTCCTTGAATAAATTCACAAAAACGACCTTTTTTCCGGCTTCTAGGTGTATGTCGCCCCTTAAGAATGGAGCTTCTCGTATACAACGGGGGAGTTGGGTGGAAAAACTTAAAGTTGACTTGACAGAAATTGCGGTAACTTGAAGAAACTTTAAGTCAATATTTAAAAAAGTGGAGATGACTTTGATAAGCTTGAAGTCAATTTAAAAGAAAACCACGTCAGCTTGAAGAAACTTGGTTAACTTAAGAGAAATTGCGTTAACATGAAGAGACTCAAAGTTAGCTACTGGAAAACTTGGAGTTAACTTGCAAAAACTTGCGTTAACGTGTAAAAAACTCCAAGTTGACTCCATTTATTTTAAAGTCAATTGAAAACATTTCTTTGCGTTGACTTGAAAATTCTCAATTATAGAAAAGATTGAGCCGAGCGAAATGTGGAGATTTCGAGGAGCCCTCGAGCTTTCTCTCAGATTTTTTTCTTCATAAAAAGTAAATATTTATTGGAGCTTTCGAGCGTCTGCTTTCTAGTGCCTCGTCCGGTGTATATATATATATTAGTTTCAGGGCAACTTTTTTTTTGACCCATCGTGCCCGAAAACCTTTAGTTGGTACCCAAAAACGAACTTTCGTGAAAGGGGGGTGTTGTCAAAAAATATTTAGAGGTGGCGAATCGAAACTGAAGGTTTCCCATTTGATTAACATTGAAAACATGTTTTTCTCATTATTAGTGTTACCATTCCGCAAATTATGATATCGTAAATTAAACCGTTTCAGCGGCATCATTATTTCAAGTGAATATTGTGCAAAATATCTATTCAAACGGCTGTAACGCCTAAGCTATTAGATATATCGAAAAAAATTCAAATGAGAACTATGTAGAGAAAGTAATTTGTTACAAAAAAAGTCTTATAAGCCGAGCCCGTAAATTCAACTCTTTCTCAGCTATAGGTGGATGAAGTAAAATAAATGGATTTTTTTTTCTTTAAAAAAAATCTATTCATTTATCTTGTTCCTAGAAAGTTAAGGACAATATATAATCCTGGACCTGGACAATATATAATTTTGTTCCTTATGTTCGTGGATAATTAAAGTGATCGGATGAAAATTGATAGCCTTATACTGCAGTGATATGGTAGGAGACGGCATTTGCAAAAAAAAAAATCGAAAATGCATTTTTGGTACCGTTGGAATCGGTACAAAATTTCCCATCGTTCTGTATAGTAAAACGCATTTTCGATTTTTTTTTGTAGATGCGGCCTTCCACATGACGGCAGTATAGGACGTTGACAAACGTTGGAACGCTCGAAGCGTTGTCCGAAACTGTAAACGTTTTTTTTTTTTCTCGAAAGTAGGTTCAATGTCGGTGAGCATAATATATCGGAAACTACTGCATCGTTTTCCTCGAAATTCTTAGGGCGGGTGGGGGGACAAAAGTCGAACGATCGATATGTAGATGGGCCAAAATGTCGAATTCGAAAATGACGAATGTTCGAATATAGATAGATCACTCTTACTACAGTCTGTGAAGTCGAAAATAACAATTACGAATATGAACATCTCGGAAGTTGATATGTAGCGAAAAACAAAAATCAGATTTAATAAAATATCGAAAAACATAAAATCGATGGGCCTGGATGCATAACACTAAATAATTCGAGACGACAATTCTCCGAATTACAAAAATGGCGATGGTTCACAATGCAGAAAATCATTAAAGCGAACGGCCGAAAAGTCGAGTGGTTGAAATCGCTGAGGGTCAAAATGTAGAACGGCCCGAATGGCGAATCGAGCGATACGTCACTTGCGCCCCAGAGTGAAGCTGCGAGATGGCGCTGGCGGTCTGTAGGCTAAAATATCGTAAGACAGTCATCCACGTGACGGGCCCCACCACGTTCGCCATTTTGGCCGTTCGACCTTTCGGCGTTCGACATTTCGGACCATCGACATTTTGCGTTTCGATATATTGCTTTTCGCCATAGACGGTATTACGCATATTAGGCACTCGCTATTTTCTGTTTCGGAGATATGGGTGTTCTACATTTTTCGATTCTGTATTTTTATGTTCCGAATTGCAGACAATCTGAATATTCGTTTTCGAATACATTACCTCTCCAATAAATAATGGTTCGATTTATAGTCATTCGATTTTTTTATCAGTCGAAAGATAAAATTTCGAATGATTTATCCTTCGTTATTTTGAGAGTTCATAATTCTGTCGTTTCGAAATCTTTGTCGTTCTATATTTGGTCATTCGACATTTTTACCCCCACCTCTTAGGGCTTTTCTAGATATAAATATATAGTATTTGATCGGAGATTTTTTTCTTCCGATGTATACTTTCGATTTGATGAACAAAAAATGCTCATTTTTTTATAAAAATAAAAACTCTCACTTTGAACATGCGCAATTTTTTAAAAATCATATAATTCGGGAATTCCTTCGATTAATCATAGGATAAACCAATACACTAAGGCAATCTGTTTGATTTTTTCATATTAGATAACCGGGTTCAGAAGGGCTCACTGCAAAAGACGTTTTCGTGAGGTGTTGCCCGGACATCGGCTGTAAATCGGTTATAATTCGATATTTTTACACAAAACAAATTGCAGGGTGTTGTTCAGATGATACTTTTCGAATACCTAATTTTTGTAGAAATTTATCATCACGATTGTTTTTAAAAAAATCCAAAAATGAGCCGTTTTCAATTGTTACAACTAGGCATATCTAACCCGTTAATGGAAATTAGCCTTTTTTTTATATTTACGAAGAAAATGTATTTATCTTCTGCTACGCCGAAATGATACTGTAATATTTTTATTTTAATCCATAATATTTCTATCTATCTATATGTTTAATCTATTATGAGCCTACTCCAATAAGAACACAAAATATAAGTGATTACAACGTAAAAGCGATCAATAAATGCGTAATTAAAAAAAAATTAAGCGTCCAGAATTAATTCCACTAGTGTATATTCTACGATCCTTTTTACCGTTCGAAAAACTAGCTTTTTATTATTTTTCTCTGTTGAGTATATACCTTCCTCGCGATTTTTTTTCCACTGTTATCGTCACGAAGTGTACTGTTGAGCAATAAACACAGGACCAACTGAACACAAACGCCTTAGATCTTAATGAAAAGTTTAAGGAATAGGTTCGAGAGGGTCACTCACTAAATTTCATATGATAAAAAAAATACTCATACTAGTTCAAATGACTTCAAATCGCTTGAAAAACTTTCAAGAGAAAACCGTATACACGAAAGAGAAAAATAAATGAAAAAATGCTTTGTTCAAAAAGTAAAAAACATCGTAGAAGATCGCTGGGTTCGGATAGGTATCGATAGGAGGGCTAGATGTTCCTTTTGGACGTCACTTTTTGGACCGCCCTGTAGATACGCAATTTCGTTTACTTATCGGCAGGGCAAATATCCCTGTATGTACCCGTGACGTCTTGTACTCGCGTCGATGGTATAGAATTCTGACATTTCTCGGACTTTAGTATGCATTTACATATATATATATATATATTAGGGTGTGCGGAAAAAAAATCGATATTTTTTTTCGGTTGCATCCACCAAAAAAGGTGAATTAAGGTAAAAAAGAAGAATCCTCGAAGGAGAGCTCAAAAAAAAATTATTTCGAACGGCGCATTGCATTTGAATACTTTCCATAAGAATAACACAGGAAAATATTGGCACTTCTGAACGTCGTAGTAAAACTCTTCAGAAAAAAAATCTCACAAAAATGTCATTAAGATATTCCGATAGAGAATTGAATTCCCTACAAAAAAAGTTCCTACGAACAATGAGCTTAGAACAACCGTTCAAGTGGTATCGCTGTCTGAAATTAAATTTTTTATTTAAGCGACGTGCGCGCCATAGCACACGCCGCCACCTGGCGGCAGCATGCGGTAGCTCGTAGTGCAAAATTACAAGCTTCACACTAGCGCCACGAACGGGAAACCGCGACATTTTTCTCCCATTTTAGCCCCAAATCAAGATCTGTCACTGCTGCAAAATTTCATTCGTTATTGCGAAGTGAATCCTGTAGTAGGGGAGGCTGCCTCGAAAAAATTAGCTAGTCACTTGTGGTACTTTAACGAGGAAATTGTTGCTTTGTCGTTTTTTGACAATGCTGTACCGATAAGTGTCAAGGCAAAAATGGTACAAGCTCTGCAATCTCGAGAAAAATCCAAAAATCCTTCCGAGTGGGTAATTGTTAAAAAAAACGGTTGGGAAATGGTGCTGAAAAAAGACATGAGCGATTTCGTTACTCAAGAATTCTTATTTCTTTTCCAGCAATTCAATTTACCTCATGATTTTTTTAGAGTAAATCTTGAATTATGGCCGGAAAATGCCACTTATTTGAGTTGCTTAGATTTTTTTTTAATCCAAAAGTCGTCAATAACGTAGCCGAACGTGGTGTCACTTTGATAGAAGCATATACCGGTTCATTAACAAAAAACAAAGTGCAGCTACAATATTTATTGGGCGTAGTGCAAAATCGTCGACAGAAATACCCTAATTGCAACAAACAGACTTAAAAAAAGGAACGATGATTATCAGTTCTCTCAGCATTATAATGTAAAAACAAATTATTTTATCTTATTAAACCAAATCAATTGAATAAAACTTTTCGAAACACGATCAATGATGGACGTCGTTTCTTTTATATTTCTTGTTGTACTTGATTCTTTTTTGTATCAGAGAAATATTTTGAGAACGATTCCATGCAAATTGTATGTTAGAGCAGAACATTCTCTGCAAAAAAAACCCCAAAATGTTTTGTCGTAAAGCGAAAAATTCGATTTTCACAGCCTTTCGATATATTTTTTTTCTATCAATTCAATTTCAGACAGCGATTCCACTTGAACGGTTGTTCTGAGCTAATTTTTCGTAAAAACTTTTTTGTTGGAAATTCGATTCTCCATGAGAATATGTTGATGACATTTTTGTGTGATTTTCTCCTCACGAGTTGCACTACCACATTCAGAAATCCCAATATTTTCCTGGGTTATTCTTATGGAAAATATTAAAATGCAATGCGCCATTCGAAATAATTTTTTTTTGAGGGTCTCCTTCGAGGATTCTTCATTTTTTACCTTCATTCACCTTTTTTTGGTGGATGCAACCGAAAAAAAGTATCGATTTTTTCCGCACACCCTAATATATATATATATATATATATATATATATATATATATATATATATATATATATATATATATATATATATATATATATATACACATTTCGTGAACTTCGCGATGTATACAAATTTCTCTATTATTGGTATGATTATTATTGGTTTATATATGTATGGTATTTACGGGACACCCTGTACACACACACACACACACCTATATATATATATATATATATATATATATATATATATATATATATATATATAGGTGTGTGTGTGTGTGTGTGTGTGTGTGTGTGTGTGTGTGTGTGTGTGTGTGTGTGTGTGTGTGTGTGTATTTACGAGTTACCTGTAATGTCAAAAATTCAGGTCTTTTACGATCACTCTCCGCATCAGTGCAATCAAACGAAATAATTCATTGCCCCATCACGGATTATTCGCAATTGCGCGCGCACTCGTTCCCGTCTTTAATACTTGATCGTATATGAGATCCGTACAGATAATCCGATTACTCGTCTCAGTGTCTTATCTTTATCGGAAAATCGCGGCGGATGAGCAAAGAGCCAATATGAGTATGAATATTAGTGCCCGCGCGCGCATTATCGTCGTGAATTCTTTCGTGTCCGTGCAATGGGAGGAGAACTCTTTTTATTGGGTTGTTATTTTTTTCCGTCTGTCAGTTTTGATCACGAGTGGACGTAGTTTGTTCTTGGTTACTCTCCTCGAAAGGGGGTTTTCTTTTCGGACCGCCTCTGTAGTTGAAAATGTTTGTTCAATGGTTTTCCAAATCGTCGACGAAAGGAAAATATGGTGTGCTTTTGTGGTGAGTAGTATTTGCCGGAAAAATTAAGCGTTCTGGAAAAAAAATGAATATTACGTTTTGAGTCCAGCAGAATGAAGATAATTACATTACGGATACGAAATACTTTTTTTTTTAAGAGGAAAGATTTCTTGGACATTTTTGAGACTTAGGCTATGTTTTATTACTAGTTTTGGTTTTTACATGGTATTTTTTAAAAATTGTATTAATATTCAAAACTGGCATGACGTATAGATAAAACACTAATCGACCGGTTCTGATGAAAGTTGGTATGAATCTTTCTAACCTTTTTGTCTACAACATGAGGACTAAATATTTTCTACTAAATATTTTCGAAAATAAAGAAAAATTCGTTTATGGAAAATCTTTTTATTTCGACCCATTACCGATTCTTCAATTTTCCTGCCTTTGAAAGAAATCATGAAACACACCAATTCCCCCTAAACGTATTCCCACCAATTCCCCCTAAACGTATCTTCCCCCCTACTCGAAATAACGAGTTTGTTTAGGTTCGTGGCCGGAAAAAAGAAAAAAAAATTCGTCCTTTTTTTCTGGGGAAACGTGACCAGGTTTTCAATTTTTTTTTTCTTATACATCGAAGAGTATGGTTTTAAGTATCTTTTACAATTTTTGTAATGACAAGAATTATAAATGTCGTAAATAAAATGGTTTAAGTAGAGGGCTGTTTGAAAAACGTTCCTCCCGGTGACCACTGCTGCTTGGAAACAAATGACCCGAAATTAAAAAAATCAAACGCATTTAGTTTTCGCATGAATTTATGCAGTGCATAAATATTGCATATGCAACGAAAAAAAAATTCTTAGTTCTCAAGCACGGCTTTTTGATATGTAAAAGAAGCTTGTGAAATTCGAAGTTATTCGGGGCAGTTATTTTTAAGATATGGTCATCGATTTTGAAAAAGAGTTTTTGAGAAAAAAAAACGCGTTTATATTTCGCTGGACCGCGGAACTTACATATAAACACTCCAAACTTCCTGAATTTTTAACGGATCGACCTGAAGTTTTCAGACAATATTTTTGGAATGTTATATTTTCAGAATTCGTGGAAACTCGAACATCGATATTAATTTTTTTTTAACTAGCTGTGTATTATTAAATTTTCGATATTATTTTTTTTTAATATCGATATTCAATTTTTTTTAACCTCAATTTTTTTTTATCTAGGTGACTCTTTCATTCCGACCATCCACTTCAAAATGCACCTTCGATTATTTTTTTTCTCCATTTCGGGACGCACGAAAGAAGTTTTTCAGGCAGTGTTTCGTATTCGGAATTGAATTATCTTCATTCTGCTATACTCACAATGGAATTTTCATTTTTTTTCCAGAATACTTAATTTTTTCGGGCAAATCCTACTCGCCACCCAAATACACTATATAGATTATTTTTTTTTTAAGAAGACTGGAAAACCCATTAAAAATAATATTTTTCTAACAATAAGTGGCAAAATCACTGCGCAATACCCTTGGAAAAATCGTCACCTCGTAATTTCCATTAAAAAAGTGTGATACTTTTTTGTGTCTCCCCCTTTCGTTTACGATTCAAAGTTGTGGGGAAAATTCTTTCAGCGGATGAAATTTCCCCTCGAGGCACTATATTTTCATTTCATCGAGTTTATATCTCGAGATTCGAGTTCGTCAAGGCCAAAAAGAATTGAATTATATTATGTATCGTGAAATAATGTCGGCACGATCGTTGGAAACGATTTTCGATCGATAAGAAAATAATGTTATTACAGCGTTGTCTCGTTCGCTATACCTGCGAATTTCGACCGTTTTAAATTGTACTCGTTTCGACTAATTTGATCACATCGATTGTGGCAGAAAAACTACATACATACATACATACATACATACATACATATATATATATATATATGTGTATATATATATATATATATGTATATATATATATATATATATATATATATATATATATATATATATATATATATATATAGAAGTAATGGGTCCTTTAATTATCTTAATTAATTGGCACGACTAGGGACATTCCGCGCCCATGCGACATTCAAAATTCTTTCTCTTGTTTCTGTCTGAATCTCTCTTCCGACTCGATTTCTCGACAAGTTACGCTAGTATCTTGAAAAAAATATTCGAGTGTATTCATCCACGCAATTTCGTGAACATTGCGATGTATAAAAATTTCTCTATTATTGGTACGACTGTTTGTTTAGTTTATATATATTATATATATATATATATATATATATATATATATATATATATATATATATATATATATATATATATATATATTAGACTGATTCAAAAAAAAAATTTCCTTCTGGATTCTCGTGCTATTGTTGGGCACTGATAAAACAAAATTTCTCTAAAAAGATGGGCGCGGTCGCTCAATTTTTAGAGGTGGCTATCTCGACTTTTTTGTATTTGAATTTTTTTTAACGAACGTATTGCATTTAAGCATAGTCATGGCTTCGGATTACGGATAAAAATCGGAAAAGTATTGAGTTTGTTCTTTTACAAACATAACAGAGAAAAACTGACCATACGTCGAAATGCACACGAAACGATGAAAAATTTTTTCGAACAATAGAAATGTGCTGAAATTCCAACGCGTCGATTGAATAACGCAATCTTGAAATCAATAAAACTCCATCTAGTCTGGAAACAACTTTTAAAAAATCGAGTTAAAAAGAATTTGCCGTCACAAATATCGAAGGAGCGTAAATTTAAGAGAGATTTGGACAAACTGTTCAACGTTGCACATTTTCGTTCTGCCCAAAATGTTAACGAACTTGAGAATGGCTGGGAAGAAATGTAAATGACTTTGAAGATAATATAAGCGTAGCATTTTGAAAATGTAAATATACGATTTATGAATAAAAGCTTATAATTTAATTTTTCGTAAAAAGTGCGAAATGTTAATGCGTATAAATAAATCTACATGAATAACGAGAGTAGTATAGACGGCATTATTGATCTACCTGGGTTTGAATTGTGAATATTGCACCCTTTTCAAATTGTTAGAGTTTATTTTTGTTACGAAAAAGCTGCTGGATGTGATTTTTATCCGTAAATCCGAAGCCATGACTATGCTTAAATGCAATACGTTCGTTAAAAAAAATTCAAATACAAAAAAGTCGAGATAGCCACCTCTAAAAATTGAGTGACCGCGCCCATCTTTTTAGAGAAATTTTGTTTTATCAGTGCCCAACAATAGCACGAGAATCCAGAAGGAAATTTTTTTTTTGAATCAGTCTAATATATATATATATACATATATGCGTATGTGTGTGGGTACAGGGTGTCCCGTAAATACCACGTCATACTTAAAGGGGGAGATACCTTGAGGCGAGGAATTTTTTTGCTGATTTTCATTGTTTTCTTCACAATTTTTGAGACCTAGTTTGAGACCTAGTATATTTTGTAACTAATTTTGTCTATCACATGGTCTTTCATTATTAATCTTTAAAAATGTTATTAATCTTTTATCAAATAGAAATTCCAGAATATAGTAGGACATGATCTGATCTATCGACAGTTGCATGATGATTCATTCATAACAGGATACCCTGTAAATATATATATATATATATATATATATATATATATATATATATATATACACAAAAAATCTATTCAAATTAAACAAAAATAACATATCATTTATTATTTCATGAATCATCGCCATAAATAAGAAACTTTATTTTATTAGCACGAGTGTGCGCAAATATATTTGTACACACGTGGGAGACAAAGGTAAGAAAAAGAATAAAAGTTTTCAGAAAAAATATGAACAAAAAAATACTATAGCGAGACTGTAATGTAGCGAGTATGTGGAATGATCGCGAAAACCACCCGCCGTATTCGTACGAACGCGTATACCTTTATCCTTGTATATAAATATACACATAAATATATATATATATATGGGAAATAAGGAGTATGTACCGCATATCGACGCACTTAGCTCCGACATGACGAGCGGGCCCCGTTAATTTCACTAATTAAGTTAGCGAGACCGACTGCCCCCTTCGCTCATAAGTGTTATTTATACGCTCGTTTTTTTTTTTGTCTTTCTCCAATTTAAATCTTTCCTTTGCGGTTTTATTCTCGTTCTTCTCGCTCTTTCCTTCCCCCCGTCTTCTTCTCGCTGCATTTCCGCGCACTTGTGGTCATGCACACGTATATGTATGTAGATTAATTGAAGTCCGTTCTTTTTTTGGTTCTTCTGACTTTGGACGCACGCACTTCCTTTGACGCATTCCGAGGGAATTTTAAATGTACCTTAATATATGTGCGGAATTATTCTGCGCTTTTACCGATTTCTCTTTTATATATCTTGATAAGAACAACACTTTGTGCATGCGTATTTATAAACTCGCTGTAGGCAATTCAATTACTTGTCCTCTTATCCCTTTTCTTCCTCTATATCTGGCGTTTATATTTGATTTTTTTCGCGTGATTTCATTCGGTTTTTAATCAGTTTCAAGCCTTTATTTGAGTTTGGTTTTGTATGACTCTCCAAAAATGCAGCATGGAAGTTTTCATCATTCTATTTTTGTGACATTCTTATATTTATTTTCATTGGTAATAAAAATAAAATAATTTTCATGGAAAAACCTTCATTAGTGATAAAAACAAAACAATTATCATTTTTTTAAAATTGAATCATTTTTATTTTTATTTGCGATAAAAAGTGAAATAAAATGTTGGTAATATTTTATTATTTTATTTCTATTCTATGTAAATGTTATTAATCTATTTTTTGTAATCTTATCATTCAAGTGTTCATTTTCATTTTTGATGAAAATAAAATACTTATGAATAGAAAATTTTATTCGTAATGGAAATACAATAATTATAATTCAAAAAAAAAATAATAATTTTCATTTTTATGTGATAAAAATGAACAAAAATGTTTGTAATATTGTTCTCACAAGGGGACAGTACGGCAGTCGGATTTTTGTAATTTTTCGTACTCATGGTACGCGAAGTTCAGAGCTCGAATATTAATATCCCAAAGCAGTTCGACGCCATATTCAGAAATTTTCGAGAAAATTGACTTTGAAGTTTTCGAGCGCACTCTTATCCCACAAAGAATCGCGGGGTCGCTGGTTCGAGTCTCACTTCGAAATTTTTTTTTTTTTTCATTTTTTTTAAATGAAAAAACGCAAGTCATATTTTTAATTATCTCTTGATTATAAACATACATTTTCAAGTATCAATATTTATAACCAACAACATTTTTAGGATGAAAATGAAAAACGTCGGGTAAGGAATTGAATACTTCGAATACGCTTCGCAGGTAGTTGATCAGGTAGGAATTGAATACTTTTCAGGTAGGAATTGAATACTTTTGAATACGCTTCGCAGGTAGTTGATCAGGACAAAGGCAAACGATGTACGCAGAACTGTTATTCACAATATCGACGGTTGCCAAAGCAAGCGTTATATTCACATATTTCAACATTTATTCTTCTATTTATATTCCTATTAATCTACAAGGGAGTTTATGTAAATATTATTACTGGATATTTTTACGTCGCCTATTCGCAATTTCAAGCAAGAGATAATCAAAAATAAGACTTGCATTTATCATTGACAATTATAATTACATATATGTGAATTAGCATAGATTTTATGATTTTTATCCCGGGATTATTTATTTATTTTTTTATAAATAATCACCTATTGTTATATATAAATAATATATGATCATATATGAGAAAATATATAATTATGTATAACTATAATGAATTTTGTACATAATTAACTATATATGGATTTTGTCCATATATAAACATATATAGATATATTATATTAATTATATATAATAATATGTGATTATATACAAAAAAAAAATTATCGGGGTAGTTAAATGACGGAGGTATGCGAATTAAAAAAAAATGAAAAAAAAAAAAAAAAAAAAAATCGAAGTGAGACACTCGAACCAGCGACCCCGCGATTACTAGACTCGAGCGCTACCGGGTACGCCACGAGCCCGGTTCGAATATCGTTGCATCTTTGTGGGATAAGAGTGCGCTCGAAAACTTCAAAGTCAATTTTTTCGAAAATTTCTGAATATGGCGTCGAACTGCTTTGGGATATTAATATTCGAGCTCTGAACTTCGCGTACCATGAGTACGAAAAATTATAAAAATCCGACTGCCGTACTGTCCCCTTGTCAGCCTATTTTTTAATTTATATTATTGGTATTTTTCTATGTCAGGAACAGAGTCTCAAATTTGATGATAAGCATTTACCTATTTTTTTTACAAGTAATAGAAGTAGGGCATAATAAAATTATCAATTAAAGAATCAATCTCTTTTCTCTCTCTCTCTCTCTCTCTCTCTCTCTCTCTCTCTCTCTCTCTCCCCTTTTTCTCCATCTCTTTTTGATGCTCACAGATCGCACGTCAGCTTCTGCACACAGCATCCGGATTATCTTGTCCTTAAGCGGGATCGAATTGTCGTCCTTCGATGCGTGCGCCTCGCTCGGTCATTCTTAATCGTACGGGAGAATTTTCTCTTTTTTTAATATTGATTTTTTAATTTGAGGTGGTATCTTTTTTTCATCTCCGAGAACGTCTCGCCGCTGAGGGATGAAAGCATCTATCAGACTGTGTATTTACAGATATACAGGGTGTCCTGTCATGAATGGATAATCCTGCAACTGTCGATAGGTCAGATTATGTCGATAATCTTTCTGAGCGATTAACGTTTAAAAAAATCTGAAAAATTGACTGCCAACTGTTCAAGATCAATTGATGTAATTTGGTGATTCTCAAGGCCATTATTGTGATTTGCTTATTCAAAAATGGTCCGAAAAATTCATTGTGGGTATCAAAATATTTAAGTATCCACCCGAAATAAGCGGTTCTTGAATTTTTCGGATTTTTTAAAACGTTAATCGCTCGGAAAGCACAGAAAAAATCATACTTCTACTGCGGGTGATAGATTGAAAATGTTTACATATAATCACGCATTTTTGGGAATTTTTTCAGATTTTAAAATCGGGGCCTCTTTTCGGAGAATTTTTTTTTGACTAAGGGTTGTTTCGAAAAATGTAAAAAAAAATTCAAGGTGTTTCTAAGAGTCAGTGGAATTAGATTTAAAAAAAATAAATCGATTTGGCGGGTGAATGTGGTGGACTTTTTCCCTGACCCCCGCCAAATCGATTTATTTATTTTTTATCTGATTCCATTGACACCCTGAATTTTTTAAATATTTTTTTATTTTATATTTCTTATTATTTATATTATTTTTATATTGAATTTTTTTATATATTATATTACATTATATATATATATATATATATATATATATAATTGATTTATTGTACGGCACGATGTATGGCACTGGAACAATGTCGATCGAATTCACGCTCAAACCATTTGGATTCCCCGTGCCTGTTCGACACGAAGAGCAAGAAAGAGATTTTCGCGTGGGCGTCCAAGTATCTATGTTTTCTTTTCTTTTTCTCTTTTTCTCTCTGTCTCCTCTATAGCATCCTCTCTTTCGCGGCAAGAAACTCACCCGAATGGTGTCTTCAGGATCGCGAGGGAACAAGGATCTGTACTGATGTTCTCGTTCCGACTACGCGAGGATGAGAGAAAGAGAGAGCGAAGAGGATTCTCACGTGTCGAGTATAAGTTACGCGCGTATTATGCGACCCTCTGCGCTCCCGAGGAAGCGCGCACAAAACGGTAACACGAGAACCGGACTCGCGCGTTTAATTCTCGCATTCTGCTGTATATAAAGCTATCCAATAAATACCCATATGTACCTTACCTATGGGATACGAAAGAACTTCTTTCCCTCTAATATGTATATAAATGAGAAAAGGTGTTTATGTCTATATATATACATATACATATACATATACATATATATATATATATATACACAGAGGGCTCCTGGTTATTGGTCACGATTCAGTGAAAGGGCTATCAAATAACCCGGTAATGCTTTATGCAAAAGTGAACCATTTTCAAGATATTATTTTTATTACTTTTTTTAAAATAAGGGGTAGCCAACTTCAAAAATTAATAAAAAATAAACTCTTGTATGGAACCTTTTTTCTTATTATTTGTAATTCGAGAACACAGTAACGAAGAATTGTCAACAATAAAATAACAATAATTATTAGACTTGCAGAGTTTCGAACCCGTAATTCACAAATGTTTGCAGATTGTTCTTATTTCATTGTTAATAATTCTTCGTTTTAGGACACTATTGTGTCCTAAAACTACAAAGAAATTAAAAAAAAAATTGATTCCATACAATAGTCTTAAAAAAATAATTGGTAATTATGCAGTTTGGCGCCTTTTCCGAAAAACGGCGGGAAAATTTTTTTTTTCGCCACAAACTGCCTCTATTAGTCCTAACTAATGATATTTCGTCGGGGGAGGCTGACATTTTCCATAATTACCATGAGTTATGGGGTTTTCAAGTTTGAGAAAACACATGATAGAATAGGGCATTTTCATGCATTTTGGCAGTGTGTCTCGGCTCTGGAACGACTTTCAACTCAAATCCACTATCCAACGCACCCTCTGGGGGGGTTCACCCCCCCGACGGGGTCAAGGGGCAGCGCCCCTGCGGGGGCGGAGGGGGCGGAGCCCCCCCAAGGTACTGGAAAGAGATTTTTAAAAGAAAAAAGTCTCTTTTCCATAATTGTTCTACCAATAGCGTTTGTGTGTGTGTGTGTGTGCGTGTGCGTGTGTGTGTGTGTGTGTGTGTGTGTGTTATTTTGAAAATGAGTCTGGAAATCGTCGAATGTACTGTGTGTAGATTTGTTTTGCTATATGTGCGTGCGTGTGTGTGTTACCTGTTTACAAGTTACCTACACAGCTATGTGTCTTCTTACAGGTAGTATAGTACCGAGGTAACAATGTGATCGATTTCACGCGATTTTCAACATCATCGGAACCCTAAAGGAGCTGTGACTTTCGACACTGATATGAGTCTTTTTCAAGACTGTCAACTATATCAGTATTTTTCAAGATTTAAATCGGTCCTTATCAGAACCACCAAAATTTTGAACGTATTTCGACTGTTTACTAAACACACATATACACACATGCACACGCAAACGCATTCCCAACAAAAAAAAAAAAATCTCAAACGTCAAAACCCCATAACTTATGGAGTTTATGGGAAATTTCAGCCTCCCCGGACGAAATATCATTTGTTATGATGGAATAAACAACCCCATGGCGAACAAAAAAAATTTTCCCGTCGTTTTTCGGAAAAGGCGCCAAACTGCATAATTACCAAATAATTTTTTAGAGTTGACTACTCTGTACTTAAATAATAATAATAATATCTCGAAAGTGGTTCATTTTTGCATACAGCATTACGCGGTTATTCGATAGCGAAAAACATGTTCTGCAACGTATATATACATGGCTGAATACAACAAGCGCGGCGGGTTCGTGCAAAGCTCCTCTTCACCTCAAAAATAAATATCCTCAAAGGATTCTTCGTTTCTCCGCCAGAACTCCGAAAATATTGATTTTAAAGAAAAACCTAGCAGACAAAAAACGATGCTTCTGGAAAGCCCTACAAAAAAGGTCATGCGAATTTTCAACGAAAACGCAAAACTTTGGCTGTTAAGTGGAAAAATAATTTTCTTGGGGCTTTTTTTCCTTTTTGTTTGGTTTTTGTACTTTTTTTTTTTGCTTTTTTCTACTCTCGTTGGAGTTCTCGACGAATTAACGAAAACAAAAGATTATTTTTTCGGGATTCCAACGCTTAAGCGTATAGTGTACGCTATTCATTCGTAAAATCGATAATCTAGTTTTTTTTTTTTGAAGATCCATTTGATGACGGATCGCGGATGGAGAGTGGGATGGCTTGTATATGGGTAGCTGCGGTGATTACGGGCATAATTGATTTGAGCGCGGCGGACATGAACGCGCGTATATATATATATATATATATGGAGAGAGAGTGTACGGTATATTGACGCACTTAGCTCCGACATGACGAGCGGGCCCCGTTAATTTCACTAATTAAGTTAGCGATATCGACTACCCCCCTTGCTCGTAAGCGTTATTTATACGCTCTTTTTTCTGATTTAAACATTTCTCCTGCGCTCTTAGTTCCCGTCCTGTTCGCACAGACTCTTCACGCCCACTGCGAAAAACTGCCTGAACTGTGAAAAAAATTCAGTTTTCGTTGTTCAAAATTCTACAATTTTCAGAAAATTCGACAGGACCGAGAAATTTTCTTCATCAATTTCGTACCGGGAAAAAAATGTTTTTTATGGACAGCGCAAATTTTGTTTTTATTTACAGGAAAAACCCCTCATATGTATATGTTTATTCTAAATTTAACGTTCGTTCAAATTATCTGTTCAAAGAAATAATAATATATATATTTTAGTTTTAAGGCTTTCACGGCTCTTTATGTAATGAGAAGAGTATGTGGCTTCCGGATGGAGGCCGTGTTGAGGATCAGCGTTGTGCCGACGTTTCGCAAACGTTACAGTCTGCATCATCAGGGCTGAGAGCTCCGATACTGAAGCTCTCGTGTCTCAGGTATTCCTTATATAGTTGCAGTCATCGTTCTGGATCGCTGCACCAGCCAATCAGATGTTTTAATTGATCAGCTGGTCAATTAAAAAACCGGGAGGACGGTGTGCCAAATAGGATTGACGTGATATCCTCCATCTCTGTTTAGATTGTCCGGATGTTTTCGGATTTCCAAGCCTTCTCGGTGTTTCCTGGAAAAATAGCTGTTTGATGGGGCCAGGCTTTGGGCTTTGTCGAACTGGATGGCATGACCGGTCTCCATCCAATGTTCGGCCAGCGCTGATTGTGTAATATGGCCATATTTGATACACCGTTGATGTTCTTTGATCCGTGTACTGATCTTTCTCCCGGTTTCTCCTATGTACACTTTACCGCATGAGCAGGGTATCATATTATATAAGGATATTAATACTACAGCTGACAAAGGGTATACAGCTGACATATAAGGATATTAATACTACCAGCTGACAAAGGGAATGCAACTGTCATCATGGATAAAACGGACTACTGCAGTAAAATTTTGAACCTGCTCGAGGACACCAACACGTACAAGAAATTATCAC
Source organism: Ophion obscuratus (assembly GCA_964007375.1). Classification (NCBI taxonomy): domain Eukaryota; kingdom Metazoa; phylum Arthropoda; class Insecta; order Hymenoptera; family Ichneumonidae; genus Ophion; species Ophion obscuratus. Next base: position 53,096,987 of record OZ023318.1, on the reverse strand, counting down.
GTGACCCCACATCGAGTGTAGAAAAGAAAACAACAACACTTCTAAAGAAGGCTGGTCTATCAGAAAACCTAACCAAAGCCCTAACACCCAAGGAATCCCTACCACCCAGGCTTTACGGTTTGCCAATAATACACAAAAACAACATCCCACTTAGGCCCATTGTTAGCAACATAGGCAGTCCTACATATCATTTGGCACGTTTTCTCTGCAAACCTTTACAGGAACTCGTAGGCTTCAACAACTCCCATATCCAAAACTCTCGGGATTTTGTGAACAAGATCCAGACTATCAAGGTACAACCAGAAGACATTTTAGTGAGTTTCGATGTTGTATCCCTGTTTACAAACGTCCCAACCAATGAAACCCTAAGCATAGTTAAAAATTCCAAAAAAGTTGCCCCTAACCTACTGCCCCTCATAGAACATTGCCTAAACTCTACATATTTCCAATTTCAATCCCAATTTTATGAACAAACTTCAGGCGCAGCCATGGGTTCCCCTATTTCTCCTATCATCGCCAACATCTTTATGGAGAACTTCGAGAACAGAATTCTGCAAGAAGCTTCCCTCAAGCCCTCCACCTGGTTCCGATATGTCGATGACACCTTCGTCATTTGGAGTCACGGCAAAGAAAACCTCAATCATTTCTTAACCTTCCTCAACTCCCAGCACCCCAATATTCAATTCACCATGGAGATAGAACAGGAAAATCAAATCCCTTTTCTGGATGTACTGGTGCAACGGAAAAGCGATGGCACTTTGGGCCATAAAGTTTACCGGAAGCCAACGCATACGGATAGATACCTCCATGCTACGTCCCATCACCACCCTTCCCAAAAACAGTCGGTCATAAGCTCTCTGGTCTACAGAGCTCTAGCGATCTCCGAACCAGACTCCTTGGAGGTTGAACTAGAACACCTACGAAAAGCTTTAGGAGACAATGGCTACAAGCCAGGCAACATCGAAAGAACGGTCAAAAATCTAAAAAGAAAAATAGCTGATCCGAAAACGGTTACAGCACCTGATAGGGAGAATGAAGAACAAATAACCGCAACAACTTCCCTTCCATACCTTCAGGGCATAACCGATCGCATAGGGAGGGTCCTTGGAAAACATAACGTGCGAGTCATCTTCAAACCTCAGAAGAAACTAGCACAAGTGATTCCGAGTGCAAAAGACCAAAGACCACCATTAAGTGCACCAGGAGTATACAAGATACCCTGCTCATGCGGTAAAGTGTACATAGGAGAAACCGGGAGGAAGATCAGTACACGGATCAAAGAACATCAACGGTGTATCAAATATGGCCATATTACACAATCAGCGCTGGCCGAACATTGGATGGAGACCGGTCATGCCATCCAGTTCGACAAAGCCCAAAGCCTGGCCCCATCAAACAGCTATTTTTCCAGGAAACACCGAGAAGGCTTGGAAATCCGAAAACATCCGGACAATCTAAACAGAGATGGAGGATATCACGTCAATCCTATTTGGCACACCGTCCTCCCGGTTTTTTAATTGACCAGCTGATCAATTAAAACATCTGATTGGCTGGTGCAGCGATCCAGAACGATGACTGCAACTATATAAGGAATACCTGAGACACGAGAGCTTCAGTATCGGAGCTCTCAGCCCTGATGATGCAGACTGTAACGTTTGCGAAACGTCGGCACAACGCTGATCCTCAACACGGCCTCCATCCGGAAGCCACATACTCTTCTCATATATATATTTATTTGTCGCTATTTATTTGATTTAATTAATAATTCGATTATATACAAAGTGTCCTGCTATGAATGGATAAGCCTGTAACTGTCGATGGGTCAGATCATGGTCTACTAGCATGCTGGAATTTTAGTTTAGTAAAAGTTTCTCCGTTTTCGACATAAAAATTATTTGCTTTTGGTTTTTCGATTGCCATTCTACAAATGCTAACTTTTTTTGACACGTTTAAGAAAAAAATCTTGGTTATTTGTTTTATCTAGAAAAGTTTTCTTTTTAACCTTAAGAGTTAAAGAAACTCCATGAAAAAAGATCTTATGCAGAATTTTCACACAAACCGATTCGAACATTTGATTTCGATAGCCTGCGGTTAAAAAAAATTTACTACGCATATCGTGCCAGTCACCTATAAAATATGCTTAGTTACTGTCGATTCATATCACTATTAGAAATGGCGTGCGAAAAAACAAACGCAGATGATTTAAAAAAAATAAAAAATAAAGCCCAAAGTTTCGAAAACCGTGAGTTTTGTGCCAAACGGAAATTCCAGCATATACAAGGACATGATCTGACCTATCGACAGTAGCAGGATTATCCATTCATAACAAGACACTCTTCATACATATTTTTTATTTAACGGAAATGTAATTATTGATTTAAAAAAATTATATACATGGTGTTACTCTTATCTCTGCCACTCAAAATAACTCGGTAATTATCAACGTCACAAAAAAATGTTCCCGACAAAAGTTGTACGGTGTGAAGGGGACCATCAAATGCGACCAATTTTTTTTTTCATTTCGGTAGAGGCGTCGACGCACAGTGAAGGTCACCTCCACTTTTTCAAATGGAATGGTACATTTTTTTTCAACCATCTTGAGGAGCACCTCAAGCCGCATAACAAACATTAGGGGGACAAAGTCGTTCAAGGTCATTCAAGGTCACCTATTAAATTGAAATACAAATCTAAATATCTCGGATCACTACCAAATATTTGGTAGTGTTTTGGTAGTCTGGAACATTTTTTTTCTGACGTCAATAATTACCGAGTTCTTTCGGGTGGCAGAGATAAGAGGGACACCCTGTATACATATATATTTATATTCATGTGTAATTTTTTGGTTTGTTTTGATTATTGATTTTTAATTTATATACAGGGTGATTTTTTTTTATCTTGAGACTGCTAAATATCTCGAAAAATAAGCCTTATACGATAAAAATGTTCCAAATAAACCTTCAATAGTTTCCAAGGGGCAATTTAATTCTACGGAAATTAACCGCCTGCTTGCCCCCCTGGGGGTGGGGCGGGGGGAAACTTCGAAATCTTAAATGGGAACCCTTACTTTTCATTACAGATTCAAATTATAGATTAAAAAATACGTAACTTTTGTCTGAACATTTTTTGTTTAAATTCGGGATAGATGGCGTTGCACTCGGTGAAGATTGGGCAACCGTCCTTTTCTTCAAGGGAAATCCCCTATGTTTTATTGCCTAATGAAGCTACGTCGAAGAAAAGTAACTTTTGTCGGAAACATGTTTTTTTTTAAATTATCGTAAATACCTACTATAATTTTGTATCCGTTCTTAGCTTTACCCAGGATTAAGGACGTGGACCTGACGGAAATTTAATCCCTTTGGGGTGCTTCATTATTGTGAGTCCCCTTGTCTCTCACATTCGGGGTGTTTGATTATCGCGAGTCCCCTTGCCTCTCACCATTTAATTCAATAAGTGTTCAAACTGATGACCTTCAACTTCGATGCATTTATTGATACGTACGTCGAATGATTGTACACAACTCAAAAGTTTGCTCGCTTTAATGTTTGCGCAAGCACTTCTGATTCGTCCAATCATGTTTTCACGAGTTGTTGGCACTTGTTGGTAAACTACAGTTTTTAAGAGACCCAACAAAAAAAATCTGGCGACGTAAGGACTGGCGATCTGGCAGGCCAATGTATAGTTCCGCCTCTACCAATCCAGCGCCATCTATCCCGAATTTAAAAAAAAAGTTCAGACGAAAGTTACGTGTTTTTTTTATGTATCATCTGAATCTGTAATGAAAAGTAGGGGTTCCCATTTAAGATTTCAAAGTCCCCCCCCCCCCCCCGCCCCAACCCCAGGAGGGGCGGCAGGCGTTTCATTTTTTCGGGATTGAATTGACCTTTGGAAACTATTGAAGGTTTATTTGGGACATTTTTGTCGCATAAGGCTTATTTTTCTAGATATTTAGCAGTCTCAAGATAAAAAAATCACCCTGTATATATATATATATATATATATATATATATATATATATATATATATATATATATATGTGTATATTAGACTGATTAAAAAAAAAAAAAATTTCTGGATTCTCGTGCTATTGTTGGGCACTGATAAAACAAAATTTCTCTAAAAAGATGGGCGCGGTCACTCAATTTTTAGAGGTGGCTATCTAGACTTTTTTGTATTTGAATTTTTTTTAACGAACGTATTGCATTTAAACATAGTCATGGCTTCGGATTACGGATAAAAATCGGAAAAGTTTTGAGTTTGTTCTTTTACAAGTATAACAGAGAAAAACTGACCATACGTCGAAGTGCACACGAAACGATGAAAGAAATTTTCGAACAATGGAAATGTGCTGAAATTCCAACGCGTCGATTGAATAACGCAATCTTGAAATCAATAAAACTCCATCTAGTCTGGAAACAACTTTTAAAAAATCGAGTTAAAAAGAATTTGCCGTCACAAATATCGAAGGAGCGTAAATTTAAGAGAGATTTGGACAAACTGTTCAACGTTGCACATTTTCGTTCTGCCCAAAATGTTAACGAACTTGAGAATGGCTGGGAAGAAATGTAAATGAGTTTGAAGATAATATAAGCGTAGCATTTTGAAAATGTAAATATACGATTTATGAATAAAAGCTTATAATTTAATTTTTCGTAAAAAGTGCGAAATGTTAATGCGGATAAATAAATCTACATGAATAACGAGAGTAGTATAGACGCCATTATTGATCTATCTGGATTTGAATTGTGAATATTGCACCCTTTTCAAATTGTTAGAGTTTATTTTTGTTACGAAACAGCTGCTGGATGTGATTTTTATCCGCAATCCGAAGCCATGACTATGTTTAAATGCAATACGTTTGTTAAAAAAAATTCAAATACAAAAAAGTCGAGATAGCCACCTCTAAAAATTGAGTGACCGCGCCCATCTTTTTAGAGAAATTTTGTTTTATCAGTGCCCAACAATAGCACGAGAATCCAGAAAAAAATTTTTTTTTTGAATCAGTCTAGTGTATATATATATATATATATATATATATATATATATATATAGTTTTTTGTTCGATTTAATTATTGATTTTTTTCTCTCTTTTCTCCGAATTATTTCCATCAAACCTGTTATTTTTATGGACCACGAGTGAATATAAGGAACGCGACTCACCTACGACGACGACGTGGCCGAAGACCTGATCGTTCGTGACGTGCGAGCAATTCCAGCGGTGATGCCTGAACTGGTGTCTGCACTCGCGCAAGCCGAGCTCGGCGCCCTCGCCTACCGCGGGCATCGCGTGAGGTGCCTTTCTGCACTGTTCGCGTTGACTCTTCGCCAGACCGGGGATCCGGCTGCAGACCGCCGCCCCTACGACCACCGCACCGACCACCCTTCAACATTAAACGATAACAACGATGTGTCAAATTATTTCCAGCAGAAATGAGCATCCAAATGGGATGCAGTTTCTTGAATACGTGTACACAAATATATATGTCTCTGTATATTTGTGTAAAAAAATAGACACCAATGAGATGGAGAGAAGTGCAAGATCGAAGAAAAGGTAATTTTTTCTGATTTTTTCGTCTACTAGATTATTTATTTGGGTTTTTTGGAAAAAGTAGGTTATTGAGCATATATTGAAGCTATTTCGTGTAAATTTTTATTTGAAAGAATTCAACATTGACAACGTTATTGCGGTATAATAAAGCCTCTGTATAAAAAATGTAGTTCAATGGCCGGATCGATAACTTGACAATTGGTTGGTATGAAAAATGAAAATAAAAGAGTTTTATAATCTATGTAAGTGTAGTTTTCATTGAACGTAGCCGTTTTTTGAAAAAAAAAAACCCCACACCATTCTAGAAAAAGGTGTTAAAATAAGTGTAATTTTGGCGCTTTTTTTATTTGTATTCCGGGTCTCAAAAATACTACATTTAGTAAAAGGGTACGTACAATGATAGCGACTGAAATTATGAAGAATTTTGTTTTTCGAATTTAAAATTCGGACAATTATAGCTAGATTTATCATTTCGGCCAGGTCAAGAAAAATCGTTTCTAGGAAAACGCGAATAAAGTTTTAGTATCTGTAAATCGTTGAGCTCTCGCTAAATCGTCTGTAACTTGGTCTATTTCAATATTGTAATTTGAACGTTTATTCACATATTCATGAGTGTTTATACTTTGAGAAAGTGCAACAAAAAAATAATCGATTTTTTTACCCGACATAGTCACCAACTTGATCAATTTATTAGAACGTATTTCCGCACCACGCTTTTCTGCAACAAATCTTAGAAAGAAGACTATTTTTGATGATTATTCTATTTGATGGTTCATTAAAAAAAATACTGTATAGCAGTATTATTTTTCATAAGTAATGTATATTAATAGAAATTTTTAGAAAACTCATCCTAAAAAGGCGAGGTTGGCGACGTGAGTAAACTTTTTTTACCCACGTATTTATATTAATATTAAATATTAGAAAATAATGAATAATATACAATGATTTTAATCTTGCGCATATGTGCATATATGTACGAAGATATACGCAAGATAAAAATAATTTTACATTATTTATGATTTCGTATGTATATATATGAGGTATTCCACGTGAATCCGGTGGACTTTTTCCCTCAGCCCCGCCAATTCGATTTTTTAAAATCTGATTCCATTGACTCTAAAAGACACCCTGATTTTGTTTTATACATTTTTAAAAATGTCTCCAAAAAAGTCCCCCGGATTCACGTGGGATACCTCATATATATTTATATATATATATATGTGTGTGTGTGTGTGTGTGTGTGTGTGTTACACACACACACACGCGACGAGGATTCCAAAACATGTGTGTGTGTGTTACACACACACACACATGTTTTGGAATCCTTGTCTCCCACGTTTCACAACTTTGGATACACCTTTAATTCAAACTCGATGAAAGCTGCAATCGCGCCCTTTATCGTTGCACGTTATTGCTTATGCGTAACGTCGAAAAACTCTCGTACAGATTGGCTGGCAAGGTGCCTTGGTGGCTGGACCGGGAGACGAAACGCGTACATTTCGTTGCCCGCCCGAGGGTGCGAAGGGCGAAAGCCCGGTGTACGATGCCACACGCGAGCCAACAAGAATTAAATAGAGAGCGTGAGAGAGAGATAGGGAGGGAGGAAAAAAGAAGATATTAAAAGGCGAAAAAGACGAGCAGAAAATCGAGAAGAGTTGGATTTCTGAGAAGCATGAAATTGCAACGATTACGCAGCGACCCGGGGCGAGTTATTTGCATCGGAATGCATATCTCTCTCTCTCTCTCTCCCTCCCTCTCTCTCTCTCTCCCTCCCTCCCTCCCTCCCTCCCTCCCTCCCTCTCTCTCTCTCTCTCTCTCTCTCTCTCTCTCTCTCTCTCTCTCTCTCTCTCTCTCTCTCTCTCTCTCCCTCCCTCCCTCTCCCTCCCTCACTCTCTCTCTCTCTCTCTCTCTCTCTCTCTCTCTCTCTCTCTCTCTCTCTCTCTCTCTCTCTCTCTCTCTCTCTCTCTCTCTCTCTCTCTCTCTCTCTCTCCCCCTCTCGCCCTCGCGTCCCGAAACTCGCCACGTGAGATAATCTGCCGCGGTTGTCCTGACGAACGTGAGAACCACGAAAATAATTCACGTGTTGCATGCTCGTGAGGTAAAAAATTTAAAAAAACGATAATTTTTTTTAATTGTTGTTTTTTAGATTTTGTATTTATTTTTTTAACGCTCTCTCGCTCTCTGTCTCTCGAGAATATTATCTCTTGATCCGCGCGAGTTCGCAGCTTGTGTTCTCATTTTCCCCTCGCCTTTCTTCACCTCTCAACATCCGGCACGTTTTTGTTTTCTTTTTTTTTCATTATTTTTTTTCGTCTATTTAACTCGCCGTTTTGTTTTATTTCAACGGCGAAGAAGTTCCTGGCCCGAAGGCCACTCTCGACGTAACACACGTGTACGGTGCGGGATCAAGATATTATTTCCGCGGGGAGCACTCGAGGGGGCAGATTTCCTGCCCACCCTCTTCGTACGTACGAACACTCCGGACCCTCACCCCCTCCCCCCCTGCCGGCGGCGAAACTGACCCACTTATTATGCAACGTCGACCCGACGACTTCTTCATCGTGCACGTCAAAGCTGGGACCGGTGAGAGAAAAATAATTTTCAGCAATAAAATCGTCTATAAAATATTTCGTATGTGAAATATTTTATAGACGAAAATTGGGCAATATTTTTATCGTCTCGATGACCTTTTTTATTGAGTTAATAAGAAAACATTTTTTGTTTAAGAATTTTCTTTAAGTCAATACTCAATTGTTTTTTTTTTCGACACCTTGTTCAACGTCAATACTCAATTGTTTATTTTAAGAGGATTTTTCAACGTCAATGAGATTTTCTGTTTGTTTAGGAAGATTTTTTTATAACGTTGATACAACATTTTTCTTCTTTAATTTCTCTTCAACTTGAATAACAAATCTAGCTCGTTAAGAAAAAAAAAAAAAACAATTTCCGCAATAATTCGTTAATAAAATGCATAGTCCGTGTAATTATTCCCGAAAATTGTGCAATTTTTGTATCATCGCGAGGACTTTTTTTTAACGTTGATACCACATATTGTATTCTCTGAGAACATTTTTCATCGTTGATACCCATTTTTTTTTACATTCTCTCCAACGTCAATAATCAATCCAGCACTGCTGAGAAGAAGAGAAACAATTTTGCAATAATTCATCGATAAAATACGCCGCTCGTAATATAATGCAATTTTTGTATCGTCTCAAAGATCTTTTTTTAAACGTCAATGGCAAAGCTTGCACTAATTTAAAAAAAAAGGTTGCAATAAGTCATGGATAAAATACGCCGTGCGTAAACTTACTCCGGAAAATTATGCAATTTTCATGTCGCCTCGGAGATTTCTGTTTTTAACGTCAAAACTAAATGAGTCTGAGCCAAGAAAAAAAAATTAGCAATAATTTCCTCGTTCTACCTCACGCGTATATATTAAATTATAAATATAAAAACAAATATATATACTATGCTATGGATGGGTAATCCTGCAACTGTCGATAGGTCAGATCATGTCCCACTATATGCTGGAATCTCAGTTTAGTAAAAGTCCCATGGTTTTCGAGATAAAAATCATCTGCTTTTAGTTTTTCGCATGTCATTTCACCAAATGAAGATTTATTTTTGCTCCGGTTAAAAAATAATACTCTTG